>VZRJ01002170.1:889991-1140473 GCA_013397565.1 Ptilonorhynchus violaceus | reverse complement strand
TCTTTTCTCTTCTCTTTTCTCTTCTCTCTCCTCTCCTCTCCTCTCCTCTCCTCTCTTCTCCTCTCCTCTCCCTTTTCCATTCCAACAGTTAGCCTGCTCTGTTTGAATACAGTTTCTCTACAAGGTGAGCAGCAGCTCAAGCAGCTATTTAGGACTCTGAAAATATTTGGGTATGCACAATTTGATACTGTAAATCTTTTGTGCCAGGATTTGCTTTCAGCACCTGCATTGACCTTTATGACCGTGACAAGATGAGAATTAAACAATTTTTTATAGCATATGGACCAAATTTCACCTTATTTATAAATATGTAAGTCCACTTTAATTAATGAGGTTGCATAGTTAATATAGTTACTTCTTTATAAGGAAGGCCCAGTCTGGATCGTGTTTATTCAATAACTCACTAGAACACATTGGTTTGTTTTAAAGCATTCTAACTCTGACTACTTAAAGTGCAACTCATGGGACTGATAAATATGCTTGGCTCAGGAGGAAAAATATCACTTTTACAAAGATGCATATCAGCATTAAGTATGGAATTTAAAAGCCCATAGAAATGTTGTCTTGACAGAGAAAGATGGAGCATCCACTCTCTTCCTCTGAGGCTAGGTAACTTCATTAGTGTTCCCGTTAGAGTGGGTACATTGCCTCTTTCACCACTCACAATTTCATTCTTTCAAAGGGTACAGTCTTCCTGTATAAGCAAGGCTCCAATGTTGAATGCAGTGCTCCTGGCCAGCAAGGGCTCCACAGGAGCATTTAAAGAAATAACTGTTATGTCTTGCTAACTTATACTGAACTGCTGATTACTCTGCTCAGTATCCATTCAGTGGCTTGGGAATATTCCAGAAAAGCTTGGTCCAATAGTGAAAAATGGTATTGTCTGATGCTTGAAAAGTTCATAGGAGAGGATCAGCTTTGCCAAATCTCCCAATTCACACCAAAGTAGCTGAAATCACCTACAGAAATTTGCTGCTTCAAAATGAAGTTTTCCTATCCTATGAAGAAAGGTGAAGACATGCTTGAAAAAGATGTAATAAAGGCAAAATGTGAAAACTGAAACCAAACAGTAAAATTAACTATTGGCTGAAACCTTTTTGGTAATTTTCTTGGGCTATCATTTCAAACAAATGGTTGAAGTAACATTTTTGATGTAATTGATTTGGGATAGAAAAGTGCTCACTATGTTAAAATCACTTTTAGGGTGAAATGCATATGCAGTTGTGTCTCCATCCCTGAGCAGATGAACTGGCCACAGTGAACTCAGAGGAATGTGGCTTGATCTCATGCTGGAGGGCTATTCTTTTGGATCTCAGAAAGAAAAATTCACCTGTATTTTGAAAAGGAACAAATGAACAAATGTATTTTCTTATTTTCTCAGGTAACCTTAAAAAGAAAGCTGATTAAGGAACTGTATAGAAAGAAATGTAGGGATATGCTTGTCTTTTGCAATGGAAGTGGGTAAGAATCATCTGTGTATGAGAGAAGTCATCTATGTTTGCCATATAACTTGAGTGAGCTCCCCAGTCTCATCTGGAAGGGACCTCTGTGTTGAGTGTTTGCAATGAGGGAGATCCTACCACTTCAGGACAGCCTCGGCCAGTGTTTTAATTGTTTCAGGGTGAAACATTTTTTTCTTATACCCAGACAGAATTTCTCTTGAAGAAACTCTGTGCATCATTGTAAGGACATACTTCTATCTACTCTGCAACTGCATTTCAGGTGTTGAAAGACTACATCCCCCTGGAGCCTTGTCCCTCTAGGACAAGCAAACCCAATTTCTTCAACTTTTCTTCATGCCATATTCTGCAATCCTCTCATCATTTTCATAACCCCTCTCTGGGTGCTCTCCAGTTTTTCAATGTTCCTCTCAAACTGGGGCACAGTGTTCTAGTTGTGGCCTAACAAGTGCCAAGTACTATGAGATAATGACTTTCCTTGATCTGCTGGCTGTACTCTTGCTGATACAGGCTCAGGTATGGCTTGTTGCAAGGGCAGACTCCTGGCTTGTGTTTGGTCTGCTCCTCATTAGGACCTCCAGCTCCTTTTCAGCAGAGCTGACCCTCCGCAGCCTGTAACCTCAAATGATAACTCAAGTTCTGTTTATTGCAGCTTGGACTCCTTCATCACAACAAAGGGCACTTTTCATTTTTGCATCTTTCTGCACCAGATCTGTTCAGCACAGTCTTTCTGCTGGTCAGGGTTACTTCAGTACCACATGAGGGAAAAATAAAAAGGGTCTGAGTGGGTGGTAGACAGGTTGCGATTCATCCTCCTACCTAGTTTCTGTCTGAAATGTGAGCTGCTGGCACTGGCATTAAGTCCAGCAGCAGAAATCTGCTTGGGTAAAGGAGCTTATGACCAAGTCTGAAAGGTTTTGTCTCATAGCCACTTGCACGTGGATCAACCAGAGGGTAGGGAGCTCCTCCTACTCTGAAGAATTCTCTTGGGCAGCAAAGAAGGAAAGATGACACATCAAGACAGATGCTGATGCCTCAGGAAGAGAAGGGTAAGGAAGGAAGCACATTATCTGAGTCAAACTGCTCAGCTCTTGGTGCCATATGCTGAGAGAGCCCTTGAAGTCTCCTTTGCACCTCTGCTGCACAGAGGCACCTTCTTCTTAGTGGCATGTTCCTACCCCTTAAAAAAAAGTACATATTTTTCCATATGACTTTATTCACCTTGTCCATTCTCAATTGGTGCTGGCAACTTTGTCCAGTCTGTTTTTCAAATGGTCAGAGGAAGAGAACTTCCGTCAGTTCTTAGAATTCAGTGATCCATCTCTTGGTTACAACAATGTTACAAAAAGCTTCCAGGAGTTTTTTCTACATTTTCTTTAATCAATGCCACTCTTTTGTTACTAGCTATTCCTTAAATCATTTTAAACAAGGCTTCTCAATTTCTTTGCACCTGCAGATGCTTTTATGGAGTTACTCTATTCCCCCTTAGTCAGTTAGTGATACTGAACCAAACTTTTGTTTCTTTAATCTTCTCTAGAAATGAATCCCTCAGGTCCTTTAAGCATTTTTTTGTTGTTGCCCTTTTCTGAATTTCCTGTAGTTTGTTGGAGTCTTTCTGGCAGAGATGTGCTTAGACTGAGGAGCAGTATTCTACCTGCAGCTTCCTTGTTTGCTCCTCTCTGCACTTTGTCTCTGGGTTATCAACTCTCCAGCTGAGGAATCAGTGGTGCAGCCCTCAGCAGCCCTTGAAAAATGTAACAGTAGCCAGAAATCAGCTTCATCAGCTCTAATGCTGTTGGAGCTGAGCCCTGTGTTATGATATTTGGCTGAGGCAGAGGGATACAGATGCTGCCAGTCCTGAGAAAGCTGCAGCCCTCCTGAGATGCGTTCCCCAAGCTTTGCATTTTTACATAAGATATAAATCAGAGTGCTTTTTAACTGAAAGCACATGCATGTGTAGTAGGCAGATGGAAGCAGTGATCGCATGCCAAAATGTAGTTTTTGTGAAAAAAAAATTAAAAAATTAAAGAAAATAGTACAGCATAGTGTAGTGCATACTCTCAGCCAAAGTGGAATCCTTCTTAACATGGGAGCACAGACTGAGAGTTAGGGGACATAAAGATTGCTTTGCAGTTTTCACTTCCTGCGGAAGAATGTATAGAAATTCCAATCCCAGCATGAGTTTTAACACTCAGCCTCCAACAGCTGTTGGGTTTCACATAAGGAACTGGGAAGTCTGTGGCAGCAGCTGCGACTTGCCACATCCCTGGCAGTACCACAGAGCTGTAAGAGACGGAGGTGATGCAGGTACTTTTGCGAGGTATTTTCCACTTGGGTTGTATTGAAATAGAGCAGCTGTGGTGACAAAAGACATTCAAGACCTCCCATGTTATTTTCTCCAGTAGAGTTAAAAGATCATATTTTTTTAGTCTATAAAACATGGTTACCACTTTATGGTACTATATACAATAAATCAAAATACAAGGGTTTGATCTTCAGAAGAGAAAATACGTTTTGAAGTCAGAGACATCCTATTTCATGCACGGTCACATGATTTTAGAGGCAGAGTTATGAATTACACTTGCAGTGTAATCTTTTCTGGTGCTTTATTTGCATTTGTCCCCAAAATAAGATGAACACCTTAATCTGAAGAAATGGATGCCCAGTCTGACATCCCTGAAAATGTCACATGTTGTTTCTATCCTGTTGGTGGGGAAAGGATGCAGCCACAATGAAGCAGTCCTCTAGATGAGTCTTTATTGAAGGCTGGATCAAAGAATAAGAGTTAACTGTATCTGTTTCATGACCTTCATTTTTGTCATACTTTAGGGCATTTGAGCATTATTATTGCTTTGTAATAGACAAGCAGCACAGAGTAGACAGAGGGAAGTAATATCTGGGCAGGAAATCAGCAGTGTCCTAATACAAGAGAATCTAATCCCTTGCAAACATCTTACTCTACCCACTAGAACAGCTGGTGGGTTTTTTTTCCATTCTCCGCCCAAAGGAACAACAAAGAAACAGTTTGTGTAAATGTTTTATTTTTCACAATAACAGCTTTTCAAACAGTGATGTGTCTGAAGGGGTTAAACCTGGATGTGGGCTATGCACAGGTTTCAATCCTTAAGGTCAGGTCAAAGAAGGGAATCAATTTTTTTCCCTCCTTTTAGAGCACAAACTACTGAATGTGCAAGATTAAATATCAGATAGTATTTCTACGGAACTAGTCTGTACTTGCAGCAAATTCAGTGGCACCACATATGTTCCATAGGGAACACATACAGGTTCCATACGGAATAGGATTTCAGGGAGTATGGTGTGCAGTCAGCTGGGAATGGGTTCTCTCTACTCACTTCATCTACTGTTTCTGATTACTTTCAGAGTCCTCAGAGATATAATCCCCCTCCACATAATAATGTCTCTAGATACAATTCTTAATGCATTCAAAAGAGCTGGACCAGAAAATGAGTACGTATTTACAAATATATTTTCATACAGGAGTTGAGTATCCATTTTAATGAAACGAAACTTGTAGTAATGAATGAAATTAAGAAAAGCAAGACAAATCACCTCCTTTCACTCTGGGGAGTCCATCCTGAGACTTCCAGGACATCATGCAGAGTACTTCAGATTTGGACTTGATCTCCAAATAGTCCAGACACAGCCCCTTCTCCCCTCCCCCCAAATTCTGAAAATTTAACTATTCATTTAAGCACTGCACGATTTGCAAATCAGTTGATAATTGATTATTTAGATATGATTTAGATATGATTATTTAAATTAGGTATGAGGAAGTTTTTTTACAGTGAGTGTGGTGAAACACTGAAGCAGAGTGCCCAGAGAGTTGGTAGATGCCCCATCCCTGGAAACAGTCAGACTGGATGGGGATCTGAGCAACCTGACTGAGTTGAAGTTGTCCCTGCTCATTGCTAGGGGATGGAATTAGATGAGCTTTAAAGGTCCCTTATAGCCCAAACTCTTCTATGATACTATGATTCTACTGCCAGGAACAGGTGTCTGACACTTTTTGAAAAAAAAATCTGCGAGACTATATACTTGAAAAATTTTAAAAACAAATAATGTTCATGTCTATATAACTGAGCTTCTCAGTCCTGGAGCTTTCTTTCTTTTCTCACATATCTTAAGAATGTGCCCACACCAAATGCTGGTTTCTTGGCTTTTGCAGTAATTTTGAATCTTTGGCATTCACAAAACTATGGTAAGCCTAGCAAATTAATGCTGTCTCTGATGAGAGTCAATAAAAATGTCTATAGCTGTTGCATTCTGTTTGATTTGACCATGTACTTATCTCCTTCTTTACCTCTGTACACCCAATGGAGTCTGGAAAGGGATTCAGCTGACCAGCTAATAGGCATTTATTTCACGATGAGATCAATCTCTCCCCATGTTCTATCACTGTATTGACTAGCTCCCCACTGAGTAGGGAGGCTCCCAGAACCCAGACCCTCCAACTCAACCTCTGAGAAAGAGAAGTATGTGTCAGAGAGTGTCTAAGGCTGGCCAAGTAATTACATGTAGCACTGACCTGTCCCAAGCCAAACCCTCAGGCGCCATACCCATATTAAAAAGAATGTAAAAATAAATCAAGCAAAAAAAATCCTAAAAGCAGAAAAAGCCATGAGAAAGGCATCATTCTACCCTATAAAAGCTCTTCTTGTGTAATTAAGTTTGCTCCATTTAAACCCTTTCTGCCTGTTCTCTTTACGCTGAGGCGCTGCCTGTGCACTTGCAAGGCTCTAGCTGAAACAGTGTCCTTCAGAACATGGGCAGACGATTTTCCAATGGCTCCAAGGCAGCAGGAGAGTGTGTACAGTGATCTAGGGGAGTGTAGAGGGAGCTATGTGCTGAAAGAGGGTTGGCAAGCTCTGGCCATGCCTGCAGAACAAGTTTATTTCCAGGCAGACCCAATGGCCTTTTCACATATGCAGTTTAATCAGGGTTAAAAATAAACCGTTGCTGCATACCATGGTCACTCCATTCGTTCGGTAGTCAGAAAGAAAGCAGATGTGTTTCTGAAGTTTTGGTTCCGAGGAGGTCCATGCATATGGACATATGATTATGACACCTTCATTTTCAGTTCCATCTCCCTCAATGCACTCCATGTAGCAGTGAAAGACCTGGGAATGCTGGGAGTGTTTTGGATGAAAACAGCTAGGGTGGGAAAAGTGCATCTAAAGACTTGTTTACACTAGTAAGTCTTGCAGCTTTGACTGCACAAGCAGAGAAGCCATTCTTACTTTCCTGAGACCCGATGCAGTCATACCAGTTAAATATGCTCCTAGTGGCAGAGCTGATTCTGCTTCTGGCTGCAAAATGAGTTTCTCTAGTGTAAATCATACTTTCAAACTAATATAACTACACGTAAACTGCAGCTTCCAGAAACAGATGTAAAACAAACACTCATACAAAAAAAATGAATGTATCATTGTGTGTTAGTGAAAATAACTATAGCAGGATAAAGCCTCTCTAACACAGACCAGGCCTAAATGGCAGGCAAAACCATGGTATTCTGAGTGGAAATGACACAGAGAGACTTGTGCGAACTGCAAGCTCTAGTCAAGGTGTACAAACTATCTCTGCCCCACATTCCTTCTATATTTAGCCATGCAAAATATCAATCCCTATCATGTGCATCAGCAGGAGAAGGAATTGACTGGGTAATTTATGCTGAAACTCATTCAGTGCATTCATTTAGATAGCTGTGTTAAACCTCTCTGTAGATTTTTCATAACACATAATGCAGTGCTATTGATTTATTCCTCCTGGATTCTTCTTTCTGCGTACCTCAGTACTGCTTCCCAGCATCAAAGCTTTTGAGCCTTGTGCAGCACAAGCTGAGCACTTCTCTATCCCACACATGTAAAAAATGCCCTACAGTGGCACTCAAGGGTTTTTTATTGTTCTTATGGGTTCAAGCATTCCTTTACATGGGGGTTCCCAAGGCTCTTCAGAACCTGCTGTTCTCTTAACCTCTTCTCCAGGGAAGAACTGACATCAGGAATCATATTTTGGAGCTGGCAGAGTTGCCCCCATGCAGGACAGTCTTTCAGCTGCCTTCCTTTCCCCTAAGCTGCAGAAAAAATGAACCAGTAATAACATGGCACACCAGTATCTGATGCAAGAAAAGACAAAAATCAGTAATTTTCCTGCTTCTACAGTGTAGGCTGTTTTAGCATAACACCCCATGGACCCAGCCTTAGGGAGTGTGGCCTGTCTTGTTTGCATGCTCAGGTGACTCTTCGGTATCTGGAATTTGTGTCACTCTAAGCCTTAAACCCCTCTTGACTCCTTTTGCCCCCAAAAGTGTTGAGGATTGAGTGTGCATACAACAGTGGCAGGCTGGGGGTTCAGACACTGCAAGGCAAGGTGCTAGCACTGTCACCTGAGTATGCCCAAGTCTTACATGCAGCAGGCAAGCAAGTTTGTTTACCTTTTAATATATTATTGAGCTGCAAAACTCTTTGTACTAAAGACTCTTTTTCCTCCACCCCCCAAAACAGGGTTGGAAAATACATACCGGGTGTGGGGGTTCATAGCTTACCCTAATGACAAGCTAGAATATTAGAGGGAAAGAAAAAGACAAAGGGATAGGGCCAGAAATCCTCGGACAGAGATGCCTGGGGGCATTTTAACTGCAGTACACAAAGCTCTTTGACACAGTGGGCCAAAGCGAACATGCATAGAATTTACACTGATTTGCATGTGGAGTTTTTGTCCAGTCACAAAAATTGTACCTACTCTTGATCAAAAGCCTTGGTTCTGGCCTCCCAGGAGAAGTCAGCCCTTTCAGCACAGCCTGTAGAGATGTTTCATGCCAGCCAGCAAGGTCCTTCTAATTCTAAATGTATGTCCTTCAACAGATCTATAGCTGAAGCCTACATTTAAGGCAGATCAAAGTTCCACCATGTGGCATAGTAGCTGGCATCTGATGTTAAAAGCACAAGCATACTTTAAAAAAGCAACAAAGTGGAACCAACTGACACTATAATTTAAATTGAAATGGTGTTTAGTTGCCTTTTCCTGTATCAGTTCTATAAATAGATGCTGCATACACTCTCTGTATTTACATATATATATGCATACATATAGTGGCTGTCAATCACTTTGCAAAAAGTGCATGGGTTGAAGTGGAAGTGTTTGCAGCTTAGGAAATAAGCTGAGAAGGGAGAAATAATATGACACAAGCAATCTGAAGATGAGTCTGTCTGAATGATCACGTGGTCCTTAAATTTATGAGCAGGCATTTCTTTTCCCTCACAGAATATCTGCCTCTTCAGGGCACTGAGCAGCCTTGGGTGGTGGTGATCAGGCCCGTGCAGTGAGGGAATCTGTTGGCTGTAGGACACTTGTCTCATGTATCAACTTCAACCCCAGCATGAAAAATTCTAGCTCAGATGGTTGTGATTTGTGCTGTCTGATGACCAGATAGTCTTAAATCTTCCAATGGAGAGCATTAAGAATTCTTTTTGTAAGCTGTGGGGATGCTGATCTTTCTGATTAAAAAATAAAGCCTATTCTTTCAGGATTTGTGGTTCTTACACTTCCTTCCCCTACTGGGCAGAGCTGAATAGATACTAACTTCATTGGTTAGCTCTCCTTTCTGTTCTGCCACAGGTCTCATCTCAGACTTCTTAAAGTTTATTGCACAGTCACCTTACAACTAGAACTAATGCTCAGAGACACAAGCCGTGACAAAGAGCAGGTAAGGATTCCAACATCTATTAACAAAAAGAGGAAACGAAAATACATTTGGGAACCATTCAAGATGCTTTAGCATTCTTCCTTAGAGCTCCTGTCCTGCCACATCTGTTGCTTAATTTTTCCCACAAGAAATAAACTGGAGCACAACCAGTAAATTTTAAAGGAAAACATTTATAGCTCTGTCATATCTCCACTAGTCATTTTGAAGTCTGACATAAGAAGACCAGCTGCAAAGGATATGTTTACAAACATGAATTTTTTGAACGATTGATGGCCACATGCCAAACCATAAATGTTGAGTAATTAATTATCCAGAGTGCCTTGTGAATCGTAAAGGCAATTCATCTTTATGTTTAGTTGAGCCCTGTTGCAGGACATTATCAAAGTCATATAAGCCAAGTAAGCAAGAAGAAAAATAAGTTCCAAAGCGATCTTAAGTAATAAGTGAAAAAAAAACCCAAACAACAAAGCAAATGCATATAACTCTACTTAATCAAACTCCAAGCTATTCTTTCATGCATTAATTTATTCCAAGATTATATATCTGTTATCATATCTAGGCATGCATGTGATTTACTGCATCTGACACCCTTCAGCAAATGTAATTCCTCTTGCAATAAGATTTTGTCATACAGGTGTAGGGAAGCTTTGCTCTTTATTATCTGGAAATGTTTGGTAGCAGGACTGTATGCATAAGATCTAAGCCCTGAAATGAAGAAAACTGGGTTTCCAGCTCAAGGCTTCTCATTCAACATTTGTGCAAAGGTCTCCAAGTTAACTGCTACCTTTACATTGAAGCTGCTATTAAAACTTTCCTATGTCCCACATCTCTTGTGAGGATAAAAGCACTAGTAATAGCTAGGTTATATGTCTAAGGGTGGTGAGAGTAATCTAAGTACACACTGTATTTCATACACACAAACAGGTCGAAACCTCTGTCTTGGACTTACAGGTACATTTCATGGGGATGAAATTGCCTTTGCAAAAATCAGGCTAAGTTCAGTGGAAGATTTCACCAATATAATTGGCAGTAGCTTTCTAAGGAGAGGAACTGCTGGAGGGATTGGGTACTGGGGGCAAAGGGACATTAAACACACTGTCAGCTGCAGACTGCAGCCTGTGCAGTAGCACTCCCACTGAGAGCTAATGGATGATGAAGAGACACAGCCAAAATGTCTCTGCAATGCTCATGAGCCCCAGCTGTGCTCAGGGAGAGATTTCTTCCTGGAAATCCAAAATCTTGAACCCTCCTCCCCTGAAGCAGAGCAAGAAGGAAGAGCAGAGGAGGAAACTGCTTTGAATGAAAACCACATGCACAGTGTGTGTGAGGGGGACATGACCAAGGGAGGTATGTTTTATACTTTATGGAAGTGGCCCCTGGGAAACTTCTCTTTGGATGGTTTATGAATGTAATATTTGTTCCACCATGTGCTCAGCCATTTAATCTCTAAGGTCTCTGAGCTGCAAAATATAGCCATGAACAGAGTGGTGTGCTCTTGAAAAGCTTCACTGACTCAATGGGATTCTCACCAGTGCACAGGCTGCATGCAGCCTAAAATAAAAATCCAAAGGAGTTAGTGACTTGTGCACGCAAGACTTTACATGCTGCGTATTGAATCTGTCCGTAGGTGGTGTTAAACTTAGAGTGTGGTCTGTCATTCGGAATGCCAGTGCACTAAAAAGAGATCGTCAGGAAGATATTGTCTAGGAATATAAATGCCATGTGCTAAGTGCAGTTTGTATTTGAAAGCTAGGGAGAAAAAATTATTTGGTTATTGTGCTGTTTTTCATTTGCCTGTGCTATTTCAAAAACGTGGCATTTCATGTATTGCACTCCAGCAAGTTTGGAGCAATTTGGTAGGAATCCTAGAAGCTCTCTTATCACAGTAGACCACTGCACATTCAGAAAATCTGTCTATCATTTGTGTGTTACTATAGCAACAACCTAGTTCCAGCTGGAAAATACTGGTCCACTTCTGCCTGCATACTCTGCTGTACAGGCTTGCTTTCTCCCATGGAGCAACAGCAAAATGTCTTATGCCTCTTATTTGAGGCATAAAATAACACTTGGGAAAGGAAACATCATGGAAAGGACACCGCCCTACCCTCCTGGCATGCACTAGTAAGCAACTTATTTACTTCCATATGAATAAAGTAGTGTATCTCTAAAACAGATTCCCGATAATTATTTCCAATTTTGTTGCTGAACTCATCTATATTAAGAAAAGCAGTTTCACAGCTTTTTAACCAATTAAACACTTTCTTAGTGTTGCTATAAATCAAGACACTGTTTCTTGGTAGTTATCATCAGTTCTTCTCCAACTATTGCAAGGGGTGTGTGCTAACCCACTAGATATACTGATTACAAACGATCTCCAGATGGTGCCATGGCAGGCCAAACTGATGGTGTTTTTAAGTCCAAATGCTTATCTTCCCAGTCACAAGCAAGGAATTGTTTCAAAATATGCCTGAGATTTCCCTGGAGGGAAGAAGGGGCGTCCCCTGTTTGAATGCCAGAAGGACCTCTCTTGTGCTGGTCCCAAAGTCAGGTCACCACTAGTGTTGGTGACACAGAGCAATTCAGCAGCATGGGATGTTTCTTTAGGACAATATGTTTTGCATGCCCCACGTGTCACAATTGTCCAGGCATGAGAAAAGTGTGCTGGTAACATGCCTGCTTTCCAGCACAGAGTAGAGGGTGTTAGCTTAGTCCATCATTTTTTTCCAGCAGCAAAACTTCTGCAGGGCAAATGGTGCCCTGATGGACACCTCCACAGCTTGTAGGTTCTGCCAATACTGCCCCAGGACAGTCCATCATGTCCTTAGTGCAGTTGTTGAGGTGAAAAAGGATAATGGTGAGACCTTTGTTCATCTTTTTCTTTCCCTATCTTCTGATTAAACAGTTTCTAGTTTCTTTCCTGCAGATCAAGCCCACAGAAATCAGCAGATTTGTGTGCACCTTGCTGAGGAGAAGGAAAAAAGAAAGTACTGTAAAGCAACAGGTTTTTATAAACACAAATGTTCAGCTCATCAGTGTATGATCCGTACTTTAATATACAACTATATCAATGCAAAAAGCCTCCTGGAGAAAACTGGATCAGATCAGATGCTGAGCTGCTTGCAGGGCTTGGAGTTTCTTGGCCTTTTTTGGTCTGATATCTTCAAAGGATGATCATGAACTGGGCCATGCAATGCTGTTCATTTACAGGATAATTTCAATAGGATTCACTCTGAGTGTTCTTTCGATATCTTTGACTTCCTTCCCCAAACTCTCTGGCATACTTACCTGTACAAGTGGGAAGAATTTAGGGAAATGTCTTTATTTTTGAAAATTAAGTAGGTAGAATCTTTTTGAGGATCATCTCTGAATATCTGATAGATCATTGGCATTATACACACCAAGGAAGAGAAATGATGCTCAACTCTCCTTCTGTTACATATATTATTTTAATCTTGCACCCTGAACCCAACAGAGACACCATATTTCTGTGATGTCTATGTCTCTGCCAGCTTCTTAAAGGATTTGGTCTTTTTTAATCCCAACAGTGAACAACACAATTGCAATTTTAACACTGAAGTTTGTCTTCTGCCTCCCTCAGTTCAGGCTGGTAGAGGGTTGAGGCTCAAACTATTGAACTGCCTCATCATGCAGATATAGTTACTTAACAAATTTCATCTTCAAATGATACATCACGGAATAGAGGGAGTATTAATGCAATTGGTTTTGCAGCCTCCATTAGAATGGAGCAGGCTTCTCTTTTCCCTTCTTTGTGCATTGATTCTCTTTGGAGATCTCTCTGCTGCAAACAGCCCAATGCAACTTCATTGAAGTGGGGATGTTGTGGGGGCAGCCAAAACAAGAGGCTGCAACAGGATGATCTTGCATGGAAGAGTTTGTCCAGAGAGGCTGAAACTGGTCAAAACATCTGGAGCAGAAACTGTGTGTGGAATCCTGTTTTCTTCACTTATGGCTCCTAATGGAATGGATGGAAAAAACCTGAAGTTTCAATGCTTTTCTCAGAACATCATTCTGCTTTCAGCTCAGGCATTGCATCTTTTTTATGCTTGGAATCCTTGAACTGTTATACCCTATAACATCTTTTGTCTCTCCTAGTTCTCTCACGCCCTTCACCCATAGCAAAATCATTAGGGTCATTTATGAAGCTAATACAATGCATAAGAGGCTTTACTTAGTAATTTTTCCTCTCTCCTGTGTCATTTAGCCACCTATGCATGCGGTCTTTGGAGATGGGTAAGCTTCCTTGATACCGAAGGCTGGGAAATGCACCTTCTAGTACTGGCACAAGGTACTATTTAATTTGGTTTTTAATGTGATTTGTGAGGCAGCATGGACAAGAACTTATCTTTCTGGTTGAAGGAAACAGCCATTCTTTCACACCTGTTAGGATCTTTTCTAAATTAATGTAAGCAATCACATTGTTATGAACATCTCCTATTGAAGGCTGCCTTGTTGTCCCACCGTGGGTATGGGGTTTATTCTTCCAACATGATGTTTTGCCATCCACTCATCCCTTTCCAAGCCTGGCTGGCCTGAGAATCCAACCTGTCTCTTGCATGTTAAATTGCAAAGCTCTAACCATAGCCCAAGGGAACAGTGTTGAACAACATGATTTTTTAATGAGCACACTCAATGTGGGTTGCTCTTGTTTAACATAAAAGAAAAACATAATCCCTGCTCCAAGTAATTTTCAGTCTAAGGGCTGGATTGTGGCTCTAAGCCACATCCAGCAGTGGGGGGAAGGTGAAGAGGGAGCTACTCCTGAAGGCATTTTTACCAAGTCTGTGGGAGCTCAAAGAATAGCAACTGCTGCTATTCTCATGTATAAACATGGAGAACATGACTGACACAAATTGGTAGCTCAGCTCTCACTCAGGGGGAGGCATGAAGCTTCTCTTTATATCTGAATGCCAGCAATGATGCAGAGAGAAGGGTCTTTGCCTCTGCCCTGTCTTTTTCACTTGTGCAGAATTACAGCAGAAGGACGTACAGGGATGTTATAGGAGGTTGCAGCAGAGCAGACACATCTTTCTCCACAGCTTTTTGCCACAAACATTCATAGGGCAACCTAAGCAATTGTCTTTGTGGGCAAACGGGTTGCAGTTGTCTAAACAGGAAGGGCAAATAGACTTTTTTGTTCAGCCAGAAAACTGCAGGTTAGCCAAAAATAGCTGGGGCCAAGAAAGGTACTTTCCAGCCGTGGCTGCTTAAGCAGATTGGTCAGAGATGGCGTTGTGAACCATGCCACACATTTGCCCAGTGTATGCCTCAGAGATTGCTTCCTCTTCATCACCTGCTTTTGGAGATAGTAACCCACAAAGCACCTTGATATGAAACTTTTACAGAAATGGACTTCTTGAATCAATACTGTTTCAGTCCTTCAGAGGAAAAAACTTGCCCAGACAAGGAAGGAAGGCTCTTATTGCTACACACAAAGAGCATCTGTTCCTAAACAACCAGCTGTCTCTTAACAACTTTTTTCTGTGGGATGTAAAACCAGGAAAAGGTAGCTTGAGTCCTCAGACTGGCAAAAAACACCTTCCAGGTAAAAACTGATACTATAGATTCAGAGATTTTATTTTCTTCTTGACATCAGAGAGGCATTTTGCCAAGAGAGAAGCAATCAGAAGTAGGGTGTTGAGAAAGTAGTTGGGGAGGGCATAGCAAAACATGGAAACCTTCCAGGTGTCAAATGACTAGCTGTCTAGGGAATAAGAACAGGAAGAAAGACATGAGAATGGGAAGAAGAAGAGTCAGGAAGATCTGGGACACTTCCTGCACTTCCACATCTGTATATAGTGAAGACAAGATGGTGGAAAGAATATTCATGGAGACAACAGTATACGAAATGAAGCTGACTAAAAAATGAAACATTTTTAGACTGAAGAAAGAAACCAGTGGAAAACAGATGCTGACTAATGTCAAGTTGGCAAACTTGACCTTTTGCAAGCATGTACGACTTCAGAGCCCTATTCTAGTAACAGAAATGTGCATTTGTCCTTAAAAAATGCGACACTGTACATCAGAGAGCCAGACACAAAACTTGAACTGTTGCAACTCAGAAGTCTATAAAAGATGTTCGGAATGCACTGCTTTGATATGTCTAATACAGTCAAAGAAGTACAATATCTCGGTATGGCCAAAATTGCCAGTACCACTTCCTTTCTACATAGAACTTATACAACTATTAAGAACTCTTTAGCCTGATGTAATTGTGCATACAGTAAGAATTGTATCAGTATTACTATCTAAAAAAAGAAAATAAGAAATTTAATTAAGGCAATGAATACCTGTGTTCAGATTAGGTTGAATTAAGACTTACAGACAGCTGTAAAATCCCTAATTTTCCAGTGTGCCCATACTTTGGGAAGAGGATCAAAGAATATGCAACGGCACCTAAACTAAGACCACAAGTTGCAGCACTGAAAACCATCCACAGCCCAGAAGTCCCCAGCCTGAGATGAGCTTGGAAAAAGCCCGCAAAATCTAGAAGATGCCTAAAGAAGAATGTCCGTGTGTGTATGGACAAGACTGGAGAGCTGGATATCTGGTCCCTACCCAAAGGCAGAGCCTTTTCCTTAAGACCTCTGATCAGACATGGCCACCAGTGATATCACAGAATCATAGGATGGTTTGTGTTGGAAGGGACTTTAAAAATCGTCTAGTTCCAATGCTATGTGCTGGGACACTTTCCATTAGAGCAGGGTGCTCAAAGTCCCATCCAACCTGCCCTTGAACACTTCCAGGAATGGGGCATTTTCAGCATGTACCTAGTGTGCAGGAACAGCAGCAGGTCCGGGCTCATTTCAAAACACCTTTGAGAAAGATAAGGCTCTTTTTTCTGGTACAGTGACTAAGCCTACATATGAGATAAGAGGAAGTTGCTTCCATCACCCTATCAAGCCCCAAAATATGCAAACACACACATCTCTCTCCATAAGTGTGCACAAAATAGACAGAAGAAGAGGATGAAAGGGGCACTGTCCCACTCTCCTTTGAATTGGAGAGACACTGTAGCCAGGAAAGTCACAGGTACATAAGCAGAATAGGAAAAGGAGCACGTGATGTAGCCATGGGCTAGAGCAGAATTGCCTTTTCAGATGGGTTTTTTCAGCATTAAATGCAATCACACTGAAGCCTGTATGGACAGTACAAGAATGTAACCTTCTGATGACAAGCATATGCACCATGTATAACCTTATCAGACCTCAGCACAGGCATACGCAGGTTGAAAAACATTTGGCATGACAACACAGATTTTTCTTGCAGCCTTGCCAAGGATATCTGAGCCAATGCAATCAAACACAACAATGTATTGTTAAGTAATGAGTTTCCTAAAAAGGGCCAAACTCCCAAACTCTCTGTTATGCCTCACAGGAACTGTGTGAGTGGTCCTTTTGTGCACAAGGCTCTATAATTTAATATGATTTGAAACCAACATCACTTTCACTTGGCTGTAATTTCTTTCCAAAAGAAAGCCGGTTATGATTTTGCAACAGTAAATGGGGAACTGTGCAGACTTTTAAGCTTGGTTATTTTTAATTACTGGTGCAGACATACAGGCACATGAAATATCTGATGAGGGCTGGGAACCACACTTCCAAAAAACTGGTTCCAGCTCCGTGTTATTGAAGGCAGTTACATCTCACACAATTATTCAAGTAGTTTTGTGCAAACA
Organism: Ptilonorhynchus violaceus; assembly: GCA_013397565.1. NCBI lineage: Eukaryota > Metazoa > Chordata > Aves > Passeriformes > Ptilonorhynchidae > Ptilonorhynchus > Ptilonorhynchus violaceus. The sequence continues at coordinate 1,123,594 of VZRJ01002170.1, read as the reverse complement.
CAATTATGCTTATGTTAAGAATTATGGTGGCATTATTCTCTGCTAAAAAAAAAGAAATTAAATCTTTGACCTACTTAAATAAATGAAGCTCAGTCTAACCTTCTCCCTGCTGGAGTACTGAGGTTCTCCGTGCAGGTCTGGCAGGGATGGTATCAGTGGCTCCGCACACTGGGCCATACACAGATAGCATGTAGGAAACATTCTGCTTTTTGCTTTCGTGCATTGTCTTACCAATACAGCAAAATGTTTTCAACACCTCATAATTGTCAGGTGACCCTTCTGCAAGACAAAGTTTAAGAGTTGTTTGTCCATACTATCTCACCTGGAATTCTGCTATGAGACTTTGCTGTTGTCAAAACAGTGGCTGGAAGTTTTGTTCTTGTTTCTGACCTGCCTTTGATCACCATGGAGTTGACCTCAGAGGAGTCTCCTGCTGCCTGTCTTCCTGCAATTCTCAGCCATGCTCTGCCCCAAGGACCCGTGCAGCTTCCCTGTTCATTCTGTTGCAGTGAGCTCAAGGCATAGTTATCATGTAAATAAATTAGTAATTTCAAAACTCAGACATACAATGATAGCCATTATGTGAGGTTTAAATACAACCCATAGGCCAGATAAATTCTGCACAAATATGCCATTTTACACTGTCAGGGAAACTGGTCCCATCATTCATTGTTTTATTTATGAGGCAGCGAGTGCTTGCCATATTATCATCTTTTGTCTCTCCATCTAGCAGTTTTGTTCCTTGCAGGAACATGGTCGTAGGAAAACAAAGAATGTGGGAGAATGGGTAGAAGTGACAGACAGAAACACTTTACAGAGTTTGTCTGCATAGTGGTTGCAACCAGTGTTCCTGATGCACAGATAGATCAGGGATGTGCAAGAAGTTAGAGCTCACTAATGCTTATGAACAATCAAGCTCTCAGGTCAGATAAGCAGTTCACAGACTCACAGAGTCACAGAATGGGTCAGGTTGGGAGGGACCACAGTGGATCACCTGGTCCAATCTCCCTGCTCAAGCAGGGTCATCCTAGAGCACATTGCACAGAATTGCATCCAGACAGTTCTTTAATATCTCCAGTGAGGGAGACTCTCCAGTCTCTCTGGGCAATCTGTTCCTGTGCACACTTACCTGCACACCAAAGAAGTTCTTCCTCATGTTCAGGTGGAACTTCCTGTGCATCAGTTTTTGCCCATTGCCTCTTGTCCTATTGCTTGGCACCACCAAGAAGAGCTTGGCTGCATCCTCTTGACACCCTCCCTTCAAATAATTATCTATGTTGATAAGATCCGCTCTAAATTGCCTCTTCTTGAGGCTGAACAGGCCCAGTTCCCTCAGCCTTTCCTCATAAGAGAGATTCTCCAGTCCCCTGATCATCTTTGCCACCTACCACTGGACCCACTCCAGGAGCTCCGTGTCTCTCTTGCACTGAAGAGCTGAGAGCTGGACACAGCACTCCAGATGTGCCTCACATGGCTGAGCAGAGGAGCAGGATCACCTCCCCTGACTTGCTGGCAATGGTCTTTATCCAGGTAGTCGTTTCATCATAGAAGGAAATCAGGTTGGTCAAGCATGATTTACCATTAGTGTATCCATGCTGACTACTCCTGATGACCTTCTTGTCATCCATGTGGATAGAAATGGCCTCCAGAATGAGGCACTCCATTACCTTTCCAGGGATTGAGGTAGGGCTGACTGGCCAGTAGTTCCCTGGGTCCTCCTTCTTTCCCTTTTTGAAGACTTGGGGTGACATTTGATTTGTTCCAGTCCTCAGGCACCTTTCCTGATTGCCACAACCTATCAAAGATGATTGTGAGTTGCCTCGTTGTAGTGTCTGCCAGCTCTCTCAGCACTTGTGATTCACCCCCTCGGGGTCCATAGACTTGTGGATGTCAGGTTTGACTAGGTGTTCTCTAACCCAGTCCTCCTTGACCAGGAGAAAGTCTTCCTTTCAGTGGTTCATGCTGTCTTTGGAGTCTCTTCCAAGAGAGAATGGAACATCAGAAATTGTTTTATCCATCCTTGTTGAGGCTTCCAGACATCTCAGTGATACTTCATGGTCAATGATGTCAATCAGCAGCTACAAAGAATCAGCGAAGACTCTTGATAATCATCTGAAGAGAAGGGAACTAGAGACAATCCCTACTTTTGCAGTGTCTGAAACTTATTCAAGTATGGCCTAGACAGCTGCAGGTCAGGACATGGTCATCAATGACGTTACACCTAACCTCACACTTTGATGAAGTTTTCCAATTAACAGTGTTGTTATTGTCATCATCATCATCATCCCCTGCTAATTGCACGGTGAAGCATACAAACAAAAGAAAAGAAAAAGTGAACAGGAGGCATACAAGAGTATGGAAACCTTCACCATGCCAATTGTACTACCTTCAACATAGGTGAGACAGTTCAGTGTAGAATCCGGTTCATAATGCTACAGGATTTGGACACAGACTTAATAAACATAATCCTAGACTCTTCTCCCCCTAACCCTGCCCCAAAACATTTAATTTCTAGTTCAATAATACAGAAGTTGTTTTATGTGCAACTGAGGGCTCAAAATCAGTATTTTCTACCATGGGTAAATTCCCTAAATTAGAAGATTATACTTAATAAACAGGTAATTGCCAGACATATGGCCATTAGCACTCTAAGACACCTCACTTTTCATGCCAGGTCATCCACACAGTGAATGTTGTGACTCAGTTTCCTAGTGCTACCAGTTTTCTCTCACCTGGAAATATTGAGAACTCCATTTCATGTTTTCAGGTACTAAGTAGGTGGGAGTCTGCAAGCCATAGGAGCTGTGTCTAAGCTAAAACCCCTAAATGTAAGAACTGGTTACTCTTTTTGTTTAAAAGAGTTCTAAACCAAACCGAGCTTGATTCAGCTATAACCGGTGTTACCACATCCCAGCTATCTAGTCCATCTATAGAGACAAGTAATTATGGTTTGTCCAGGAGGTGTGTGACAAAGATATCAAAAACACTTCTGCCTGTTAATTATTTAAAGGTTAGATATCTGGTAGCCCTGGACAGTAGGACATGGGAATCACTCCCTTTTTTCCTTGATCTTATGCAACACTATGTTCCCAATTTAAATGGCACAATTAGAAATTATTTTTATTCAAATGAGATGCTTTTTCAACCAGCAAGAAAACAATTTTATGAGTGTTACTCATTTTATTATGGGTATACAACAACTGCCTTTCACATAAAGTAATTCTTAGACATTTACGTTTGAAAAACAGGACTGTAAATAATGAGCTTGAATACCTCAGGGAGTGAGGATATAAAATTGTAGCTTTTAAAATTAAGTAATTTTTATAGCTAGTCATGGTCACAACTTCTTTCAATAGGTGTGAGGGCTTCCTAAAATAAAAATAACATTTTTTCACCTCTCTAGTTTTCTAGTGTGGCTAATTGTATTTAAAACAGAAATTCAAAGAAAGTTTTTTTTCTGTGCTGTGGTTATGAATAGATAGCAAGTTTCATCCCTGAAAGCTGTAAAATGACTGAGACATAAATCTTGCAAAAGCAATGCTTAGAATAAGCACAATAATTCAGACCTAACTGCATGGTCATAGATAGGATTCTTTAATGTATAATAGGGTCCAAAGTTTCATAACTCTCACAATAAATCTTGTTTTGGTCTGAGGAAAATGGCAGGGTCATGCTCAGATGTGCTCATTTAGATTTATAATTTCTTTTAGCCTGGTTCATAAGACTCTACCCTCAATATCATTAGTGAGTTTTGTAGGCAATATAAATCTTGGATGGAGTTTTTGCAGAAGGCTAATAATTTGTCCTAAAAACTCATGGTTATATTGAATCATTTTCTCACATCATTAAATTAATTTTGTTTTCTCTCAAAGTCTATAAAATCCTTTCTCACAACATTCTAGACATTTCAACCCTCCATGTAAAATAGCCATATAGAGGGATTTCACATTAAGTGACAGCAGCATTAATACCAAAACAGGAAAAACTAAACAAAAGAAATCAGAGGCTCCAGTCCCATATTCGGTATACATCATCAGTAAAAATCAGGTGTACTGATCAGTGAAGCAATTTTCAGGCAGGAGTTAGGGAGTGAGAAAGCCTGGGGTTTCCTGCCAGCTGCATCACAGCATTCCTGTCAGATGCTGGCCTCATCATTCAGCCCTTGCAATGCTGCCAAGCCCCAATATGCAAATGTGCTGGTTTGCCTGTAAACCAGCAGGGGAAATTAACCCCACACAAAATACCTCGAGAGATTTTAGGTCAAAATTACAATTTTAATAAAAAAGGTTAAAATAAATGCAGTAATACAGAAACACCGGCTTAAACAGTGACAGAGTCATAGTACAACCTGACACCTTGCTGACCAGGGTGGTAGCTGTGTAGTCCAGTTAGGTACTGGTCGTGCAGGAAGGCCTGGTAGCCCAGTCCCGGTGGCGGAGTAAAGTAGCTGAGTCCAATTCCAAGAAGTGGAGTAGCTAGCTGAGTCCAATTCTGAGGAGTGGAGTCCAGTCGAGTTGACTTGAGTCGAGTTGAGTGTCCCATCAAGAGTAGAGCATCGAGAGTGGAGCCCCATGGAGTTGAGGGTGCTTTCTCCCATCCAAAACCCTTGTTTTATGCTGTGTTTCTTGGCTGGCACCTCCCCCAGGGGCAGGGACTTTCACAATGGAAGAGGATCTTCCCGATGTTCTTATTGGTTGCTTCAGCAATGAGCTTGGATGAGATGATCCCCAGGGTCCTCCAATGATCCAGGGTTTGGGCTATTAGTCAAGCTGGGTGGTGCTAATGGGCCATTAGCTGAGATTAGATAATCAGGATGGGTGGTGCTTGCTGTCAGCCCCAGTGCTTATCTCAGTTGAGATAAGGAGTCCCTGGTGTGTAATAAGGTGTGTAATTATGCAATTTATCCAGCTTTTGTGGGTGGTAATAGAATATATATAACTAACCCAGGACAGCAAATTAATTAACCAACTCTTCACCAGCCTCTGAGATTAAAAAATATGTCTGCAAGTAGCTCTTGTTTCTTTGCTTCCTAGACTAGTGGGGATCCTGTTTTTCAGGTTCCCACCACTGCCTTCCAGAATCGCACGCATACCGCATTTTATTTCTGAATAGAATAGCTGGAGTGTTCACAAGATATGTATAATGAGGTCTGCAGTGGAATCAAAGATTGGTAACTACTCTCCTTGGTGGGTCCTGCATGCAATGAGAATTCTCTTCCACTGATTGCCTCTACTTCACATGGATTGACAAAGACTTCATTTATGTTTGCAGGTCTCTGAAGTGCTCGGGAGAAAGGTGCAATCTGTGCTGTGCAGAAAATGTGGTAACATCTAGCTTTGAAGTCTGCTCAACTGTTGGCCAGACAGCTGACAAGACTTATCCAATTTCTAGAGTCCTTCATCTGCTTTATGAAATGGAAAATAGCTGTATTTATGTAAATAATAAATAAAATGCCAGGAGGTGGCACTTGAAAATATTTACTACGTTTCCTTTGCTTTATTTGGGCCAATAAAAACATTTTACTGTGTACTGCAAGTGGTTTCCTCTATGCAGCTCTTCACATCAGCTTGTAACAAGTGGGGGTTCAGTTCCCATGCTCAGTTATATTGGTGCCTGTCAGTGTAACCCCATCTCACTTGCTGCAGTGGTGGTAGTGCAAAAGAAGAGTCACATTCAGCCGTGAATGTCTTTCCTGCATGCGACTGCTTCTGGGCTCCAACACACAAGGGGCCTTTCCTTAACCTTCACACAGACCAAGCACCCGGCTATGGGAATAGCGGCTTGCAGTGGAGACACATTTTTATAGCGTTGACTTTCTGGAATTGTATTCTTGCAGGATTTAACTGCATACAAAACAACTGTTAATAAGGTCTTCTTTGATCTTTGCACAGCCTTCCATGCTTATTTTATTTTACTGCACTTTGAAGTAATTGTAAGCTATGGTATGGAAATACAGAAGGAAATCTCTCTAGAGAAACATGAGGAAATTACTGCAGTTGGAGAACCATAGAAAACAGAGCTACAAGGGACCATGAGAGGTTATACTCTGAAAGCATTTGATTTAGCATGGATTTTGGAAGATTACTACAGTATAACAATGTCAAATCAATTTAAAATCATTATTTGCAGCAGTATTGTGTCAAAAAGTAAGGATACTTGTTTCTGAATGCCTGGTGAAACAAAGTAAGTTGAAAATTTCCTATTCCAAAATAGTTTTGAACATGTGGGCTCTGCCTTTCTCCCCACTTGGGGCATTCCATGGCAGTGCAACTTCAAAAAGGTATTGCACTTGCAGTTAGTGATCTCTTCTCAGAAATTCTAGAGAAAGTAGAATCAGATATGGCATACCACAAAATTTTATGTGGTGGTTTTGTAATGAGAGAAAGAATACTTCTTGAAGTAGAAGGGGAAAATGGTCCTCTGGTGTGCTTTTTTACAGCAGCCAGGAAAAACTAGCAATATGGTAGAAAGTAATTTTATGTTTTGACCTCTCAAATTCCTTCCAAAGTGCTTTCATGTGCTACGAGAACTGAGCTGTCACCCCTATCCCAATTACTTGAATTCTCTAATCTCCTTCCATTACTCTGCCAAATCTGAGTTACTTAATCCCTTCCCTTCCCCTCCCCCCTCGGAGTGGAAAATCTGTCCTGCACCCATAGAGATTGAAGTGATATTAAAAGGCTGAGGAGAGAACCCGTGCACTCATTTGCCTTTCAGCAAGGAATCAATTGTAAAAGCAGGAAACTGCCTCTAAATGTTAAGGAAAAGAAAGAAGAGGTGACGGAGGGAGTGAGCCTGATTTTGTACTCCCTGTTGTACCTCACAGATAATTCTGCTGAAGCAGCAGTCATGCAGGGTTCAGTGCCACCGAAAGCAGAGTTAGGCCACTTCAGCATGTCTTGTCTCTATCACAATAGGCACACAAAAATTTACATTTTACTGCATTCTAGATGTGCTACTCTTCCTACACTCCTTCAAGTCAGCCCGTAAAGATCTTACAAGGCAGAAGGAAAACAAGAGAAGCCAGCAGCAACTCAGCCACCAAAGAATATGTCCATAAGCATATAGGCATTTTAAGATGATGCAGAGGTTTTAAACCTTACTTTTCTGAAATGTTCCTTGAGGACTTGGGAACTGCCATGGTGAACTAAAGCACTCAGAACCTCTCATACTTCTGGAAGCCCAGGAAAGTTTTCTGCTTTGACAAAAAAAAATGAACAAAAACCCCAGCCTTTTATCTGGAGGAAAAGATCACTGCAAACCCGATCTTGTAGCCAGGAGGGGTCTCTTTGGTCAGCAGGCCTTCTGGTTCACTGGGAAGGTTAAGGGGACACACCCCACCCCCTTGCTCCTACATGTTTTTTTAGGAAAAGACACAGGTAAGCATGAAGTAGCCTGTGTGAACCAGCAGAGGCTATCAAGTCCTGAAAATGGAAAAGCTAATCATTACACGCATAGCTGTATTGGAAACCGTGTAAGAGTCTCAGAGCATAGAGCATAGCCCCCCATCCCTGCCATCCCACCCTTCCCAAGAGTCTTGGGCTAAATGAGACACATTCTCTCTGGTTTATAGAAAACAAGAACAAGATGTTGGTTTTAATAACAACAGGCAAGTCAAAGGAAATGCCTACATCTCCATAGTGGACAAAAGCCTCTCAGGGATAAAAATGAACTATTTCCCCTAGCAAGGGCTTCCAGACCACAGTACATCACCTGCTTCAAACTGGCCCATGCCAAAACAGGATTTGTATCTGTTAGCAGTGGTTTGGTTGTCAGACTTGCTCTCTAAATCTCACTGCCAAGGGGTCCTGACCAGTGCAAAGTTGACTCTGGTCAACTTTGAGTGCTACATCCTTTGCCAGGATGTCTCCCACTGAAGCTGCAAATGCAGATGCCAGCTCCTCAGCTGAAAAACACAGATGATAGCCCTGTCCTTCTCCTTCCTTCATTTCCACTGAGTTGTCCTGCTTTCTGATACTGTAGGCACATGAGCCTGCAGCAGGACTGGAGATCTGGGCTGAGTTATGCACTGGTTTGAGCAAGACCCAGGATACATGGTGAGGCAGTGAAGCACTCTGGAGCTTTTTGGGAAACTGGATTGGATGCTTTAATATGCACAACAAAAAAATTAGTTATGCTGGTGCTTGAATTCCAGTTTTACATTAAGTGATTCCTAATTTTTTGTGATACTTAATTTGGAATTGTCCTGTCTCAGTCATTTTATATAGTAACAGACAGACTAATTCCAATTGTAAAAAAGGGACCATTTTGCCACATTTTTCAGCACGGGGAACAGAGAATCTAATCCCACAGTTTTCACTGATGTGCCAAATCTTCATTCATACTTGCAAATTACCTTTAAAGGTTGCTCATAGGTGAGCTATTGTAGAATCAGGCCCACAGAAAGCACTTGTTGGTTTAACTTGCTCTTGCATGGTCTTTATCTGTCCTGGTATCTCTACTGAAACTGCAGCCAGGCATCCTGTTTAAATCAAGTCCATGTATTTTTGTCTCCAAAACTGTGAGAGGACAAGTCACGAGCATTGTGCTCTCAATAAAGCAGAACCTTCTCAGTGAGTAGTGTGCCAGTGGCAATACACTGAAGTATTGAAACCAAGAGTACAGCAGGTATATAGATTTTGACAGAAAATTAAATTATAGTAGACAGTTCTATTTCCTTGCCCCTTCAATTACTTCTGTTAATGATATATTCAGATCAATAAAACTATGTTAACTAAAACAGAAAAAGAAATTGCATCAGTTGCGTTTGGAACCTATTCCTGAATCTTTCAAATTGCTTTCTGTAAATGAAGAAATGTTTTTCCCAGGTCTCATGGGAGTGAAATTTTCCTTTTTCAGATGAAAAAGCAACTTGCATCTAAGGAAGAAATCAAATGAATAGTGCAATAAGAGTGCTGCTTTTTTCAGGGATCTTTTGCTCCACCTATATGCATGTAAATACTGCTATGACAGCCATTCTTGCTATAACCACATTTTCCTTGTCAGCAATCCTCCCCTCTCCTCCATATCTATCAATCACTTGTGACATGTCTTTACTCTTTACCGCCTGGCAATACCTGGCCTGTGATAACTACCAATTTTCATGTTCATAATAGTTACATCACTGTTGCCCTCCTGCTCTGTTACTTTCAGGTTGTGTTTCTGAGCTTATAATAAAACAAAAAGTTGCTCAGTCCAGGACCATCTATCTGAGAAGTCATCAAACAACGCCTAGAACACACACATATTGAGAGAATGGCAAAGAGACATTGCACTGCTCTACCACCACCACTGTGGAGGCTAATGTTAATGCAGTGCAAACAATATTAGTCCCAACTCTCATTTGCATTTCACCCAAATTTACTACTCAGATTGCTCCTGCAGGAGTACATCTCAGATCCCTAAATAACAAGTAGCACTGACTCTCTGAGTGATCCCTTCAGTGCAGGTTTTGGAGCTGTGTGAACAACGGCATTTCAGAAATCATGGGTTTGACTATATTTTAATTGCCTGATGTTCAGACCCTTATTGATAAACATGTATTTCCATTTCTATAAGATCTTTTCAACATGTCTGGCCATGTGTATTATTTGCCTAGTAATCTTCGAGTCTGAATCTTAGGTGTGAATTTACTTGTGTAGATTTGCCAGTGGCAGGGGGTGAGATGGGACAAAAGGAGGTGAAAGACTAAGGGGGTTGTTTCTCCTCTATTAATGCCAGTTGTTTCAAGGCAAGAAACATGGCCATGGAGTCACAAGGCAGTGCTGTGCTCAGGCTCAGGCTGGAGCTGAGTTTATTGCTGTTGAAAAGAAAGGTGCACAGTGCTGTGATCCAGACTGAATTGGAAGTGGTTTCTTCAAGAAGTATTACAGTCCTGGAGAGCACATTGATTGTGAAATTTCTCACACACTTTCATTGTAGTGTTTTTGTTCTGTAGCCACCACCCTTCCTCATGCTGTGTTGTAACACTGATCTGCATTCAGTGTCAGGGTCTCGAGTTTGTGCAGAAATTTTTGCAAATTTACTGGCAAAGCTTCAGATAAAGTTCAAAAGAGGCAGATAATATTCATTAGCACATCAATTCAGTACAACAATGCTTTTATTCATTCTGGGCCATGAAAATTAGCTGGCTGTTTCTCTTCTGAAACTTAGCAGTACAAAGCTAATGCGTTCAGACCCAAGTTGCTCTGACGTTATCAATCTTCATTATATCATCACCAATTTCCTTGACTGATCCAGTCTTCTGAGCACTGACTTGGAGCAGCCTGATCTGACCTGACCTCATCTGACCTGCTTTGCCTTTCTAAAAGAATTTGATATTTTTACAAATCTAAAACCTTAGTTTCCAATTCTCTGTTATTTCAGTGTGAAATTAGATGTATGTCCTTCAGTACTTCCAAGCAGAGTAAAATTCTCTCCATAATGATTCAGTGCTGAAATACTGCAATGAGTAGCTGACCCTGTCCAGACAGCAGATGTGTCCCTGGCCCTTGTGAGAAAGGAATGGAAAGGAGATGCTAGACTATCTTGTCATCTGATTCTTCTTCCCATCATGGTTATCAAAACTGCAGGGAGGAAAGAAGTAGGGAATGGAGGGGCAAGGCAGAGCTCTGCTTATCCTTGTTCTGCTTTGCTGCTCCAGAAGGGGCTTTTCTGAGGCAGTCTGAGAAGATCAGAAAGAAGTCAAACCCTTAAAGTTTCACAGTTTCAGCTACGTTGCCGTAATGGTCTATTTTTTGTGACAGTATCAGAATAATGCAGTTCGCTTCCCTTAGTGTCACTGCACGACATTCATCCACTTAATTTATGCATCTTACTTATCTGTAAGCATCTGCTGAAAAAGTCTCCTGATGAAAGTGCTTCAGTTAGCCGCATTGTCAGTGGAGAGGTGTAAGAGTCTTTGAGGACCTCAGAGGAAGGCCCTACTCTGACACATTCATTTATGTTGAACTGGCCAATTCTCCTTGGCCAATTCCTTAGTTCCTCTCCTGTAGAACAGTGTCAGCCCCATCTCCAGCCTCAGAGCCACCCTTTGCATTTTGCTCAGATGTTTTCAGTCAGTGCCTTTTGGCGTACCCTCAGTAACTGTGGCCATGTTCTAAAAACGCTGCTCCTTGGAGTCTGTGTCTCCCATTTCTTCCTCAGTTTCCCTTTTACCCTGGCTTGTGCTGCCAAATTAACACAGCTAAATCTTGAAGGCAGAACAAGTGGGCATTGTACGGCATAGCTCCTACGACAAGGTGTGGAGTTTATGGGAAGATTAACTTCTGCAGCTGGATCCATTGAATGGGATTGTGTAGCCTGGACATGAGCCCATCCCTTTCCTCTTCCTGTCCTGAGAGGAACTGAGCTATATAGGTGGAGGGGAGGGCACCCATCTCTAAAGCCAGAGAATGGGAGTGTCCATCGCTGCTGATTCCCAGCAGACCCCTGGAGAGCAGCTGTGCACAGAGCCCTGCATGCTGCATCCTACCATGGAACTGCTGCTTTGGAATGGGCAGGGTTTTGTCTTGTAGTGGTATTATTTGTGACTGTACTTTTCTCCTTGCCTTGAACAGCATCTTCTTGGGTCAGATCAATCACAGCAAGCCATGTCATGTAAAGCATGAAGTGTGGGAGCTGGACAATATTAATTGAAAGGTTTTGTGCACTCCAGAGAGAAGACAATCATTCTATAAATCAAAATTAAATAAAAATTAAAAAATTAAAATTAAAATTAACATTTTCTGTCCTCCTAGTGACCCATTTAAAAATCTGGTTGCTGTCTCTTATAGATGAAATAACTCTACAGCTTTCAAACAGGATGAAGTTAAATGAGCAGGTCTTTCCTCTGTCTTACAATACCCAAGCTCTGTTCACATGTCCAGTTTACGACAAGTTCTGTCCTGATGGAGACAAATACCAGACAAATACCTGCAGTGAGGTCAGTACAGGATTAGGCCTCCATCAGTGGTGTCAGCGTATATGAATTTTAGGGTAAAACTTGTCCAAAGGCTACAGATGAGGAATAGTTATTCCATGTTTGGGTATTATGCTTATTTCCTGATAGCAAATGCCTTTGCATACCAATAATTATTCCTGGATAGGTCTGAAATTTGGGGGTAACAACCTATAATTAACACAAAAAGCATTACAAGCACCAGTCGATAACAAACCCGCAGAAGAATTTCTATTGCACATTTGATGGCTACTGTATGGATCACATTAGTCTTACTTTATACAACTTAAACCAATTGTTTGCAAAGCCCAGAGCACTGGCAAGAATGAAGTCTCAACATGTTAATTCCTCATTTTTTTTTGATAACATACAATTGCAGTTATTTGGAAATAATAGTTTTGTATACTCTAGTTAGTGATAACTTTTAACTTAAAAAATAATTACAGAGTTTCTGAATTATATGTACTGGCACCTGTTCAGTAGGGGTTTTTGACAAAAATCCATTCCTCTACTTGTAATCAAAAGTGTGTAATGAACAATGGATGTTGCCAGAAGAAAATAGCAAACTATTATAAAACAAAGATATAACAGTAGTGCTGGAAAAACAGCATAACAATGCGAAAAATTTTCTGGCAAACTGGCTGCACTGTTGGTGCAAACTGGACTAGTCCTTTGGGCTTTATAGAGCTGTGGTAAATTACTCCAGCTGACAAACCAGACAAGTTAAATTTCCTTCTCACTCTCTCCCAACATCTATGTAAAATAGTAAAAAGAAGAAATAAAGAAGAAACAAAACCATTGCCTTGATAGATGAAAATGAGCAAAACTCTGATGCTCCGGTTAGTCCAAACATAGATTTTGTCTCTTTTGCCTAGATGCCAAGGAACTGGACAACAGAAAATCTGAATACCATGTTTTCCTAGCTGTACACATGACATTTTGTAAGGGGAGAAAATACCTCTAAGAACATGGTCTTTAATACTGTGAAAGCAATAGGAAAAAACTTGTTGCTGGAGGGCAAGAATAAACTAAACTTCTTTCATAGCCGAAAGAGAAAAAATAGTAGCTAACAACAGTACAGTAGATGAGTCTATCTGACCCAGCACAGGTGTAGCAACCATAGCTGCTTGGGACTGGAAGCTTGCCATCCTGAAGAAATTCCAGGGAAAAAGAGCCCAAACAAGCTGGCAGTTCTCCTCTGTGATACCCTCACTTGACAAACATTTAACCAGGACAGTAGACAGCACTGTTTTTTGCAATGGAGCAGACAGCTGTCTTTGTAAAAGGTTAGATATTCAACCACATGTAGTTGAAGCACAAATGGCAGCTTTGTCCCATGTCCCAGGTCTGATGCTGACAAATGGTGCAGATACACTCAGAAAGGAAAGGCAAAGGATGAAGCTCTGAGCAAGCTCAATCTGCCTGTCATTGTGAGCATAGAAAAATCTCAGTTTGAAATAATTTTTGTTGGTTGTAAGTCAGGTATGTCTGGGTAGAAAAAGTTTAATCATATCAGTCACCTATGCAAAAAATGGAAGCAAAACATCTGGCTCGCTTGTTCACATGTGTTTAATAACAGTGGGATCATGTCCTTGATGGAATTCGAAGGATTCTCAGCTAATGGTGATTCCCCGCCCCCAACCAAAACCAAAGCATCCCAAGCCTGGGGATCATCCACTCACTGACTTTGCAACAAAATGATCTGTAAGTGTTCACAGTCATCAGTACATTGTCTTAGCTGTGGGAACAGTAACAAAGAGCTGTAGCTGAAGGTTGTAGCTGCTCCAGCTAGATCTGCACGAGCATTTCTGTCCCTGAGACAAAGACACGCAACACCTGTGAGTAACCTGGGCTTAAGCTGTCATTGCTCATCATATCCTTTCCTGAGCAAGGGATAAGAGGAAAACAGAAAAAGGTGTAGACCAAGTCAAGAACCACAGAATGAAACTCTACATACAGATCCCTGGGGAGAGGACAGTTTAAACAAGAGATAAATGATTTGAATTTGTGAATCTGTTGGACTAAGGCCCAAATAGTGGATTCCATCCTCGGTGGAGGAGATTTGCTTTGTCTGGCTCTGCAAAACTTTGTGAGCCAAAATAGCCAAGGCTGGTCTGGTGCTGGGTCTATAGCTCAAGTAAATGTGGGTTGATTTCACTATTTCATTTCACTGGAAGTTACTTTCCCAAAACCCCTTAATTAATTTAAAGTTACTTGAAGTAACTCCAAAGTCATTCTGCAGGTTGGGCAGACCCAAGATTGGAGCAATTTTGGGGCATTTTCCAGGGCATTCAGAGAATGTCAAGCCCTACTGGAATCACAACTTTTGCAGTGTCACTGACAGACTTGCAGTGTGCAATATCATCATGAACAGCCCTCAGGACATGACTGGGAAAGGGATTTTACCCTTGTCAGCAAATTCAGCAGCCTTTTTCTGAATTGTTTCCCTCTTTTCTTAGTAGTGAATGGGAATAGGATGAAAGCATGCAGTTGAGCATGAAATAATTAGTTTCTATAACTTAAAAGAGGTGGGTTTTTTCTCTTGCTTAAAATTTATCATTTTATTTTGAACATGTCTGCTTAATATCTGTGGTTTCAGAGAAGGCTGTTCAAGTTGGGAGAAATTGTTTGGCTGGCTGCACTATGCATTTTCATAAAGCCAGCAACGTAGCTGCAATTCAAGGTTCATTTTTCTTCCTCTATTTGAAATATCTAGTTAGGAAGGAAATCACTCAGGAACGAGTGCAACAAAAAAATTAATTATAGCAGAGAACTTAGAATGTAATGGTAAGAATTGTAGTGGCCCTGTTGGATATAGACATGATTGGGAAGAAGAATGATCAGAAGGCCCACAGTGTTTCTCTGGGATCAGAGGCAGCGCTCATCCAGATCTCATCTGTACAGAGATTCCCCATGTGCTTCATCACTAGCTTTTCCATGAAGACCCCAAACCTCACTTAGTGAAATGATCTCATTATATTGGATGCTGCTAATACTTGTAAGGGGGATTAACACAAAGGCTTAGCTGGATTGTAGCAAACCACACGGATTGGACCCAGAAGAATGAGACAAAGGCACTGTAAAAAACATTATATTGCTGAGTACTTTACTCTGTAAATGCCAACAGAGAGTGACACAAATTCCTAGCTCTTAACTAGTTGTGTCTGTGGTGGGAGAGGGAAGGGACAGGAATGTAGAATAGTGATGAGGATGTGGTATAGTGATCAGTGAGAATGTGAGTAAACTTGAGCTCTGCTCTAAATTACTATGTCCTGTTTAATATCAGATCAATAAAATATTCTGTAGAAGAAAAAACAGAAGTCATAATTTTTTTATAGCTACCTGAAAGCTGAGCAGAGAAACTGGTAGAATCAGTAGCAGAAAGATACCCTTACCAGAGAAAAATGCATTGATAGATACAAAGATAAAATTCAATAGATGGATTTTCCTCTGTTTCTTCTATCTATTTATTGGTTTGTAGTCTAGAGTGCCTTTTTTCTCAAAGCTAAACTTCACTTCAAAATGGGATAATGTGCTTTTCACAGATCTGGACATTTGGCACTGCAGAGTAAAAAGAGTACCACTGAAATGCCAGCAAAAGGTGTATAAACAGGTCCACACTGTGCAAGGAGATTAGGCAGTCTTTATCCACACCAACGAAATATCAAAACATCTCTTTCTGGTCTACAGTACAGGTGTTACAACCAAAGAATCTGAATTATTCTGTCTTCCAGTCTCTTCTGTCACGCTCTTTTTGGCACTTTGCACAAAGTAGACAGATCACGGTTCACAGTTGTGAAGAGCTCTGCTGATATTACAGACAAAAATGGTATTTGTTGAAATACAATTCTTCAAATAACTTTCTGGTGGGTTGAGTCTCATGGAAAACAGGTGCCCACCAAAGCTGCTCTATCACTCCCCTCCTCAGCCACACAAGTGAGAGAAAATGTAACAAATGTTCGTGGGTTGAGACAAGAACAGGGAGAGACCACTCACCAGTTACCATCACAGGCAAAACAGTCTCAGCTTGGGGAAATTATTTAAATTTGTTACCAATCAAATTAGAGTAGGATAATGAGAAGTAAAACCAAATCTTAAAATACTTCCCTCCCATCCGCCCCTTCTTCCTGGGCTCAGCTTCACTCTCATTTTTCTTTAGCTTCTTCCCCTACCCATGAGAGATGGCCCTCCACAAACTTCTCCAATGTGAGTACTTCCCATGGCCTGCATTTCTTCCTCCAGCATGGGTTTGTTTTCCACAGGGTGCAGTGTTTCAGGAACAGACTGCTTCAGTGTGGGTCCCCTGTAGGGTCATTAATCCTGACAGCAAACCTGCTCCAGTGTGGGCTTCTCTCTCCACATGTCCACATGTCCTGCAGGAGCCTGCTCCAGTGTGGGCTTCCCATGGGGTCACAGCCTCCTGCAGGCATCCACCTGCTCCGGTGTGGGTCCCCTCCACGGACTGCAGGTGGATCTCTGCTCCACCATGGGCCTCCATGGGCTGCAGGGACACAGCTCCCTCACCATGGTCTGCACCACGGGCTGCAGGGGAATTTCAGCTCCAGCACCTGGAGGACCTCTTCCCCTTCCTTTCTCATTGACCTTGGTGTCTGCAGGGCTGTTGCTTTCACATATTTTCACTCCTATCTCCAGCTGTTGTTGCTGTTGTGCTGCAACTTTCCCCCTCCTTAAATTTGTTACCCCAGAGGTGCTACCTGTGTCACTACTGGGCTCAGTTTTGGCCAGTGGCAGGTCCATCTTGGAGCCAGCTGGCACTGGCTCCACTGGACATGGGGGAAGTGCCAAGTAACCTCACAGGTACCACCCCTGTGGCCCCTCCCAGTACCAAAACCCAGCCAAGCAAACTCAATATAAATATGTGGCACTCCTTATCTCAGAGGCCACGTACCAGACGTCATCCTGCCAGCACCCAGACACTGCCAGCAGCTTTTGAGACAATGATTTTATTTTACTGATAGCAATTTAGTTGCCTGAATTAGCTTGTTTCTGCCAAAGGTAGACCATGATGTTCAAATGGGGGAAAGCTGATCATTACTGGTAATTTGTTTTATCTCACGAATATAGAATTATAGTGGGAGGTGTGTGCACTGTAACTACCTTCTAGCTTCACCAAGGAAGACTACTATTGACTAATATTGATTAAGTGGGATGAAATCCTCCTTTAATTTTTTCTCTGAAGGAGAAAGCAAATCGGTTCATTCATTAAATACCACACGCAAAAGAGGCCTGTTCCCAGACCATATACTGCTCAGATATTGATACTTCCCACTTCTTTTTGTGTTTGTCTCCTTTTGATGAAACTGCTTTCCCTAAGAAAAGCACTAATGGGGAGAATTTTAGAACCCCACTCATGATATTTAGAAAACGAGTGGGCTACGTGGGGCTGTTCATCACAATCGATGGTTCAGTGCTGTAATTAGACTCTATAAACCCATCCTCCTGGCACAGGAAAAGTCACAGGGTTATTGACACTGTGGTCCCAGGGAAAGACAATCAGCTAAGACACTGACTTGCTAATTAGCAACTGCTACTTCAGGCTTGTTGGTTTGACAGGAAGAGTCATTAAAGGCAATTCAAACAAACTTTAATACCACATTGTTTTGGGGTTTTTTTGTTTCTAGGGAATAAACTCTTATAATCCTCTGAGATCTTTATCTCTATTACATTAAATTTCAGTCTTTTAAAACTGGTCCCTAAACTGTGAGCAAATCTGAGTGTGGTGCCCTTGTTGCCTTACTGATGGTTCTGATGTGCGAGCCCACAAGAAGTAGGTTGGGTCTAATGAGTTCAAAATAATATTTGTCCAGCTTCCTAGTTTATCTGAGGATGATCCAGCTCAAAAATACCTGATATACAGAGAACAGCAACCTGTAGATCTCACTCCCAAGAGCAGTTTTGCTCTTCTAAAATGATGCTTCTGATGCAGCCACATTAATACTGTCAGGAGTAACCCCAAATTACTCTTCCTGTGTCCCAGAATGCGATGCTTTTATTCTAAGATTTTTTTTCCAAGGAAAAATTCTAGGGTGGGCTGATAATTTCAAAATAGCGTGATTTGTTTTGGAATAAAGTGTTCACTGGGAAGACAATGCCATGCAATTTCTGTGTATTAAAAATCCTATTTATTTTTAATTTAACAAGAAGATATTGCTTTAGAGGGAACCTTGCCAAGCAATCCCTATATTTTAAGTGAACTTTGAGTTTATTCCTTGACAGTTCAGCATAAAGAAGTACCTGTTTCTGCAGCTGAAAAGATGTGTGAACAGTTATATTAAAAAACTGTTAACAGAAGCCTGGGGGTCACACATTGGGCTGAAAAAGTAAGGACGTATTTAGTGGAGAAAGTGCAGGAACTCTCTGGGAAGTGAATACACTCAAAATCCATATTACACTATCACTAATTACTTATTAATTCTGGGAGCATTGAGGTTGCATGGCTGTACAACATGGTAAGACCTTCTGGGTGCTGCCACTTCTGTGTGCTTTGTTCAAAGGAAGGTACTTTTTACAGGAGTTTGTTCACTCCTGCATGCAAATGGATTTTAAAAACACCCCACAACATCTTTCGCTTATCAATCAAATTAAAATCTTGATAATCTTATTGCCTTTTTTTTTTTTTTCCTGTCAAATGCATCAGTTCTGGGCCTGTCACTGCAAGAAAGACATTGAGGTGCAGCACAAGTCCTGTGAGGAGCAGGTGAGGGAGCTGGAGGTGTTTAGTCCAGAGAAAAAAAGGCTCAAGGGGGATCTTATTGCTCTCTACAACCGCCTGAAAGGAAGTGGTAGACGAGTGGGGGTCAGTCTCTTCTCCCAAGTAATGAGTGATAGGACAAGAGGAAATAGCCTCAGGATGTTCAAGGGAAGGTTTAGACTGGAAATTGTGATAGCCTTCTTCACTGAAAGGGTTATCAAGCATTGGAACAGGCTGTCCAGGGGAGGGTGGAGTCACTATCCCTGGTGGTATTTAAAGGACATGTAGATGTAGCACTTAGGGACATGGTTTTGTGGTGGGGATGGCATGGGTTAATGGCTGGACCTAGTGATCAATTCTATGATTCTGAGTACCAGAGAGCTGCAAGAATATGGAATTATAGGAAGCATTTCTCATACTGTGACATTATAGTATATTTCCATATTCGCTTTTGACTGTCTCATGGTAATACCCAGAGACTTCTTGCTGTTATATAGATTCTTAGAAAGGCATATGATTCTCAGTAGGAGTAATGGAAGTGACAGTGACAGAAAAAATTACAAAGGTAAAAGAAAACCCTGCACAGGAAGATTGTGTCACTGAATTAGGCATATTATCTATTATCATTAAAATAACTAAATTTTATCCAATCGTAATGTGACCAAAACCAGGCTAACTTAAAAGTAAAGTATGATGACACACACAAAATGGGATTTTTTGATGGGTTCTCTGTGGCCTGAGTGAGGGGTTTTGATAATTCCAGATAATTCCTGATGGATGCTGAAATAAACCTAAAAGCAGTAATAACTGAGTTCTTTTCTCACTGCGTTCCCTCACAGCCACATTACACCCGCGTTTCTATAAGTGATCAGTGATTTTTGGTACCACCAAGACACAGTTGAGTTTTTTGCTTTTGGAGAGTGAATGTGAAATGCATGCCTGATAACAGCAGAAAAAGTGAGTAGGAGAAAGAATGGCACCCAAAATTTCCTCTTGTTTCGAAAATCATGGGTCTGAATGAACAAACATAGTTTGCAATTTAGCCTGCTCCCCAGTGGTTTTGCCTAGGGATTTCTCCCACCAAGATGCATGCAAGATCATAATTAATTCCTTTTAAATTCTCCTCAAAACACATTTCCCCAAGGAAAACCTGTCGATTGCCCTTCAGGAGCTGCAGCACCTGTTTTGCTTTAAATTTTGCTTTTAAAATTTTAATTTTGCTATTGCATGCATCCTCACATTTCTGAGACATGCCGTGTCTCCCTTTAAACCTGCTGGGCAGTAACTGGCACAAACCAGCCCTCATTCCTAGGTGGAATTCAGAGCACCACAAAACTCAGTCACTGTAGTAACCAGCTGCTAGACCCTTCTCTGAAGGCTGGGACTTAGTTTTGTGCATTGGAAGAGCACAGGCTCTGTCTGCCTTGCTGCCCATCTCCAAGCTTGTGAGTTGGCATTTTTCTAGAGAGTTGGTTGGCCTGAGAATTGATTGCTCATTTCAGTGATTGGTTAGAATTTTTACATTTAAATATCTTTCTTTCTTTTTATTTCTTTTCTTTTTTTTGCTGTGGCTCAGTAAGTCCTATCCCTCTCACTGTTAGCACCAACCATCAGACTTGCCCTTGGCATTCTCTTTCCTCTGCTCCGCAGGTGTGGAAACGCAAGCAGAGCCAGGCAGGGGCTGACCTAATAAAGAAGATGTTCTTCACCCAAGACCTGTAGGTGAAATTAAGGCAACTGTCCCATAACATTGACAGAGAACCTCTGCTGATCTTCACCCTCACTCCTCGGGCCTGTACCTCCTGGGATGTGTCAAACAAGCGACTCTCCTGTTTTTACATTCACTATTCAACCAGTTTCTGTGCAAAATGTGGTTATGGCTGCTACTTTCCCCCTAAATATAACAGGAAAATTAGAAGCTTCCACTTCTTCCCTCTTGTACAATATCCCACTGGGTCAGAGGGCTTGCCCACAAGTGACAGAATCAGGCCAGTTATCTTCTCTACCTGACACGATCCATACTCCAAACGATTTCTGCAGTTCTGTAGTTGTGTCTGACAGCACCAAGAAAAGCAAATTGCTTCCCAGGGCCTGCTTTGAAACCCTCTTCTGTGTTTTGCACTGCAGAGAATCAGAGGCTGTGCCTTTCCTGTGCCAGTAGCCCGGTGTGCTGGGTGCTGCATGGGTGGCTCTCATCATATGTTCCTGAGCACCTTGGCAGTCTCATGTCCCTTGGCACCGCTCAGACTGTCCAGGGGCTCACCTCTGCAGGGTGGGCTGTCCCAGACCTGTGCATAGCAATGCCTCTTTTGAGATGCCTCTTTTGCCTTTATAGGCAGAAAGAAGGGAGCTGCAGAGGACCAGCCTGACACACTGATGGACCCTTCCACACTGATGCCTGGTGACCTGAACCACCAGAAATTAATTCTTGCTATTGGGTGAAGTTATCACAAATTAATAGGTCAAATTGAGCCAGGTAAGTTCAAGATTTGACAGTAATGTTACTGTGTTCTCTGCACACTGGATATCTTGTGGAACTCTGGCATGGGTTGAAGCATGCTTCTCCTCATTCCCCAGCTGTTGTCCTTTTGTGAATGTTATAATTTCTCAGCCTCATTCACCATCCCTGCAATTTCTCAGCAATCATTTCTGAGACAGCGCGATGTTAGTTTTCCTGGTTCTGTATGTTTGTTTGTTTGTTTGTTTGTTTGTGTTTTTTGTTGTTTATCCTCACTTGAAAAGTCTTTTTGTTTCCAGTAGCCCAGAGTGAGGACTTTTGGTCATTCTTGTTGAAAGGGAAATTGAGTTAAAAAATGAAGAGGTTTTCTCACACATATTCAGCAATGAAATAACATGAAGGAACTCTGGATGCAGAAAACATTAAATAAAAGGATCACTTTCAAAGGCACAAAACATAGCCTATTCAAGGCTTTAGTTAAGTACTTATCCATAAAGAGAAGTAATCTTCTTTGCTCCGAAAGACCACAGCCTCCCTCTGTAAAGGAAGGGCCTGGCCCAAGGTGTGTTGCTGTGACATAAGCAATAAAGGTGGAAATGAGTGATTATTTTAACAGCCTCTCCCAATACAATCATCTGCATCTACCTCTGGCTTTCTATTCTCATTTCACAAGAGAAATACTTCAATGCTGCGCCTGTGAGTGAAAGGCTTATGTTTCAGAAAGTACATCTAGTCACTGTTGCCAGTAGAAATAATAAAGGTGACAGGCTTTCCCCTATGAAGACACACTCCTGTCATGTTTTTATAATCATTGCTTTATTTAAAATGGAAAAATCCTCCTCCTCCCACTCAGTATGTCTGCAGGACCAGATGCTTGTATTAAAAGCTGCATTACTCATTTAGGTTTTTTTTCCTCATCTCTTCTAACATGAAACCTACAGGACTCTGAATTAAAAAAAAAAATGCTGTAGCAAGCTAAAACTTGCCCTTATTCTTCTCATTAGAAACCACATTGGACACCTGCATTAACAGTCCTTTCCAAGCCCAGGAGGAGTGGGACTCCTGTGTGAGGCCACACAGCCATGGGGAAGCAGCTGCTTAGGCTGAAGCTGGGATATAGGAGTCAGTTCATGGCAGACCCTTAATGTCACTGTGCCTAATTTTCCCGGAGTGGTTTTCCTGTGGAGATACACACAGGAAAGGTTCCCCAGGGTAGAAGTGCTGCAATCCTGCCCTTGCCCTATGTGCCCTTTGCTGATCTTCAGAGGCAGTCTCTGCTTTTGTTTTCTCCTGCTTCTTCTAGTGCAGAGTCAAAGCTGGCTGTATTGGTGGAGGCATTGCCATGGCTTCGGAGAGCTTAGGTCTGGCTCTGCACAGGTGGAAGCAGAATTCCCTGCCGTGACTTTTATTACTATTATTGTTATGACACACTGGCTATTTAGCTTATTTTTCTGGCAGTGCTCTGCTGGGGTGGCAAAGGTCTGCCATTCAGCCCTGATTTCTGTAGTCAGCAGACATCCTTGTTGCATGACCTAGTGCTTGCTACTCTTTCTGTCATTACTTCTTTATTTACTTGTTTTTAGCCCGAGAATGGAGATGTGTAAGAATAATCAAATATTCTCTAATGATGGAAGCTGTTCCTGCAAGAAGGTGAACTTCCTTCTTAGAAGAAAAAGAGGATTTTGCTGGTCATTGAAGAATATGTTGGAAGGAGGATTTGTAATGAGAGCAAGGTGCTCACTATCTCCATTTCGTGAAGCTTTATGTGTGTGTATGAGAGAGGCTGAGACCAACCACCTTCCCTGTACTGGTGCCATTGAGAGCAGCAGCAGGTTAGCCCAGCTTTTTCCTTGGCTGAAATGGGCTCTGCCACACCATTAGCAAGGTGGAACAAGGTTTGACCTCCCTCCTGTCTCCTTCAGCATCACCCACTGAAAACTCTCAGACTGCAGAGAAGCCAGAGAAAAAGCCAGAGCCATGGAGAGGCTCAGACTGAAGAGCAGGGCTTTCCTACACGTTTCTGTTCCTACCTCCCCATGGACTGAAATAATTCACAAGAAGATGGATGATTTTGTACATTTGCCTACCCATGAAGTATTCTCCAGAAATCAGTTCTGATTAAAAAATACAGAGAACTACTTGTTTTAAGTGTTAAAGAATTACTTTATTACTGCTGACTTATGGAAAATTGAAGCCATTTGGAATGTATAACATATTTTAAATAAAAGCACCACTGGTTACAAGGAATATCTCCTGTTCCCCACACACCCTCCCCCATACCTGAGATTCCAAAGTTGTGATTACAAAAGAATGGCTCCATCTTTTCCTGTCATGAGAATGTCTCAATACAGAAGTTTTTCCTTGTTATCAATGGACAGAGTCAGACTGCTTCTTGGCTGCCTACATGTGCTATTAACACATAGATAGGTCAGAGTCCAGAAAGTTTATCTGCACTCAGAATCCTACATCTTGATCAGTTCCACTGTATTTTAAAATTATCAACATTTTTACTCTGTTTTGCACAAAATGGTGTCAGATTTTAACAGCCAGTACCTGCTAGCGTACAGTTCTATTTCTGATGTTCAGACTGCTCTGTGATATCACCTTCAAAGCAAATAGGAAAAAAAAGTTACTCCCTTGAGCAGAAGGTACAAGCAGTATGAATTTAATAAGACAAGTTAACCAGGTTTTGATTTTCCAAGCTATAAGAAGAGAAAATCCCAGTGTCTGTGTGTCAGCCTATCTGTCCAATCATCTCACTCTCAGTGTTTTGAGGCACTTGGATTTTACTTTGCTAAATCAAACACAGATCAGTGTTGCAAAATTCAATATTAGGAAATAAATGTAACGAGATTAAACAAAGGGAATGCTACACAGTTTGAATTGGAAAAAAAAAAGACGAAGAACTGTAAGGTTAAGTGCAAAAATAGTATCCAAAAATAATTTCAAAGGAGATGTTTTAAAATTGCCAAGACAGCAGCCTTTCAACTGTGTGCTGAAGAAACAGGAAAGTTAATAATGATGCTCCTGATACTTCTGCTCTTACTGTCTAGAGTTCTGGCTTCAACTTCAAAGGGTATGATGCTCACACCTTCTATTTGCAATATAAATTTCTCTTCATGCTCAGTCTACAAAGAAACAGGTAGCTATGCTCTTTCATGTGTGCCAGAAGATATGCAAAGAAAACCTTCCCACTGAGATGAACTGAGCTCAGATTCCTCTGCCCAGGCCGTGGAAGGCTCTTTTCTGGATCTCTGTGCAGCTGCTGTTACAAAGCTGCTTGTTAGAGCCATGGCTGGGGGCACACTGATGTGCTCTCAGCACGCCACCTGTTTAGCTGGTGTGAATGGCTGAATCTCTCTGACATCAGTGGAGATTCAACCATTTGTCCCAGCAGAGGATTTGAGCTAACAAATTCATTCCTCCCCAAGGAGGGTGTAGGGTGGCTGGTCCAATCAATCTGCACTAACTGTTAGCTCCTTCATCACAACAATTATAGAGGTGAAAATCTTAATATATTACCCAGTTATTTGGTACATAGCGTCTGAGGGACCAAGACCAGCCACAGTGGCAGTGTAATGTAGGCATCAGCATCACGCCCGAACTCGCAGCTGGCTCAGGGGTGCTGAGTCTGTGCCTGCCTTCGACTGCTCGGTGACCCTAGGGTTGTGAAGGCCTCTGTGAGAGCATTTGGCCACCAGGTAACAGTGCTGTGTGACACACCCGCCTATTTCATACTTGAAAGAACATATTTATGCAATCAATCGAGATGAGGTGAGGAGTGAAATTTGTGAAAAACATAATTTTTGCTGAACTTCTGTTTTTCCATGAGCAAAATTACTGTAAAATTACAGTATTTTTGGAAAATTGTCTCCCACTCAAAAACCTCTGAATATTTTTTTCTTTTCAGTTTTGTGTGAGATGTTTTCATGGAAAGTTTTAAAGCAGATAGTCATGTTTTCTGCTGTATTTTTATTCCTCTTGGGCAATTATTGATCACATGGTCTAGCTTACAGTTCTCTGATTCTCTTGCATTAAGAAAGGGAGGTGAAACCACACTGAATTTCTTTTCCACGAGAGTATGTTATATTGTGAATCTTTGTGCTAGATAACAAGGTAGCAATTAACTCGTCCATCTTTAATAGTTGAAGAAAAAGTGGAACCTGACTGCTGTGATTCACAGTTAACAGTACATTTCCTTTTCACTTTCAATGCACACTATGCTAGGTGAGCACTTGATGTGTCACATTTATAACATATACCTTTTCTCGATCTAGAGGTATCTGCATTTTCGCATCTCTGTGGTGTGTGTGCTGCACATTTCAATATTTTTAGCACCCACCTTGCTTTGATGTGACAAGGCTGCCTTTCCCTGAGAGTGCTTTCATTACCCTTTTTCTTCTTTGTGTGCCAAGTTCCTTCCACTGAGTACCAAGAGTAACTTCTCACTGAGCATCAAGAGTAACTTCTCACTGAGTATGAGTGAGCACCTCTCATGCCACGCAGAGGAGTAGCTGCTGCACCAGGATTTGTTGCATTGTCAGGAGAGGAGAGAAATCCTTCATTTTCAGACAGTTATAGATATCAAAGGATGCACAGACAGGTGCAGAGGAAGCACATGTAACATCAGATGCCTACCTTTCTGCGAAAATGTCCCAGAAATGCCAAAAACTGTAGGGTGTAGGCACACATTGCAAAGAAATCCTTGGTTACATATGACTAGGAATAACAAACTGCTTGGGACTATGGGTTCTTGTTGAGTTCAGAGGTTGGAAAGCGACACTTCCTTGCTAGACTGCTGCTAGAGAAGATCTTTCAGGTCTCCAGCAGGGGTTCCATGAAAAGCAAGAATTATTTCAGATTGATCTTGTGTGACAACACGGCTGTGGGAATTGTGAGATGCAGGTATGAACTGCTTCCCTGAGGTGCTCCAGTCTTCCAAATGCCTGCTAGAAATAGTGATCCCTGGAATGTCTTTTTTTATGGCTCTGGGCATATTGAAGACAAACTACTGTGCACACACACTAAAACACACAGGAATGAACCAGGACTCTTTGGCATATTCTTGATGCGTGCTGAAAGTGTGAAGTTAGGAGACTTTTTCTCTTTTATTCAGATACAAAAAATGTTGAATACAATCTCCATCAGTGGGGAATGACAAAAGTCTACAACAGCATAGCTAATAGCCCAGGGTGCCCATGTGGGAGATAAGAAGTCTATATCCACATCTGTGGTCTAAATCAGGTAGAGGAGCGATCCCATGTACTCACTGATGGTTTAGACTATCAGGTTACTGGATCTTCCTTGGTTTAACTCCTCAGTGTGCCAGCAAGGAGGGATTTGCTAACGTTCATAGAACACTGAATACACTGACTGATGAAACTGAAAGGTGCTACTTTTTCCTTTCATGCTCTTGGTTTTCAGACTCCAAATGCATGGTTTACATACTAAAAAAACACCTTCCCATCCAAATGATGTTGAATAATTTCCCATCATACTTAATATTGTATTGCACACTAGATTTTCCTGGAATAAATGTATATTTAATCCCTTCTTTTGCAGAGTCTAAATTTTTACTTTCAACTCTCTTCCTCCTTGCAAGAATATATCTGACTCTTTCTGACTTCTCCCCATCCTACTTCACAGATATGGAGAGAAAGGACCAATTTTTGGAGATAGTGCACTGTCTAGAAAATATTTTTTTTGTCAATAAATTACTTGTTCCTTCTCAAAGAGCATTTCTATATCTCTTACTGACCTCTTGCTCCTCGTGTGCTTGAAAAACTTATTGATTCTCTCACCATTCCCCCTCTGTACGATCTTTGGGGTTTTCCACTTGATTTCTCATGTTCTTTCTTCATTTTGTTCTTACCGTCTTTGTACTCTAAGGCCACATATTGCCGCTGTTTGTGGCCAATAGATGAGGTCACCAGCTACATGTCTTTATTTGGCAGAACTGATATATATGTCTCTATTTTTGCTACAGTAAGATCAGTCAGAGACTAGAACTCCAAAGTGTTGCCTGAACTTCATCTCCAGTCCTTGCCCTGAAGAAGGGAGTGGCTGAATAGACAAAGAGTGGCACCATATGCACATTATTTAACTTTGCTTTGTTTTTCTTTACTGGAGTGATGTTCAGCCTAAGTGTGATAGAAAGTCAGATAAATATTTATCAACTTGATTCTTATCTGAAACAAAACATATGCTTATGTATTCATTATCAGGAGCATAGTAATATAAATAGCATGATGGCACATACTACAGATCCAGCTCAGGAAATGTTTGATTTCGTATATTTATGGAAAGTACTGTTGGATTTTGGCAAATATGGCATATATTAAATCCTAACTGTACTTTTATGTAAAGCTGCAAAAGTAGAAAGTCTGTCTTAGCCACTCTGAAGGGCAGTAAGTACAAATATTCACACAGGGATGAAACTTCAGGAGGAGGAAAGTGCACATAACTACATCAGATGTTCGAAATAAGAAATCTGATATTTTCTTTCTTGGCCTACAGTAAAGAGAAGCTAATAGGAATTTTGCAGAGGTGCCTCAAATCACAAAGTATTTCTGTTCATAATGATTTCAGTAGTATTACATTTGTTATAAGCAATTCATTAGCACTGCCTTTTCCTATCTGATCATAAACTTTCTGACAATGAAATAACCGAACGTTCTTCTTGTAAAAGGAAAAAAAGAGAATTATCAAAGGTTATCACAGTGTTAAAGCTAAAGAGATACAAGGGTCTCTAGTTTAATACCAGGAAATGACATACATTTTGTTTTAGTGTTCCTTTCTGGAATGCTTCAACAGGCATAACAACCAAACATTGCCAAAGCCAACAGGACTGGCAAGGACAATGTCCATATTTAGGGGGCTTTGTGTAAAATACAGGAAGGTTTGAAAGTCCTGATAAAACTGATCCAGATGCCAGTGCCCACTCCTTGGTTTTGCTGCCAGGATCCTGGGAGACTCCTTTCAAGTGTTGTTTTCCAAAGCCAAGTTCACCCTTCCAATAGACTCAGCTCTGTGTGTGCTGCTGTCTGGCAGAACACTTTCACCAGCACGTTTTTCACACTGAAAAATCCCATTTTGTTTCCTATTCACTACACTAAGGTCCTAGTAAGAGAACAGCATGGTTACACAGCCACCTGCTTACCCTGCTCCTCTGGGTCCTGGGGGGCCGAGATGCCCTGTACCATTTGAAAGGCAACTGGAACCTGAATTGGGGGGAAATGATACAAAATGCAGTTGGACCACTATTCAAAATCATGCAAAAAATATAAAAGATATTACTTGTCTGGATCTAATTTTAATGAAATACAAAATAGTGGGTTTGTGCAGTTATTTCACATAACTGGAAAATGGTGTTCATTGTTTTCAAGCATTGGTGTTTCACAAGGGAAAATACTAGTATTCATGAATTGTGATAGCGAAAAAATTCTGGGAGATTTTGATTGAGTGATACACTGGAAAGTAGAGGCGTGATGAAGAATATTAGTAAACAATAATATGCTAGGATAAAAAATTGCATAAAGAAAAGAATATATTTTAAACTCTGAGAAGGCACGTGAAGGGTCACAAGTAGAGTAGCTATTACAGTTTAGAGACCTTAGGATTTAGAGGGAAAGGATATGGATAATAATCTGAAAACACTGTTTATCTTATAATTATCTCAGAAAAACCCAAAAGAACTGCCTGTCTAGCTTAATCTGTCCTTTTCTCTATAACATCTGAGCAAGTCTGTCATTAAAAGTAGTGAGTATTTCACTGTGATTTTCTGGTGCATGTACAACTGAATGTTCAAAGACCTGAAGCAAGAGGTTATCTGCTCTATTATAATGCAAGGAGGAATAAGACAAAGAAATTGTACCTGTACAATAGAAAGGGGACTGGATATCTAAAAGGATTTTTATCCTGTTTTTCTAAGGAAAATAGACTTATCCTATTATGCTGTCTGTACTCTTTTGTGTCTGTCAGTTTGACATAGAACTTTAGAATGTGTTGACTAATTTCAACTTAATGGGCAGAAAGGTAGAATTATCAAACATATTGTGTTCCTACTATTACCAGGGAGAGAGCATTTGAACTCCCACTCAGTATAACACTGTTACTAGACACCAGGAATGCACACCTGACAGGAATAGTATGGATGAAAGTTAGAGGCAACCATTCAGTGCAAGCAAGCTCTTTTGCTCACAGCGCTTTCGGAAAGTGTGACAGTTCTTTTCTTAACTTGAAGCAAAAAGATGGCTCTGCCTCAAAATGAAATCCAAAATGGGCACAAGTTCACTGGTTAGCAAGAAAATGACAGAGGAGAAGGTTGGAGATTTATACTTTCCATTGGCACTATTTGAATTGGTGTTTTAGGATGATCAGTTTTGCTTCACTCCAAGAAATTCTGGGGATAAACTGGTGATGGAGAAATAAAGTGGATAGCTCTATATTCTGGCTGAAAGAGGAAGGTAAAAACCAGGATAATGGAAATAGTGTAAATAGCATGAAAGTGTGACATATGGCCATTTCACAGAGGCACACATGAAGGGTTTACAACAAAGATGATCACACCTAAAGGACACCAGTCAGCAGAATAAAATGGACAGCGAAATTTAGGAACTTCAGTTACTCTGCCATAATATAGTAAGATTTTTTTTTGCCTATTATATGTTTCTTTATGAAGAAAGAAAGTACTAAAATTGATTCTGAGATGCAGCAGCAAAGGTCTATAAAAATGACAAGTTTTAAGTTAAAAACAGCACATCACTTCGGGTTGTACTAGTAGCTACCAGAAAGGGACCTTCCTTGGCAAACTTCCTGTGTCTTTCCTCCTCCACAATGATGGGAATTGTGTTTTGACAGGTTCAAAATTCAGAGGAACAAGATGACGAGTACCTGACCAGACAACAGCCACCAGCCAAATGGAGCAGCATGAAAGGAAAATTAAGTGGTGCCCATTAGGAGATATATCTGCCATAAAAAGACCTCCCTAACGCATCTCAGTTGATAGGTGCCGCTCCTCATTGGCAGGTCATTGAACTTTCAAAAGTTGTCCCAGACAGAGAGTAAAAAGAAGAAATCCAGCATGGAGGCTGGTGTGCCTGGGGTACACATAGGAGTTCCAGACAGTAGTACTTCTCTGAAGGATAAGTTTAAATTTTCTTTGGCAAATGACAACACAGCTCAACTATAAATCTTATCAAAGTCACTGTCAAAAAAAGGGGAAATGACTGATCCGTTTTTGTAAATCAAAGTTGAGCTTCATTGCTTTCTTACCCTCAAGAGCTCATTAGTTACTATGGAGAGCTTCTACACAAATATGACATTGTGCATAGAAGTGAGCACCTAGCTGACAAAAAAGTCTAGGAGAACACAAACATACACTTCACAGGAGGTCAGAAAGAATTGTTAATTTAGGTGAAAAATGACTGCTATAAATATGCAGTGCAGCTTTAAAAAAAATAAAGGGTATGATTTATTAAAATCTGACAGTTGCAGATAATAGATTTGGTTTGCAAGGTAAGGCTGCCGTTCATATAACTTTTTGTCATTTATCACAGCTGCAATAAAACAATGTATAACACAAACAGCATTCTAAAAAATAAATGCATCAGCTTTAGTAGAAGTATTAATTACTATTTTGTGCCTAACACCAGAACGATCTGATTACCTATTTTTCAAGAATCAAAGACATATTTTTAATAAATGATCAAAAAGCGCACTCTTAGTTTAGAGAAATAACCCTCTAAGCATGGAATTATCCAGAGTATTTCTTCATTTTCCATTACCACAGTGCTCTTTCTGATTTCCATCATGATTAATGCGAGCCGAGATTATTGTTATCATGAAGTGTTTTCAGCTCTTCCTGGAAGGCAAGTGTGTGGAATATTGTATTTCTGTCACCTTATGGTAAAATCTGTGGATAATTTGGGTCTGGAACCTCAACAAAACAATTAGGTTTGTAAGAAAAGAATTGCATAAGATTTAACAGATAAATCAAATGGATGAGAGCTCTTTGTAGAATGTTAATCATTTTCATAGTCACTAATATGGCAGATCAATGAAGGGTAAAGCTTTCACACATAACTAACATTAGTTACTTATGAGTGAGGAACAGCTTGATTTAAAAAGCTCAGAATCCCTCTTCTTAACTAGTAGAATATAGCAATCCCCTTGATTTTCTGAAGATCATCTGGAGATGGCACAGACAGAAATGCAGAGACAAGATTGCACAGATGGCATATAGTTCAGATATAGTTCTTCCACTCAAAATAAAATTATGAAAATACTTCTTGCCTATGAATTTGTTTCCAGATACAGCTCCGCAAGGAACGTGTTTCTCCATTAGTCAGTCTGCTTGGTGGTATTCTAATCAAAATATTGCCTAAACCGGAACTGTGTGAGACTGACACAGTGGTGGGTGTATCCTGCCTAGTTTCAAATACACCTTTGCAACTTCTCAGTTTTGCTTTGGAGTTCAAATTCATCAAATATGATTTCCTGAGCACAGCCTGAGCTCATAATGAGTTTTGGTGAGATGGTCCTATGTTTTCTATGCATTTGCTCACACAAGCAGCTTCTGCTGAATCACAGCTACCCCATTTAGATTACCAATCAGCCTTTCGCATGCACATACTCTCAGGGTCTCACCTACTTTATGGGGTGAAACAGTTAATAACCGAGGATAACGGCGACGATGGGTGACTATAAGAATAACTACATTTGTTGGACAAAAGGTCTTTTTAGCCTGATGTTTCAATAGTGACCAGGAGTGGATGAGTAGAAAGAACATAGAAGTATAAGCTGATTCTTCTCTAAGTACCAGGACCCTGAGGTGATGATATTTGCAGAGAACACAAAGTTTTTTGAATTAGTCAAGACTAGAAACAGATTTGAAGAATTTTAGAAGGACCTTGGGAAAGGGGAAGATGAGGAAATATTATGACAAATGACATGCTGCTGTTCTCAAATGTCAAGTGAGGGACACTGAAGGTGACCACTTGACACCTGAACCACTGAGACTTGTTGCTGAGGTATGCACTAGATATAACTGTGTAACTAAGAGACATGAATATCAATATGGACAATCTAGTAAATCTCAAAAGGTTTATCCTATCAAAAAGGAAATCCAAATGGCAGGATGCAAATAAGTAGGATAACAAAGCCAAGGATGTAGGGAAGTTTATTTCATTTGAGTGAATAATATAAATCAGATCTAGTGAATATGAATTAATAAAGTCATCTGACTCGTAAGTTTTTTGAGATTTCTGAATCTATCCATTCCTTGTATTTTTATTTTTGTTTCAAGTATTTTTCATAGCGGTTGCACAAACTTTGAACTTATTCTTTAATGAAAACCACTAAAAGCCAATGTGCTCGATTGGATGCTGGCAACCCAATAGTCAATGAGATGGTAGTACTCAGAAAAAATATAATGAAGTTCTGTAGCACTTAAAAGTTGTTCAGATACCATATATTTCCAAAACTAAAAGAAAAAAGATGAATAATGAAATTAATTTTAAATGAAGTAGGATTTTTTTCCAATACACCTGTTAAAATAATGCAATGGTCTCAGTGCTGTCACATATTACTATAAAATAAATATATAAAGTGACACTGAATGACCTGACTTGTCCTCTAGTCCATGACAGCTTTCTCCAAAACTAATTTGTGCTGTGGATTTATTCCACACCACAAGAGCAGTTGCAGTGATATCATAAAAGTTGTTTTCAACAAAGTCCTGTAATTTCCTAATAACCACTCATATTTGTGGGAATAACAATAGAATTGCTAATTATTTTTCTGAAACTTTGGTTTTTGCATCTTCCTTCTTTGTAGGTGTAGGGGGAAGCAGAGAAGGCATTTTGGGATACAGTATTGAAACAGTAGGCAAAATACATCACATACCAAAATCTTAGAATCAAACATAATAAGGACTTCATAGTCAGGCTGCTCTGCACTCCAGATCCTTATCAGATCTGTCTACACAGCTTCTTAACTTTTACCAATCACATGAATGCTGGGAAATGGTTATTTATGTAGCGCTGAAAGCACTTCCAGTTACTTGAGCAGTGTTATCCATCATTGTGAATATTTGCTTGAAACTTCTGACATTTACATCATTATCCTTGAAGAAGGGACTTTGCTGTTGTTTCTAGATATATTTTCTCTGTCTCTAGCACCTTATTAACCTGATTAGTGATTCTTATACTTCTACTCTTGCTGCAAAACGAAATTCACAAGTGCTGTGGTGCCTCATGCAGGAGTTGATTAGGGATTCTCTTTGAGTTTGAGTGCCCAACCAAAAATACCTAATGTAACTAAAAAGGAGGATAAAAATAGGATTTCAAGTCCTCAAAATTAATTAAAAAGAATATGAATATCTGCAGTGGTGATCAGGGACTTGGCTAGTACCAGACAGTGTATGTGTACCAGCATAATAGAAATAATTTGTTTTTTTCTAGAATAGGCATACCTAAAATGACACAGAAGTTGCCTTATACCCGAGCAAATATTTCCATGTGCAAAAAGCAGAAAAAGAAAAAGAAACAAGTAAACAATAGCCTTAATGCCAATGCGACAGTGTTTGTACAAGACGGTTTATTATCCAAGACTTTTCCACTTCTAGCATGTGAATGTTTGTCATTCACATCCTTTATTCCCACTGCCTGGCATAGGGCTCTTCTGCTATGATTTCAGTTCTGCTTAACTTTAATTTATTTAGGTCAAGAGCTGAAGGTATTTTTTTTCCTTTGCCTGCTCACTTCTGAAACAGTTTAGCTCAGAAAAAAAATTATGTATAGTGTATTGTTACATACCCTTACCATGGATTCAAGTATTCAAGATGCAAAGTTTTTAATTCAGACTGTGCCATCATGGCCTCAGGGCGGTCGGGAATTAAACATGGTGTTGCTGACTCTCTGACAGGTTTTTCCTGAGTGTACTAGAGATTTCACCCTTTGGTATCTTATCTCCATCATTACCGCTTGTACCTCGACAGACTTCTGTTCAGGTTCCTGTCTGTGATGAGCACCAGACAATGTGAGCTCTGCTCTATTCAACATCCCATATGGATTATGTGCCACGTTACTGACTTTCTATGATGTCCTATTGTGACAATCTTTTTCTAGTAAAAAATCCTACCACATGAAACTATTTCATCTCCATAATCCCAATGCTTTTTGTATTATTGGTGGTGCTCAGGCTATTTCTTGTTAGCCTCAGTCTAAGATTAATTCTTTCAAGCTGCTGTGAAGTTGGGTCATTTTACATTTCTTGCTCAAACTTGTCAAATTTTGTAACAGTAATAGGTAGCACTTGAATCACATTCTTCCTTTCAGTGTTTATCAGCACTCTTAAAAGCATGTCTGATATAAGAAGCTCTTTACTTGGACAGTATTTCAGTTTAATGAGTATTTTTGTGATTTCATGATCATTTTCTGAAGTCTAGGTAGTGCTTTGCACAATAATTTCTGTAAAAGGGCTTCTGAAGTTTTATGGGCTGCATCTCCTCTGACCTATTTCTCTTTATAAACATATTTATTCAACTTCTCACAAACAAAATAATTTGCTGGTGTCTATTTTCCAGGCCAAGAATTTAATTTTTGTGTTACAGCTAGTGTTTCAGAAGAACACACAGCCACTCAGAAGGGCAGGATATGTTGGCTACGGGCTGGATTCGAATTTTTTTTGACTCAGTAAGTGGGAAGGGGCAGCTGCTACTGCCTCCAGCATGTTGTTTAACCTCCTGGCTAGTAGCTAAAGACTTTTCTCACTCCCTACATAGCCCAGCATCCCTGTGGCTGGGGCTGGCCTTTTCAAGGTTTCAGATTCTCAAGGTGGGAATGTCTTGCTTGGTTTGACTCAGTATTGAGCTGCTGCATTTTGTAATTGCAGAAAAGGAAACTGTCATAGCTCTAATTAAAGTCTTTATTCTTGAGCCCCCATAATCATTCTTGTAGTCTATTTAATTCACTGCCCCTCAGCCACCGACAGTCAGTTTAGTCCTGTCACCTGGCCTGTTTGTGAGATTCCCTTTTGTTCCCTCTGGGTGACAGGCAGAGCTTGCTTCAGGAAAGGCACCTGCAGAGGCTAGACCTGAAGGCTATGAGTAGTCAAGATCTAACACAGCTGTTAATTACACAAACCTGGTAACAGGGATTGTTGTGAAAAACAGAGATATCCAGGCTCAGTCTCTGCCCTTGCACAGGGCAGTGATCAGGCAGAGTGAGCACTCTGCTTACCAGTGCCCTTGGAGGCCAGGAGCCAGGAGTATGTGGGGACCAGCCAGGTTTGGTGTAAGATCCTGCATGCTGCCTGGCCTGTGGACTGCTCAAGGTGGGAGAAAATCAGAAACTCCTACTGGGCCTCTCTCACGTTTCAAACAGTTTTGTGCAGCCCAGCCCACACTGCACAGGGCACTTGAGTCCCTCCAACAGCTGCCCAGCTGCCTGGACCCAAAAGCTCTTTTAGTAGAGCACCCTTTAACTGGTTTACAAGTCACTCTGCACCACGTTCTAGCCCATGGTGCCTATAATAAACATGTGATACTTAGAAGCTGATACTGCAGCTAATACCAATTAATTCATGAGGGAAATAAAAAAGCCAATGTTAATATATATTCATTGTCACCTTCATATTTCACATTCCCTTGACAGGGCTTTAATTGGCTGAAACTGTAACTCTTGCGGTGCCATGAGCAGCTGGATGTCGTGTGTGACTTGGAGCAGAGTGGTCAATCAGAGAGCAGCAAACGGAGTTTGTTTGCAGAATTTGCAACCGACAGACACCAAGAAACGTGTGAGATTTCAAATGTCAGTAGCAAGCTGGTTTGGGTGATTCTCTGTAGGCATCTTTAAAGAATATGTAACACAACTTCAGAGCATGGATCTGGGGAGATACCTCTTCATATGGTAAATTGAGTTGCTTATCAAATTGTATCAAACTGTACTTTTAATATCCCTGACTGTTCCATGCTTAATAAACTTGAACCATAAATTTATTTTGCTTCTGCACAAGAATTGCAAAATGCTTGTGCTGTATCAGATTAGAAATAAACATTTTAACTCAAATAAATTTTTAAAAGAGGTTTGAAAATGGCCTAATATGGATGATGGGAAGTCAAGCTAGCAGCCTTAGTCATAAGAACAAAATTATTCCTCCCTCCCTGAGTTTAATGACAACAAAAATCAAGCTTTCAGTAGAAGAAGACTTGTAGTTCACACAACATTAGGCACATTCTGACTAAATTTCATTTGCATAGGTACTTTATGTTTGCACAAACCAGTGTGAAACTTGTCCATCATATAAATAATCAAAGGAAATGCAGATATGTTCAGAGCAATTTAGGCTTGGAAGTTTCTTGCAGCAGCAAAGTCTCTATGAGTCAGCCAGATGTTCCAGAATGAATTATTCAGAAAAGGATTTTCAAGTTAATTCTGTGAAATTAGTTCCTCATATTTTTGTATGAAACAAAAAGGTGTTGAGCTTGTGAAGGCAAAAAGAAACCATCCAAACTTTCTATTCTTGGTACATATAGGAAATTAAGTCTGTCTCTTCAATTCAAAACTTACAGATGGGTAGGAAAATATTATGAATTATTAATATGCCTCCAGCATGCTAAAAGCCACAGTAAAGATTTTAAAATGTTACTGATCCCAGAGAAATGTAAAACAACCCCTGTGACTGGAACGCCCAGTAAAAACTAACTTAGTCCTTCAAGAACACCACAGAATTATAGAATTTTTTAGGTTGGAAAAGACTTTTAAGACCATCGAATCTGACCACTAACCCAGCACTGCCAAGTCCAGCATTACACCATGTCCCCAAGTGCCACACACATGTCTTTTAAATACCTGCAGGGGTGGTGAATGCACCACTTCCCTGGGCAGCCTGTTCCAGTGATTGACAACCCTTTCAGTGAATAAATTTTTCCTAACATCCAATCTAAATGTCCTCTGGTGTAACTTGAGGCCATTTCCTCTCATTTTAATGCTTGTCTAAAGCAATCCCCACTTGGCTACAACCTCCCTTTAGGGAGTCCCCTAAATAAGGTCCCCTCTGAGACTCCTTTTCTCCAGGCTGAACAACCCCAGCTCCCTCAGCCCCTCCTCGTAGGACTTGTGCTCCATACTCTTCATCAGCTCCATTGCCTTTCTCTGGACACAGTCCAGAACCTCAATGTCTTTCTTGTAGTGGGGGACCAAAACTGAACACAGAATCTGAGGTGTGGCCTCACAAGTGCCAAGTACAGGGGAAGAATCACTGCCCTGGTCCTGCTGGCCACACTATTGCAAATACAGGCCAGGATGCCGCCGGCCTTCTTGGCCACCTGGGCACACGCTGGCTCATGTTCAGCTGCCATTGACCAGCACCCTCAGGTCCTTTTCCTCTGGGCTTTTCAGCCAGTGATCCCCCAGCCTGTAGTGCTGCATGGGGGTGTTGTGACACATGTAAAGGATCTGGTACTTGGTCTTGTTGAACCTCATACCAGTTTACAGTATCTTTAAAGGAACCTGATCCTTCTGTGCTTCCCATACAGATTTAAGAGCAGAGACTCATTTCAACATCAGGGCTTCTTTTCATCCATATTTGAATGAAATTTATACAGAATCTCTAACACAGAATGGGATTAAAAATCATAGTCATAAATAGATTATCTTGAGATATAAAGTAAACATCAGGCTTTCACCAAGTTGATTTGCCTTGAAAAGGAGTTGACTACTTCAGCATCTTGTGTCCTGCATAAATGTTTTTCTCCTTCAAAATTCTGAATTAGTGTTCTTGATGCAGAAAATGTTTTTTTTTTTCTCCAAGGAAAATTGCAGAGATTACCTGATGTAAAATATGTAGAAAGTGATGTATGTTTGCAATTTTAATTGTTCCCACCACACATTTTACAATAAATTCAGCATTAGAACTCCCTCAGAACAAATTGCTGACTATTAAAATGCCAACTAAACAAATAATTGAAATTAAAGTACTTTGGAAAAAAGCAACCAACCAAAACAAAACAGCTGTGGTTAATAGAGTCCACTTAAATGATAAGCTCAAAATTCAGAGGATAGCAAAAAAAGAGAAAAGAGTGCAACTACTTCAGAAGAAATTTGGAAGGATTTTTTTTTTGATAGAGCAATGTGGATCAGGTCTCCTAAAAATCAGGAGAAGTGAGATTAAGAGGGCAGAACAGAATCTGCAAAGCATTAAACGTCAGGGTTGTGGAGGACAGGACAAAGAGGCAGAGACTTGCTCTGTGGATGCTCAAGATCCTGTAATAATGCTGCAGCAATATTCAAGAGCAGCTCTTCCATTTGTATAAAGATGCCAGGAAATAAAGTGAAAGTGGTGGAGATGTTGACTGGACAAGCAGAGATATGGTTGATCATGGTGCATAACGGGAGATCAGCCATTCCTGGAGGTGGGATGGACTGAAACATTACGAGTTTCTGTTTTACAAGACACAGAAGAGTTTCACACTATTTGTAGTCCAAGTATATAGTGTTTGTACAGTTAAAGCAGAGGGTGCATTATCACTGACATGTTGTCCTTCATGTCATTCTTGTCAACAGTACAAACTTTCTGAGTTTGTCTGCAAAGCTTCCACCATTCCACATTTATGGCCTCTTTGCAGCAGTGGGTTTTTACTTGAAACCAAATCCACATTATTTTCTTTTGGCTTCCCTTAATCTTTGACTGACCTTGGTACAGGGACATCTCAGGGCCATTTAATTTCCCATGAAGATCAAGACTAGGAAGAGCACCCCAGTAACTTAGGAGTAGAATTGGGAAAGGAGTTAGCCTGAAGTCCGCATGCCTGGAAGACCCCTTTTGCGTCTGCAGAAGATAAAGCTTCCAAGGTTGGGGTTCCTGCCGTAGACAAAGAAAAGGGGTAATGAAGCTGAACCTGACTAGAATTCCACCAACCCAGAGTGAGTCTGCTTCTAAAGTTCAAATAGAACTGAAAAGATAATGTTA
The DNA here is from genome assembly GCA_013397565.1 of Ptilonorhynchus violaceus. Lineage (NCBI taxonomy): Eukaryota > Metazoa > Chordata > Aves > Passeriformes > Ptilonorhynchidae > Ptilonorhynchus > Ptilonorhynchus violaceus. The sequence goes on along the minus strand of VZRJ01002170.1, from coordinate 1,084,516 downwards.
ATCAAAAGTGATTATGTCTGAAAAGAAGCTATTTATCTCAGAGCAAAAGGACTAAATAAGTACCAAACTGCATCAGCACCTGCCCACTTGTACCTCTATTTCAACATGTAGTTAGTGCCATGCTTCTTGTGAGTTTTCATTTAACAACATGCACTGTTTAGGCTCTATTCTGGGGCCAGTGCAAATCACTATTGATCAGTGGATGTAGGCTGAGTTATGCTGATTTTCTCCTGTTGGTCCTGGGGCAAGGTACAGCAGAGTTCTGGTAGCACTTTTGCAGCCAGATGAGATCAGCTGCAGACAAACAGTCCTACTTAAAAATGCCACCAAATGTCACTTCTCCCATTGCCTTATCTATCAGCTCCACAACAAAACTTTAAGACAGTCTCTAAGATTGATCCAGTGAAAACACAGTGGTTAGACAGTACTGAGGATAGCTCTACATTTATTTCCTAGAAGGCCGTGATCTTTCATATGGTATCTTCACAACAGACCAGGCATATGATGTAAAGTCACAACTGGGATTTGCCCCTGGGCTTTGCATGCCTAGAATCTGCACATGCACAGCATAAAATGGCAAATGAAAGAAACATGAAAACGAAGACATTTTCACCCCCTCAGAAGGATAGAGAGAATGTTAATTCCCTAGGCCACACCTCTTCCCTCACAATCCCATCAGGAATAAGATGATACCTATTTTGCTAATTGCTAGAGTGTTAGGAAGGAGAAAATTTGTTCTTCCTGATTCTATATCTTCAGATGTGCCACAGTACCAAAACATCAGTAACTGATTGTGCTATTATTAGACTATCTCTTTAAAAATGTGTCAGTTAGAAACAGTAAATTGAAATTAATACAGCTAAAGACCCATGTAAACAACTAGTGCTTGTTTTCCCAGCTAGTGGGCATTATTCTTTTACAGGTATCCCTTAATTAGTACCCTAAGCATTGACAGCTTATTGATTAGATGGATGCTTCACTCTTTTTCTCTGTAATTCTCCTTCAATACAGTCAAGTGTCTAGACTCCAGAATCTAAACCTCTTAGACATTTCTGATAGTCTAAACTCAGCACTTTGTCAGCATTCCCTCAATAAATAGCCCTCTCTTTGTCTTTTATCTGCCACAAAAGACTGAGTCAAAGCTATTAAAAAAATTGTCTCTTTCTTCAGTGACAAAAGACACTGCCACACTTCATCTTCCTGAAGGGAATTAGGAGCCTCTTGGTTAACTTCAGTGGGAGCAGAGTCAGACCCAGGATCTCACAGTTTCCATTCTTTTGCTTGATAGGTTATAGTAACTTTGCATTGTTTAGCTATGTACAGACCATATTCATTAGTCATTTTCATTCATGACACGGATGGATTCATTAGTTTCTGATGCTGATTTAGATTCATAACTATTACTTATAATTAATTGCTAATGAAGGCTATTAGGGTCTAGCTGACATTTTTCTCTTCTCTGCTAAATGCTAACAAGTTCAAGCACAGGAAAAGGGACTTGTCTTAGACAGGAATTAACTCATTTTAACAAATAAGCCTTCCAGAGTGTGAGATCTTTTCTACTACAAGTACAGAGCCCTGCCTTATAGAAGGTAAAATAGTAAAATCAAGGCTGCAAAGAAAGCTATTTTGTTGTTCACAGTTGCTTGTAAACACAGCCTCATTCATACTTCCCCTTCATCTTCCTTCCATACAGACTTACACGAGCCACAAAGAAGTATCTCTAGTGCATTTATGCACTGTAAGCACAGGAGGTGGGGCATCAAGGGAAATTCTGGTCTCTACTGCTTGAAAAACAAAATCTTCCAATGATGTCAGAGAAGCTATTCCAGACTGGACCTGATGTATAAAACTTCTGAAGTCCTGCTTTCTCCATTTCCGTTTCCCTCATACACCAGGCCAACTGCAAAGAGCAGTCGCAGATAGACACCATGGGTCCGAAAGTAACACAGTGTGCAGACAACAGAGAGTGTTCTGGCCCATGTCAACCTTTGGGAAGGCAATTCTCCCCCATGTAATTTATTGGTTGAACAGATAAAACAGAAAGAAAATGGCATAAATGAATGCATTTCAACTGGGCTATGGCAGTTCCAGTTTTATTTCAACTTTACATTTATCTTGCCACCCTCAGCAGAAGAAAAAGAGAAATTTTTATCATTACTCCTGAAACATAAGGTCCTCTTCTTACAGCACTGGAACAAAAATTTATCTGTAGACCTCATGAGGTAGCTGCTTCATGAAGCCTGCTCTTCCTGTGATTTTGGAAGACTAGAGAATGTTGCAGATAGGTAACATCACTCCATCAACACAAGAGAACACACAGAACTGTGGTCAGACAGATATATAAAAAAAGAAAAAGAGGAGGAAATGAGCAGATATCTGTTCTCTCAATTGCCTGGGTACAAGATGGAAACTGGTCTACACAAGCGGGGACTTATGGATCTTGCAGAAATATTCACGATGTCCTTTCGACCTTGAGAGGAGTCCTCATTAGGATGAAGCAGAAAGGGGGAAAGGCAAGATACCAAATATTTTTCCCCAGGAAAAATGATTCCTTCAGGTGATTTTTCCAACTTCATTTTGTGGAACCACTCTCAAAAGGGATTTATGAAGAAGCGCATGCTAAGGAGTCCAGTGTGCAAATGGGAACAGAAAAGGCACAGAAGGTTGAAAAGCCAGTATAGTTTGAGGGAGTTTTGGGCAGATGCTGTGAATTCGGCATTTTGTAGTTTTGGTTTATAGAGAAGCCCTTATTAATTGCTCACGTAATTTAATATTAATCAGAAGAAGCCATTAACTCAAATACTTTATAAAAGCTCTTTTCAATGGGCTTTATGTAATAAATACTATATTCTGTTTAGCATTAGATACTGACTAACACTTTAAACTGAGATATCAACATGCCTGAAAACATTCAGGGAAATCTTAAAGCAAAAATTAACTATCATCCTTCAGCCAATCTGAAGGATGTTAAGACAATGGTAAATGACCTGCAAAAGGTAGCTTTCCAAACCAGTGAGAAATCAAAATGTTTATTTATTATGGCATATATGTACTTGGCATTTGTATTTTTATACTATGTCTTCCTAGCTCTTCTAATCATAAGTGCCCTCATGGGCTCAGATATTTCATTTCTGCTTAACTCAAGTGTGTACAGAACCTCAACTAGTTTTTATGCATGGTATTTGTTGATGCCTTCTCAAACTTGTTATTCATAAAATCTCACTGATACAGCCACTGATAATAGCCAGACTCCGAGAGTGGTGTCTAACCATTGCTGTCCACTCTGCCTGCTTCAGTATCCTCAGATTTTGTTCTGTTTGCCACCATTCCTGGACTGTTCTGTAATTAATTAAAGAGTTAAAATGGAAAGGCAATGGGGAAATGGAAAGGCAAGGGAAAGAGAAGAAGCTCCAGGACTGAGTGATAGGTTGTGTATTCCCAATAAACACAAAAGACGCTTTGCTATGAGTTATGCACTTCAATGATGAAGATCAGTGATGTGCAGCTGAATAATATTATCTATAACTGATAGTTCATCTTGAAGGTATGGGTAGGTCATGCAGATCATTGTGTTGAGAGAATGTCTGGAACCCGACACAAAGGGGTTTTTGGTATTCCAAGGAAACATGTTTTATGAAAGTTGTTTTGCTGTCTGTGAATAAATAAGACTCCCACATGGAGAGCAAACCATGCAAACAGAGATCACAGAGAAGAACTGCGTGTCCAGTATTCACTGTTCAGAGCTCTGCTGTGCCATGTCTTTTTCCGTCATTAGCTGTAGGTGGTCAGATGACAGGGCAGGAAGTCCTAAATTGTGGTTGCTCTTCACGTGTGCTGTAAATCACATTCTCCATGTGTTCTGAAAGGCCTAGGATCAGACCTTTACTAGCAATGTTACCATAAATCAAAATTCAGTGGAATTCAGTGTAAAAGTTTGCACAAATTTCTATAAACCTTGCATCAAAGAAGTATACGCATGTAATGTGCTCTATCCCCAATTTTACAATGCCCCAGCACTACAATTTAACACCCTAGGCTATTTCACTATTTAAAAGTAATGCTAAAACAACAGCATATTTCCATTCTTGTCTGCTGCATTATTATCATGGATTAATAACACAGTCATTGTCAAAATAAAAATAACAAAATGATGTTTTGGCAACAGCAAGAGTGACAGAACATAAATAAGTGAAGCAGAAAATTATCAAACCAGTGAGTGTTTCTTTATAGCAATTTTTTATGAAGAAACATCAGTATTTCTTATAATTCATGGATTATAATTAAGCATAGCATTAATATTCAGTGCAGTTAAAAAAAAATGCATTCAGAAGCTGCTACATTAAGAAAGATCACCAAACCTTGTGACACATGTGATGTTTCTGCTATATTTCAAATATATAAAACAAAAATGGAGGCATCTTATTCATTGGGTGCAATTCATAAACCAAAATTGTCTCTGTATTTACAAATATCTAGTTAACTATAGCACTAATTGATTCAATGTGATTCATGATAAAAGGCCATCCTTGTAAATGTGTCTTCTAGTTAACATTCTTCCCAGATGTTTCCTTGACAGATTATACATTAAAAATGATTAGAATCTAAATTATTGATGTTCTTTCTCATTTCAATTATTATCAGCATTTGTTCACTTCTTCTTTTTCTTTTCTTAATATTTGAAGTCAGTTCGAAGGATAATTTCTCCCTGAAAAATTCAATGCCAAATCCAGGTGAAATTGAACTTCTCTCACAGAAGAGCTACTCTCCTTCAATGCTGTAGTTTGCAGTAGCTTATAACTTTCTCTTCTAAATTACCTTTGTACTGACAGTTTTAGTACTTGTGGTTTTTGCTCATATATAATTTGGGGACATAAGTTTGAAGAATATCTACTTAGCCAGTTCAGTTATCCACATATGATTGTAATATATTTTACCTTACTTACTTTTTGGATGCTAGCGTGGACATCTATGCACTCTGATGGATGTCCACATGCCCAAATACAAACATATACCAACTCTCAGTGAAATGGAAATAGTAAAAAATGGATGAAATCTCCAGATAGGCTAAATCAGGGTAGTTAACTGCTGTTAATGCAATTTTGGTGCTCTCTTACTGAGATATGGCTCTGTGTTTGCTTCAGTAAGGAACATGTGACTTCCTGAAGTAAGAGGAAAAAAATTGGGTGGATGTGAAAATAGCACACTTTTATTGTTCTGGTCAGTGTTTCTCAGCATGACTTAAATATACCTTTTCAAATTTTGCTTTGTCTTCCATACTCTGAAAAGGAATACAATAGGCCCAAAATCTGCTTCCAGAGAGAGGATTCACAGAGCCCCTGAAGAGCTGAAGTAGTGATTGTGGCCTATGACCGTGTTGCTCAAGCAGCTTATAACGCACAACTTGGCTGTACAAGAGAAGGAATTGATCTGCCAGAAAATGGCATCTAATAACAAATCATTATATCACACACATACAGATTTCTTTGCTTTCAAAGATTAAAATGCACAGAATGGGGGAGAAAATGGTTAATATTCAAAGTGTAATCAGCTTTCTGTTCACGAATATGGACAACTATGGCAACACTTCAGGAGAGAGTCCATAGAGTTTCTTCCAAAATGGGACTTAATCCTTGGATTTTTTTTTTTTTAGGAAGTTTGAAAGTCTTTTGCTAATGATAGACTAGAGAATACAGCTTAAGCAGTCTCAGCATTAGTGGAACAGACCAGAGTTCTGAGTCTGGTGACTTTAAAGAGAATCAGGGTGATGAGGGAGGACGGACGTGAGGAAGGAGATGAGAAATTTGCAGTCACTTCCCCAAAACTTTTCAGAAGAGTACTCCTTTTTACCATATATACTTGAAAAGTTGAAATCATTGTGTGATTAAAGTGCTCCACGCTTGGCTTTTGTGGGAGGCCTGACTGCCTCCACAACCTTCTTTTTTCCCCCAAAGAACTCAGAGAGCCCAGAAAATTAATTTGTCATGGCTCATAAGAACAACTGCTTACTGAAGTAGAACAAATGTCTCCAGGTGTGATGGGAAAATGTATCAGTATCTCTCTAGTCACTGCAGAAGCAGAACTGGTACATCTAAGACAAAACATTAAATTAAATACCTTTCAAAGAGTGAATACAGGCCTCTCTTCTGGGGATAGAGACTCTAGAAAAGATTGGGTTAGCAATCAGGTGAATGTGAGCTCTCAGAACAACACAGGAAGCAAAGGTGATTTAGACTGAAGACTGTAAACTGTGGGATGTGGAGTGGAAGAAGAGAGGCTTTATTACTATAGTGGGGAAATGGCTTGTAGCACATTGCGGGTGGTCGCAATACTTGCAGTTCAAAGGCGGAAACAGTAGTTGTTAGAGAAGACAGCCAGCGCGATCAAATGATTGGAAATTGTCCTGTGGAGTGAAACATGACGGGAGTAAAATCGATTTCATTTCTCAAAAAGGAGGTTAAAGGAGGCTTGATTGCAACCTAGCAGAAGGTGGAGTCACAGGAGCCAAAGGCTGAAAGCTGAAGTTCAACAAACTCAGAACACAAGCAGGGTGCACATTTCAAAATGCTTATTAGTCTTCAAGATAACTGAGCAATTGTTGACAAAGATCAAAGGTTCTAAATTCAAAACGGCATTTTTCCTCCCCTCTTCTCTCCACCTTCCTCCACCCCCAGGAAGATAGGTTCAGATAAACTCTTTGAACAAATCTATATTCAGGATCAAGCCTAATGTTTGTAACTGTCTTGCAAATACTTCTTCTATCCCATCAGTCCTCCTGCCTAAGCTGTTGGTTACAAACTGAACTTGTGGTAGGTATGTTTCTTCTGTAGACTTCTCAACATATCTCTGATTGCTAGTACACTTCTGGGAAGGTCTCTTTCTTTCTCAGCTACATTCTCCATTTCTCCAGTCTTTGCTACTGCTCTGTGCTAGAAATCCCCTGTGTCTGGTGCATTAGTTCTGTGCAGGTACTTGTCTGGTTTTAAGCATGTACAAGTAGCCTGGATCCTCTCCAAAGCCTAGGAAGCAATGCTATTCCAGCAGGTCTCCTTCAATTCTCTGACTCCACAGGAGCAGCTTTCTATTTCAGCAGGGTTACATTGCAATAATGATTGATACAAAAACCAAACTACTGTATTCACCTCTATTTAAAAACCATTTTTGAAAGGACAATAAACATCAAAGAAAAATATCAGAATTATCAGAAGTATAGTTGCACTTTACTAAACTCACACAGAGGAATCCTTAATAAACAATGTTTGTGTGGATGAATATAGAGTATATGTGACCCACTGCTGTGTTTTCAAAGTAGCTCCTTCTCTAAGGTGCTGGATGCCTTCTGCTTCAAAATGAAAAAACAAAATGCTGCACAGCATGTGCTCTCCAGCCTCAGTGATACACAGGACTCTGTTTTAAACACACTGGTCAGGTTCCTCCCACCTGTAACTTTAGGCACAAACTAGTCTATATTGCCATGAGAGAGAGAGGAAAGATCATCTTGTTGAATGGCTAAAATACCTTAGGCTGTATATAGAATTGGAAGTAACTGTGCTCTCAATTTTAGATCTTATATGTCTTAAATGAGGAAAGAAGAAGAAAACAATTTGAATTTTAGCATTGCACAATAACACTTATTTAAGAGGATATAAAATATCACTAAAATATGACAGACCCATTTCTTACTCTTCCTTATTACTGTTCTCTTAATCTTTCTCTTTTCTTCTTTTTTCTTTTATTTCTATCCTTTTACTTACACTAGGTACTTGATCCACATTTGCCTTCTGTGCCATGTAAGAAAATATTTTTCACCATAAAAACATGTACCGGCAATATTTTCACAATCTGTCACAATCCGACACTCTTATCTTCCCTCTTTGCCAGCTGGGAAAGCCTCACTTTCTACATCAGTTTCTACATATGTACAAATACTCCGGTGTCAGCCATTGACTACCTGGGAAAAAAATGTGACAAAGATATCTATCACTGCTGTATGTCAGCTTTGGACAGCCTCATCACTGGACCAAACCCAGAGACATGCCGGTGCAAGTGAGAAGAAAACCCAATAGTGAATTCAAGTGAAGGGAAGGATGATATGGAAATGAAGAGTGATAGTTCTACACATGCTCTTTCAGTCATAATGCTATATTAACAGAAGGTTTGCACTTAATGATCATTAATCATGGACTGATGTTCATACAGAACATTACAGAATTATAGTAAGGGTGAATCTGATCTGTCACTGAATATTTTATGAGCTCTTCTGTATAAACCAACCCTAAAAGCACATTCAGGTTACTTAAGCTCCTATATGATTTTTTTTAAGAAAATCTACACTGCTAGCATCTCTACATACGTTTGGCACTTCAGCAGTGTCCATGCATAGATCAGTTCTGCTCTGGTTTAAGAAGTAAAAAAGGCTACTGCTTTGAAAAATTGGGTTTTTATATCATCAGAGCAGCATTGTTATAAGGGATTCCATCAGACAGGATACAGCTGGTGCACTCTCCCCTACCATCATCAACTTAACAGGAGGATTTTCAGTAAGGTTGCTATGCTATAAACCTGAAGAGTAAAGCAAGACCACTTGCCATAACTGACTGACAGCAGCAGTGGGAGGCATATATCATCATCGGTTCAGTGCTGTATATGTGTGATAATGGGTTTGTTAAAAATTGATGTATATATTATTACAATGTAGCTAAAACCCTGATCATGTAGCTTTAATACATACCCTTATGGTCTGAAAAGAACAAGACTGTTCCATGACTAAATATTGCTAAGGAGTAAATTTTACAGAAGTTGACTCAAAGTCTGGAAGATTGATGAATGTGCAGGTAGTCTGAAGGCTATTTTTCTCTTCCGGTGTTTTGGCTGGGAATCTAATTCCAGACCCCTGTCCAGGTGCTGTCTGTGGCTATCTCACACTTCTTTATTGTCAAGTCAATCCCAGGAATTTTATTAATATTTTTCCTGAGTCATGTGGGTGAGTTCAGATCAGGCTTCACTGGCCTTCCACACATCTCTGCTTGAGGGATTTCAGCTATTTCTTCCCCAGATTTTCTGCTGCTAGAGCTGTTTTTTCTTTCCTAAATCAAATCCTCAGGAAGGAGATCTGGGCCTTTCTCTCCTGCAATAGCATCTATGACCACATCTATATGAGCAGACTAAGAAGAACTGAAGCATAGGATGAAGTGCTCTTCCTTGACTGTCCATGCTGTTGGATGTTTGGTAAAGCTATAGGAACAGTTTTGGGCTGAGTCAGAAAGTATGGCTGGAAGCCAAAGGCTCTCTGCTTGCATATGGTTTCCCAGTTATGGAGCGAAAGAACAGTTATTGCAATGCCCCCAAGTTGTGCTACACCATTTAGTCTCAGTCTGAAATCCTTTCCTCACAATTTTCAGCTCACTAATTTGTACCAAGTGGCATGCCCCTGCAGATATGGATTTGAGGGTACTGGTGGATGAAAAACCAGATATGACCTAGCAATGTGCTCTTGCAATCCAGAAAACCAACTGCATCCTAGGCTGCACCAAAAGAAGCATGATCAGAAGGTCAAGGGAGTTGATTTGACAATACAAAGCTGTGAGGAGTGGCAGGTCTGCCAGAGTGCTGTAAAGCCCTTCAGAAGGACCTCAACAGGTTGGAGGCATGGGCAGAGGACTGTCTGAAATTCAACAAAGGCAAGTGTAGGGTCCTGCACCTGCAGAGGAATAACCCCATGTACAGGCTGGTGACTGACCTGCTGGGAAGCAGCTTTGAAGAGAAGGATCTGGGGCCTTGGTGAACAACCAGTTGTCTGTGAGCCAGCAGTGCACTTGTGGCCAAAAAGGCCAATGATATCCTGGAAATCATTAGGAAGAGCATTGTCAGCAAGTCGAGGGAGGTGATCCTGCCCTTTGGCTCAGCCCTAGTGAGGCCACATCTGGAGTAATGTGTCCAGTTCTAGGCTCCTCAGTGCAAGAAAGACATGTTGCAGAAGGTGACAAAAATGGTGAGGAGACTGGAGCATCTCTCTTAGAAGAAAGGCTGAGACAGTCGGGACTGTTCAGACTCCAGAAGAGATGACTGAGTGGGGCCCACATAGATGTATATAAGTATCTGAAGGGAGGGTGTCAAGAGGATGCAGCCAAGCTCTTCTCAGTGGTTCCAAGCAACAGGACAAGAGGCAATGGGCAGAAAAAGATGCACAGGAACTTCCACCTGAACATGAGGAAGAACTTCTTTGGTGTACATTGGAACAGATTACCCCAGAGAGGTTGTGGAGTCTCCCTCACTGGAGATACTCAAGAAGCCTCTGGATGCAATTCTGTGCCAGGTGCTCTAGGATGACCCTGCTTGAGCAGGGAGATTGGACCAGATGATCCACTGTGGTTCCTCCCAACCTGACCCATTCTGTGACCCTGTGATTCTGTGATTCTGTGGTTCTCTTTCCCCACCTGGAGTACTATGTCCAGCTCTAGGGTTATCAGCCCATGAAAGACATGGACCTGTTGGAGCAGGTCCAGAGGATGGCCACAAAGATCATTAGAGGGATGGAACACCTCTTCTATGAAGACAGGCTGAATAAGTTGGAGTTGTTCTGCCTGGAGAAAAGAAGGTTCTGGGGAGACCTAAGAGCACTTTCCAGTAGGTAAAGGGGACCTACAAGAAAAATGGGGAGGAGCATCTTTATGAAGACAACAATTTTAAATTGGAAGAGAGTAGACTTAGATTAGATATAAGGAACAAATTCTTTACTGGGAGGATGGTGAGGCACTGGAACAAGTTTCTCAGGGAAGTGGCTTCCCTATCCCTGGAATTGTTCAAGGACATGTTGGATGAGGCTATGAGCAACATGGTCTAGTGGGAGGTGTCTCTGGCCACTCAACAGAGTTGGAACTAGATGATCTTTAAGGTCTTTTTGAACCCAAACCATTCCATGATTCTACAATTCTATGGCAATATTAAAAATACAATGGCATTGCTGGCAGTTTAAAGACAGCATTCCAGAAAGCACAATGACTGGCACAGTGTATATAAATATGTATTTATGTGTTTATACCATTTATTTTGTATGTGTTGTATACTATGTGTTTAGATTTTCATTTTCATATCATTCATCTGTTCATGCTTTTGTTTACATTTAATTTTTTTCTCAAATAAGGAACTGAAACAGAACATCTAGAACTATTTAAGTCAAATAAAAACTTCTGAACTCTACCAAATTAAAATGTTTGGATTCTACAAGTATGCTTTCAGACTATTTTCATTTCAGAGCAGAAGTCATATTTTTAGTGTCTTGTTCTTATTATGAATCACATTTTCCTCCTGCAATTGTCAGCATTTGCAAAGAAACAGCAATTTCAGTTTCTGGCTAACTGTGCACAATGAATTTATCAGCTCCTCTGGTTTGCAGAACCTGCTGTGTCATGAGCTTGAATGAATGATAACTACTCCATTTGGACACATCTCCTATTCAGGATTTTCTTCAGAACAGCAATGCTCTTTGGTGTATTTGAACAGTGATACAAGATGAAAGGAAAATCCAGACTTTTGGAAGAAAAGAGAGACTCTCAGGAACTCTTTGTCAAAACCCATTACCGTGACCTTTCCCCTGTCAAGACAATCCTGCTATGAAAGGCTTTTAGAGTTGCCCATTAGTGCAGAGATTTGCTATCTCTTGTGCTGTTTGGGATAATAGCTGAAATAAAGACATGTGAGTATACTTGTCATGTGTATAGACACCATCTGGAATTTGCTTTAATCATTCCATTGCAGGCCTCTTCTAGAATCTGTAGATTTAAAACTTGTGTAAGACCAGAGAATGCCCAGGAAACATAGATGACCCTTTAACTTCTTTTTGTAAAAAAATGGAAAATAAAATCTTGTTGTAAATTAGTTATCCAACCAATTTGGTTTTTTTCCAGCTGGAAGGGGAAAAGGCTTAAGGAGTAAAATAAACCAAAACTGTTCTTTTTAAATAGTACAGACTGGGAACTAATTATGAATTAATATTCATAAAGAAAATTACAGGCTTTGGATGCCAAGTTTCAAATCTTCAACATTCAGCAATCACAAGTCCTCCCATAAGTCAGTGCAAACTCAAGTCCAACAACCTGAAATTCTACCTCCAGAAATGCAACTTCTACATATTCTGCTAACAGGCTGTACACACCAATGTAAAAACTGGCACTCATTTAAAACCAGAACAAGAATATAATAACACCAAAGACCTTTCTTTCGAGGATTGTACCTTTAGTGAAAACAAATGCACACCCTATTCATTACAAGTGGTATCTGTAAGAATTCTGTGCCCAGAATTCACAGAGATTGATAACGAATGGTTCACTGCCACATAATTTCGAAGCAGTATGATATTTAGGGTAGAAGCCTGGTCTTGGTGCAATCAGTGAAATTTTGACAAAATCAGGAAATAATTCAACATTTCATGCTTTGCAAGTTTTTCAGAAGTATGTATATTCTTACAACCTCACTGTCCTCACTGTCACTTACAACCAATTCTGTCAAAATACCTGTGAACTTCCACCATTTTCATTCTACTTGGTGGGTAGCAATGGGACAGATTATTAAAACAGTTGATAATAACAATTTTTAAGACCATTTGTATTAATTTTTCTAGATCCAACTCTTCTCTGACCCTGCTTTTTGTGTGAGAGCTGCCTGATTCTCATTCATATTGAGGTTTTTTGCAGCGCGTCAGAAGACGGAGATGAATTAGAATGCTTTGAAGCCCAAGAAGAAAAGGATGAACTTATGAATTATGAAGCAAAACCAGGAAGAGTAAAGAAGGAGAAGCTGCTGAAGAGAAACATGGCAGAAACATGGTAGAATACTGACATGAGGACTAAGAAGAGTTTACATCTATGATCATCACAGTTCCCCTTTCCAGACACAGCTTCATAAACCTTATCTGTTCATAGGGGATTCTTCAAATAAGCTGCTTTAAAACAGAGGTGTCCCTACCTTAGTACTGTAAATTAGCTTTTAGTCTTATTTGTGTGGCCTGTGAAGCAATGATTGAGCTTGCAATAAGTAAAAGGGCATGAAAATGTCATTTACAAGGAGTCTACAAGCCCACTGGTTCCTATGTTGGTTCCACAAGCAGGAAAACCATGTAAAAAGTGGGAAAAGAATATAGCAAAGCTCCTGCACTTTACAGGGCCACCAACTCAGAGGAAGAAACAGAAGAAATAAATCAGACAAGAAAGACAAACTCTTCCATAAAGACAAGAAGAAGGAAAGTTACTGGCCAGCTGCCAAAGTAAAAGCTATCCCACTTGCACTAGGGTCATGTGTCATGTTCACACCTGCCTGTCAGTGCCACAGGAGAAACAGAGACACTAAATGAAATACAGGAGAACAGGAGCTCTCTGTTCCTTAGACTGCTGACTTGTGTGCTGAGAGAGGTAGCACACACCAATTTGTCTTCTGGGCCAGAAAACTTGCCATCCCAAAATGTGCTCCCAACCCAGGTGGTGAAAAAAACCAGAAGGACCTGATGGTGGAGTGAGGGGGGAAAGTTTTGGGAAATGTAAACACTGTTGAAGTCCAAGATGTAATAGTTCCCAACAAATGCCAAATGAGAAGCAGAATGCAGTTCTTGTTACCAGGAGGTCATGTCTCACTATCCATCTCCTAGATTTCTCTATTCAATCATTCTTACAATTCTCACCTGCATTAGTGTGTTGCTGATTCTGACTAATATTATGATTACAAAAGAAACAAATAAAAAGATAACACTTCCAAATCCATGGCATGTTGTACTACTGCAGAAATTTCAGTGCTTCGAAACTCCCCAGAGTTATGCTAGTGCTGAAAACCTGACTACCTATTGTGTGTTTCATAAATTCTAAAGCATACACTGGATGATGTATTTCTGTTGCAAAACACAATGAAAAGGGGCAGAAATTGGAGAGCAGTTTGAGTTTGGCAGAGGAGACTGAGTGGCAAAAAAAAGCCTGTGGAATCAATGATGAAGTTGAGTGTCTTAAACACTCATTTGCAGTCATTCATCTCTGGCAGAAGATGTGAGCTATTATTCTTGGTGTCAGGAGTAAACCAAAATGCCGGGTCTGTATGCATCTTATGAGAGCAGAATGTACGTGCTGGTGAGCACCTCCTTGCCTCTGCACAAATCCTGAACCTAAACGATGTTGCTCAGGATGAATAAAGAATAACACAAATTATCCACAATTATTTGTATTTTAGTTGAATCCAAGACACAGATTTTATGGGTTTGGTTGGGATTTTTTGGTGTTTTTTTTTGTTTGCTTGTTTGCTTGTTGTTGTTTGTGGTTGGTTTTTGTTGGGTTTAATTCCAGAGGGAGTGCTTTGGTGGGCTTGTACTTAATATTTTTCTGTTAATTTTTTTGAAGGAATAAAAAGAAATTGTTTGCTTTTTTCCCATCAAAAACTCTACCATACTACACCTTTCATTTTGGAAACTCTGTTATTTGGTGTCTTTCCAACCAATGAATGTAATGTACATTCTTGTACATTAAATGTACACTTAAGTGTCTTTCAAGAAAGTTGCCATAATAATGACAAAAGTTTCTAATTCTTCTAAAAGTTATTTTTCCTAAAGAAAAAAAATCACTGGTCAGTTTTTGGACAGTTTTTCTGGAATGAAGATAACTTCTTATCAGCAGTGAAACTCCTTGGCTGTATTCTGGCCTTCTGTTACTTGAACCAGATCACCATTCTTTCCTGTTTGCATAGCAATAAAGATGTTTTGTTGCTTCAGACAACTATTTTTATGAGCTTCAAATAAAGTCTTGATAAAAGAAAGTAAATTATTGTTGTTATTGACTCAAAATAAGCATTTAGACTTTAAAACCTGAGATACGGATTGAACCATATGCTTGACTCCTGTTCAAAACACTGTATTCCTTTTCTTTCAAACATATTATGAATGGTTATGCTGCAGATAAAGTACTGTTTATATTCTCTTTCATGCATTGTTCATTTAAAAAAAAAAATCTGTTTTTTTCCTGCTAGTTGGAATATCAGGAATCACTAGAAATAGCAGCCCTGTATATGTCTCCATTATTGAGGCTGAAATGACTGATTCGAACCGGATGAAGGATCCAGGTGATCCTGTTTCAGCACTGCTGTGACTCTGTGCTGACCCACATGGTAAGTGAATGTCTGCAAAGGAAGTAGGAAGACAGAACTTTAAATATCTCTGCCATGCATTAAAATATTTCTGTTATGTGCGTCATTCTACACAAGAAAACACTGAACAGGACATCTCTATCTGGTTAACTTCCATGTTTTCTTGCTTTCACCACCTCTAAGACCTTTATTGCATGAAAAGAAATGTGCCATTGTACAACAAGACAAAAAATTATGTCTGTAGAAGACAAAGACCTTCATAGATCCATGACAGTTGAAGCCAGTCCAGCCATTACACTGTTTTCACATTTAATCATAACCATGTTATTTTCTGACATTCATTCACATAAGGCCGTTTCCGTTTTCTCCATCCCAAAGCCAAATCATCTGCTTTCCAAAGGGAAACAGAATCGTCTGACTTCAAAAGATACTCAGGTATCTGACTGATGAGGGCCATTTAAGAACTTAGAAAAAAAGATGATTAACTCAGGAATGAGAATTTGATTGTATGGATGAGACTTAAAAAGCCACATTTGTCCACATGGGACAACTTTTATCTTTCTGATATAGAAATCATCCTCTTTTAGCTGCTCAAAGAGGTCTTGGAATCAAAATGGCAGGATATTTTCCTCATGAAATTCAGTAGAGGAAAAAATAACAAAAACACATGGGGGATAATTATGCTTTTCATAGTCACCTCCAAGAGCTGTTATAACTCGTGTTGAGATTTGCTTCCAGATAGGTTTATACAGACTTTGAAGCAGATCCTTGTCTGGTGTAAACTGTTTGAGCTCCATTGACTTTGATAGCATTAGAGCAGCCTACAGAAGCTGATGATACGTTTGAGTATTCATGAGCTTGCCTTTTCATGTGTGTACAGATATGAAGAGTTTTATTTGATCAGGTTTATGTAAAAGTATTTTCCTGTGGAGCAGAGGATTAGTGACACATCATGCAATGATAAGATACCCAGTATTTTAGATTTCAGAATGTATCTTCTGCAAGTTTCTGTCAAATGAAAGGAGTAATGTATTAAACAACATTTTAATAAAAAAAATTTCTTGTGGTGCAAAATGAAGGGAAAATAATGTATGGTAGCTCTTTGAGAAGTTACCCACTTTTTATTGAGGACTGTCTCTTTGTAGCTATATGTATAAAGCATTTATCATTTGTTATCTCAGACAGTCTGCCAACAATCGTTGCTTTAGAAATGTATTTCATCACAGAACTGTCCAGCTAAATGGATGGCATTTCTCAATGCTAAATTTATGGCTCAATTAAAGTCAATCTTAACCTATCAGGTTCCTTGTGTGTGTACAATTAATAAAAATAAAATGGAAACATATCATTTTTCATGTCATGGTTTTCAAAACAGAAAAAATTTAAATCAATGCTCTCTTTACAGGTAATGGAATTTAGCATATGTCTGTAGGCTGTGCTACTTTCACCTGAGCTGATAAAATGCAGGCATTGCTTTTCTTCCCTGCAAATGAGTAATTTATTCATGTTTTGTAGGCTTAGGACAGACATCCACACAAAAGATCGCACAAATTAAAGCATTAGGAGTGGTGTTATTGGGAGCTTGTTTGTTTTACCCTCCAAAACATGCTCATGAAGGCTTTTCAAAACCTACAGAACTCTGCTTGTTGTCACTGTGCTTTATATGAGGCAAAGAAATATTCAGGACATGACAGGGACCAAGCAGACAGCAGAGTCCCTGCTTTGTCTCAGTGGTAAAGGATGGAGGGGTCCAGGCATTGCCTGAGGACAGCCCAGGTACCAAATTGACCACAGACAGCACGTTCTCAGGATGCAGGACTCAAAAATATTTTTAAATTATTTTCTTTCTTGTGGAAAAAAAAAATACCATTGTACCATGTACGTTATCAGAACATGGATTAGGTATAATTATATTTTGCAAGTGTTTTCATTAAAGTTTAGGGAAAAGCCACCACAAAGTTTATAAACTCGGTGCTCCAGTTAATGACTCAGTGGCCTTTAGCCCTTCTATTTTTGTACAGATATGTGTCATGGAAAAAATGTGCAGTTGTAAATAAATCCTGTCATCACATTGAGCAACATTAAAAAAAAAAATCTGAATATCCAAGGATTATAAAGGATCTACCGAGGATATTGTTATGTCTGATCATTCTGTGGACCAGCAAATATCTGGGCTGCACAGCAAAACATTTTCTTTTTTTCTTTACTTTTTTTTTCTTTTCTTTTCTTTTTTTTCCTTTTTTTTTTTTTCCTAGGGACAGTGGTGTGTCAGTTTACCTTGGCAACATTCCACATTATTCAGTAATAGATGTCACCTCGAAACTTTACCACAAGCTCATCTCCAGATATGGTTGCTCCTAATCTATACAGTTCTACAGAGCTGGCAACAATCGGAGGAACTATTTATAATTATATTGATAACACTTTTTACCATTCAGCCAATTGATTTTGTATTTGTGCCTGCTGCTTTGTTTAACATGGTTTTCTCAATGAAATGTTAATATGCTCCAGTAAAACTCTGACACTCATAAGCCATAGATGAGGTCATCGAACACACAGTCCAATATGCAGCATGTATGCCAGAGTAGAATAACTTAATTAAATTCTTCCTCTGAGGATTAAGAGGGTTATTCCAACAGGCTTTTACAAGCCTGGGCGTGCTTGCATAGCACAGAAGAGAGCTGTGCAGAGAAAAGGAGGCAGCGGAGCAGCTCAAGGCAGCATTGGTAACAGTGCAGTGCCCCTGACTGAGCTGGCTGGGAGACAGCCAGGATTTGGAGGCTGGATCACTCCAGGCTGTGCCCAAGCGCTGGTCCAGAGTGACCCTTGCATCTGAGCTGGGAACAGTGGGGCTGGAGGAGTGGCTGTGTGGGAGAAGACTCAGGACTGCCAATGCCAGAGCAGGGACACCAGCAAAGGGACTGCAGCCACAGGTGACCATGCTGGGGCTGGGATACCCCAAAACAAAGAGCAGCAGAGGAAAATCAGAAATAAGCAGATACCAGCAGGAAAAAACCCCAAATGCACATGGAGTAACTGACAGAAAGTACCATGCCCACAACCACAAACCTCCTGTGCCTCACAGGCAAAGCTGTGCCTCACAGAGACAGAGTGAGTACAACCAACGGTGAAAATAGGGGAAATTGAGAACAGGAGGTGAAATGGGAAGTGCTTTAAGTGTTTATGTTCTTTTTTCTTTTTTTCTTGTCTCAATACCCAAATAAATGATCAGAAGTTTGTGTTGTCAATATATGAAATTACTAAAACAAAAAGATTCAACCATAACAGCACTCTGAGAGCTTCTCACTTTTCTCACTACTTAGCTCAGGTTTTGTGATTGTGCTGGGTTTACGTGGCCAGGTTTTGGCAACAGGGTGACTATAGGGATGGCTTCTGTGAGAAGCTGTCAGAAGCCTCTTTCATGTCCGACAGAGCAAATGCCAGCTGGCTCCAAGATGGACCTGCCACTGGCCAAGGCCAAGCTCATCAATGACAGTGTTGGCACCTTTGGGATAACAAATTTAACAAGTGGGAAAGTTGCTGTGCAGCAGCAACAGCAGCCAGAGAGAGGAGTGAGAATATATGTGAAAGCAACAGCCCTGCAGACACCAGGGTCAGCGAAGAGGGAGGGGGAGGAGGTGCTTCAGGCACCAGAGCAGAGATTCCCCTGCAGCCATGCTGAGGGAGGCTGTCTCCCTGCAGCCCAAGGAGGTCCATGGTGGAGCAGAGATCCACCTGCAGCCTGTGGAGGGCCCCAAGCTGGAGCTGGTGGAAGCCTGAAGGAGGCTGTGACCTCGTGGGAAGCCCACACTGCAACATGCTCCTGATGGGACCTGTGGCCCTGTGGAGAGAGGAGCCCACACTGTTGTCAGGATTTGTGCCCCACAGGGGACCCACACTGGAGCAGGCTGTTCCTGAAACACTGCACCGCTTGGAAAGGGACCCGTGCTTGAGCAGTTTGTGAAGAACTGCAGCTGCTGGGAAGGACTCAGGTTGGAGGACTGTCTCCCATGGGAAGAACCCCACACTGGAGCAGAAGAGTGTGAGGAGTCCTCCCTCTGAGGAGGAAGGAGTGGCAGAGGTAACATAATGAACTGATCATAGCTCCCATTTCCTGTCCCCCTGCACCTCTTGGCAGGAGTAGGTAGAGAATTGTGAATAAAGTTAAGCCTGGAAAAAGGGAGAGGTGCGAGGAAAGTGTTTTTAAGATTTGGGTTTACTTCTCATTGTCCTACTCTGATACGATTGGTAATAAATTAAACTAGATTACCTAAATCAAGTCTGTTTTCTATTAAGGTGACTGGTGAGTGATCTCTCCCTGTCATTATCCGGACCAAAAAGTCTTTTGTTGTATTTTCTTTCCCTTGTCCAGCTGAGGAGGGGAATGACAGAACAGCTTTAGTGAGCACCTGGGTCAACCCACCACAATGATCAAAATATTCTTTTATTTCTCTAACATATTGGTAAAATCTTTCTCTCATAGCCATCCATTTAATCATGGTCTCATCTCTCTTGCTCCTACCATGATGTTTTATGCATTGGTTTTTTTCCCATAACCTTTCTTCCTTTCCCATGACCCATTGGAACCTTTCTTGTCACCTCCAGGTTACTTCTGAAGCCCAGACATCTACTCTGGCTGCTCAGCATCAGCCAGGCTTCTCTCACTGTGGGCCTGACCTCACTCAGTCTTTTTGTTTCTTACCCCTACCATGACCAGCCTTTGGCTTCAAACATCTTCCCAGTCATACGTTACTCTGGTAGTAGGAAAAAACTTTGGCACAGGTAAAGGCATAGGTAAATAAACTGGGTAGTGAATGGATTGAAGGCAGGCCCTCAAATGCAAACTTGATGTCAGCCATGGTAAGAGGTTTAAAACTGATCAGTTCATTAACCTCTGAGTGCAATGACAGATAAGAATGGCTCTGAAGTAGCCAGTTGTAAGTTGATTACAGTACAATTCATACCAACAAACCTAGAAACAAACACAGAATCATTGCTGGTGAAAGTTTCTGTACAACAAACAGCTAGGAGGAATTGAAAAAATAAAAATAATTGGTTAAATGATTGGTAAATACACTGATGTATTTCCAAGTAGTTAAATATATAAAAAAGATAGATGGATAAAGAGGAACAGTTGGCCAGTTCTGGGAAGCAGAGGTGCTGTAAAAATTTTTAGATTATCTAAATCTAATCAGAGAAATATGATTTTTTGGTAGTTTGATGACCCTGAACACCCTGCTAAGGAAGTAGCTCATGTAAAACACGTTAAACACAGAAAGAAGACAGCTGAAAGGATTAATGCTTTTCTTCCATATGTAAACAGAAGAATATTAATCGAGACTGGAAAGGTCACATTACTCTCAAAATGCACTGAAGGGATTGCCTGTTCTGAAACTTAATGAATCTCTGAATGTATAAACCTGAATGTTTTTCCTTCTCTAGTTGTGTTACAGAAAATCTACATAGATTGCATATTGCTGTTCCTCTAGGTCCTATCAATCCTTTCTTTTCTCTACATCAGTGCTATCAGTCCTCATGTTATTGCCCAGCAATGAGCAAGCAGAGCTATGTCTGATCTCTGTGCCTTGAAGTGAGAGAACAATCACACTCGTGCTTGGATTGGTAGTTAAGACAGTAATTTGTTTCTTGTGTTTATTTATTTGAAATTACTGGAATTATGTGATAATAGATTTTAAGCTGACCACAACAAAACCAATCTGATCTATATCTCAATGGAGATCAAGGTTTATCATTTTCATTATTGGCAGAACGAAGACCTACAAGAGGGCTAATTTGTTTAATTCAGTGCCAATGAGGATAATTTCTTTCTGCTACTTGTTATCAGGATTTGCAGAATCATGTTGTTCATGAAGCTGTCTTTGTAGGGATCATTGTTTATTTATAGTGTCAAGGGATACTTGGAGATAAAATTTCAGCTCTTGACAACTGATTTGTCCATAAAGCAGCATGTACTACATTTTTGTGTTCAAAACCCCACCCGATGTCTTGATAATAGCATGTTAGTACAAAGGAGGCCCTGTTCACAATTCCATCTGTACAGATATGAGAGTGCAGACTTATTATCTGTAGACCTCAAGTTGGTCCTCATATTCTGGGAACGTACTTGACAAAGGAGTACAGTTTCCCAGGAAAAAACTCTCTCTTCTAGGAGAGTAATACTTTTCTTATTTTTTGATCTCACCTTGGGGACAGTACATTGTTAAAGTTAATTTAATTCAAGATACCCCACATTGTAATTTTACCCATACTTTGGGGTAAAACTTAAAAAAAGCTTCTGCAGTGTCTCAAGTTTCTATTAAGATCACACTGATAGACATCTATGCCTTTCAAGGGATAGAAGTGGTCTGTATTCATCTTCATTCAGAAGTGGAGTCCATTCATATACATATCCATAAATATAGAAATGAAAAGGACAGTCTTCCAAGTGGAAGGTAAAGGCATGTTTCTAGTCAGATATAGAGCATTTAAAATAATTCTGCACATCCCACTTCTCTTAGTGTGGAGTTATCACTAGAATAAGATGCTGAACTTTATAATATCTTTGCGTTCTTGGTACTTTGCGTTCTAAGTGTTGGCCTGGAATGGAGACCTGGAAGCATCTCAAGATATGAAGAACTACAGACTCTTACACTGACAGGAGAAGCAAAGACAGACAAAGGGAGCAGAGACAAAACTCCCTGCACTTCTAGAGGGTAATGTAATCTCAATGGGGATGAGGTAGATAACCATGCTAAGACCCTGAAGATTTAGAAATTTGAACAGTACTTCAAAGACTCAACTTTCTCTGTATCTTTGTGAAAACCTCCATGTAAACATCTCGTCCTTGAAGATGACCTGGATTCTACCTTTGTGCTTCAACTGTCATTACAATTCCAAGTCACAAAATATTTTTAACAAAACTGCTGTGTGTAAATACACGTTTGCAAACAAAAAACAGCTTGAGCAACTCCTGTCACTAGTCGCGTATCAAGGAAGTGATGGCAAGTTCCTTTTTAATTCTCAACATCCTACCAAGAGTGACACTGAGAAATGCTTTTTTAAATGTCACCTCCTAATTTCTCAGTCTTGTAAAATACTGCTCTGTAGCAATAGTATAATGTACTTTAGCATTCTGTAAGTAATCCCACTGTTTTAATAACAACACCAAGATAAAAGAAAATCCCTGCCTCAGACTCTAACTGATTTCCTGCAACTGACAAAAAAAACCAAAAATCCATGCATCTTGTCATCATTCTCTTTGCCACAGGGAGAGCGGTGGTTAATTTCAAATATCAAATTATAAATCCAGTACAAGAGTATCCTTATTTCTGTAGGTAAACAAAACCCATTGTTGGTTCATTTTAGTGATGTCTAAAAATAGTCTACCATGTTTTTCTAAGACTTACAGTGATTAAAACCATCGCATCTGATATGGGGATGAAAATTTATGCTAAATTAGGAGAGAAGAAAAATTTAAGTGTGTCCTCACATCAGGAGTGAGCAGTATTTATTCAGGTATGCCCTGTGATGCCTTCTCCCTCAGAGATCCACCACACAGAATACAGTTAAGGTGATTAGGGAGAATTCATTGTCTTCCTTTAACTGGTTAGTTGTTGCTAACTCACTAAATCAAATACTTGTTTCTTTTCCTTTTGTTTCTCTCTCTTTCTCTCTTCCTCTCTTTCTCTCTTTCTTGTTTTTTGGGGTTTTTATTGTTATGACTCTCTGAGGAGCTAATTAATCCATTGTCATCAAGCAGGAAGATATCTGAATGTTCCAAGATTTTTTTATGGAGATGGCCAAAGCAACATGGTTCAACTGGTTTGAACAGTAACGGGACAGCTCCAGAAAACATTTGCCAGTGAATTTATAAAGTTTATGCATGGCTGCATGAATATGTGTTTATGAGTTATTTCTATAATAACTGTGGTGGTGAATATATCTGCATTTAAATGAAGATAAACATTTTCAGAGGCAGCTAATATCACCTGGGTAAATAAAAGAGATTACCCACAAAAACTACTATGGAACACTGGATTGCTCTGTACTGCATTTGTTGGTTTGTGTAGTCTTGTGGTTGTATTTAATTCTGACAGTTAAGAAAATACATAGTTTAATGGATAATATCCTGTACTTTCAAAATGAAATTTAAAAAAAAAGAGAGAAAAGAAAAGGCATAATTTCTAACACAGATTTCAACATCAAAGCATTTTTTATTTATACGAAGATGCAAAGTACCTGCCTTTTGAAGGTGTTGGTAATTGGATGTCTCCAGTCTCTCCAGTGTCACAAGATTTCTCTTGTTTATCAGCTCTTCTTAAGTAAAATTACCTTATATGTGGTCTTTTCTTGTTATTTCTACCTTCTCACATGGTATTCTGAATCATTTCCTGTTCTTTCCTCCACCACTTCTTTCTCTCCGATCCACAATTTCTAGTTTCATCTGCACTCCTTCTTTTCTGTTCATACCTCACATAGCTCCATAGCTCTTTGTCTTCGCCCTATCACCAAACGCTTGTTATTTTCTTCTCTGAACTCTTTCTATCCCCTATATTGAGATTCTTATAATCATGTATTTTCCCTTTTACATCCTTTTCTGCAAGTACCGATCTCTGATTTTACTGGACAGTGGGAGTATACAACCTGTTTATAGCCAAAGCAGCCAACACCAACACATGCTTCTTTCTCCACAGCAGTCCCAGTGGCATCTCAAGGATGGTCTTCCATCACCTATGGAAATAGGATTTATTCTACTGAACTCATTTAGGTGTCCTTTTAATGGCCTAGAAATACAACACAGTCCTTTTGGGTCTGTGTGTTTGCCAGGAATATTTCTCAATGAAAACTCTCATAGTATAATTATGTCCTGGTGGAATGTCCTTCTTAAATTCTGATCAACAAAAATCCTATCAGACAAGAGCTCTCCACAAATTAAAACCTGCAATGTGTAGCTCTGCAATGGGACCTTGGGTGAGATTCTAAGGAGAGGTCAATAGCTTTCAGTTGAAAAGCTTGAGTTTAAACAATAATTGGCAGTCTCTCCTCTCTGTGGGGAAAAAAAGAGAGAGAGGGGCAGAGAGAATGATCTGTAAAATATTTAAATCTCTACCTTGTAAGATTCAGCTAATCTTGTCTTGGGCACAAAAGCACTTAGCAGAGGTACACTCCCTGGTAGGCCTCTCACCCAGTAATTATACTTTCCCCTACATTTTATGAGTTCTTTATTTCTTCAAAAGTAGGTCAGACTGCAATAGTGAATGCAGAAAAGTTGTCTGTCAGAAACAGAAGCATTTGCACCCATTAGAACTCTGAATGTTCAGTGCCTTATTAGGATCTAGTGGTGTTCGCTAGGGCTGCTAACGCTGTGTTCAGTTGGAACAGGCCTTTGGAAATGAGGGCTTAAACCTTTAGTTCAAATGACTTCTCAACACTAAGAACAATCGTATCAAGTCAAAAGATAACTCTTTGCTTTGACCCTGCCATTCTCTAGGCAGGATTTACCCTGCTGTACTGTCATCTGTCTACACAAGCTGTGTAGCTCTGTGTTTTGTATGTCAAAAACCCCTGGAAGCCTGTGTTGCAGTGCTGTCGAGGGTCTGACTTGATCTCTACACACAAGTAAAGCCCTGTATGGCTCTGTATTACCTCACTTGACTGAAGAATCAGACAGTAATTGCAAGTTAATCTATCAATTTTGAAAGATTTCTGAAATTCCGAAGAAAAATAGGATGACTTAAGAAAAAAATGTAGGTTTAACTCTGAATTTTCCCAGTTTTTGTGGTTATAAGACAAACCCTTTATTATTTTAATGCTTTGGGGTATGTTATTTTCTTGGTCTTTCAGATCTCTCTCCTTAAATTTTCAATTGTTCTTACAATCATATAAAACCCATTGTTGTTATATAAGATTATGGTTAACACTGAGATCTATTGATCCTTCAACACATTATTAGTGAACTTATTTAGACCCAACCATGTTTTTCACACTGTGCTGAAGAATTCATTCAGAATCTATGCCTGCAGTGGTCTTGTAAAATACTCTTGGCATTACTGATCAGGTGTCTTCACATGTTACCACAAACCACATTTTTCCAACGTGCAGGGTACCTATGCTCTAAAGAAGTCCATAGGTGCTGCAAGACCTCACCAGCTCTGCAAATCATCAGTGTATTGAAAAGTACTGAATTCAAAATAAACACCTAGGTATTGGAAAACTAAAATCTGAGTTTCAGTCTCTGATGGCATGAAACAACATAAAAAAAGTAAAGAGGGATTGTCACCTATTACTTCCAACTCTTTACACTCAGGTCTTACAAGCATTGAATGAAGTCAATGGGAAAAGAGCTCAAATGAAGCAAAAAGTTCTTTAAATATGGGTGGTTAATCCAGGAAGCTTCTTGAAAGAGTTTGTTGCGGATTCCAAAGGTTTGCATGGTTTCAAGGGGAAAATATACGTGGGGCAGAAACCCGTCAAGGGATATTGTCAAGGAGAAAGTGTGACTCACTCCAGAAGTGCTAAAGCCTCAAGTGTCTGACAGCTGGGAGAGTACTTGTGATGCCTTAGGATTTTGGCTTTTATATTTTTCATATACTTGTAACCCTGCAATCCTTAGTGTGTAACTCTAAAGCCCATATAAAAGTGTTAGCTACTGCCTTTAGACAAAATAATCCGTCTTCAGGCCTGGACTTCAAGGACACCTTACTGCTTCAGGCCCAAGATATGTAAACAGCTGTTGATGAAGGGGGGAAAACCTCGGGTGAATTACTTCATTACCTGGGGCTGTAATTGGAAGAGCTAGTCCCGATAGGCTAATGGACCAAACTTATAAAAGTATGGACAACTTGTGACCAGTCATCCATCTTAGGTGGTCTAACTTGGGGAGAGGACCTCAGGGGGTCCTCTTGGGGTGTAGCCCTCCCCCCCCCCGAGCGATCTTTGACTGCCCTGGATGTACCTGAAGGCCTTCAAATAAACACCACTGCTTTTAACCTTTTAATATTTGTCAAGTCTCTCTCTTTTAGGTAGTCCCAATAAGGCATCACTTGTGCAAAGCATTGTGCACTTGCCCTGCTCCTCTACTTCAAGTGTTGGGCTCCGGACATGCTCAGAGGCAGGACACTGAGATGTACGTAACTTCACCTTATGTATTTAAAAAATATTTTATAATCATTTTTGTTAGATTGTTGCTACCTCTTTCTACTCCCCTCCCTTCAACTCATCTCACCTCTCTTTTCTTTTCGTTTCAGTCATGTCTATGCATGGGTTTTTTAATTTCTTTTTTGACTGGTGTTGTTTGTTTATTTGTTTTGGTTTTTAATTCTTACATTTATCTTGGAGCTACTAGTATGTGCTACAAATAAATTAGTGCTTTAAATTACAGAACAAATTCTGATGGCACTTGTCTCCTGAACCTGCCCATCTAATAAGGCCAAAGAAACCTGTGTGAATCAGAAATCATATTTTTTTCAGTGGGAGTGATATGTGGCTAGAGAGAAATGTACTCTGCTTTTTAAGATACTTCAAAACAAATCTCTTAACTAAAGTTCAGAATGAGTAATCAGCACAAAAGTCTGAATCTGGGAATTATTTCCTAATTTCTCATCAAGGAAGCCAAGGGTATAAAATTCAGGAAGAGCAGTTCATTGAGGACAAAAGCATTGAGCTCCTCAGTGGAGGAGGGATGCTGCTGGGATTAGGTTCACAGATTTTACACCAAAATGCTGACACACCCTTACTATTGGAGTGAACACCTTGTTGTTATGATTATTCTTTGCTCATATTCAGGACTTGAGGTACTGCTTGGATGACTGCTCTAATGTAGCAAAACTGGCAAGCTTTCCACTTTGAACACAAAATGATCACAGTCATAAAATTGTATTTCTCAGCTGGAAAAGAAAAAAAACTCATGAAGTCCAGGGCCACATTAAGCCCTTTTGCAGGAATGAAACACAAGTAAAAATACCGGGTTGCAGGGCAGCAAGTGGTTTGTGCAGCCATTCATGAGGTGCAGCAAAGCTGGATGTTTTCTTTAATCTTAAACATGTTATCAGGTTACAGTGGCCGTGGAGTCAAAATAATTTGGGGCATTGTCATTGTAAATGTTTTTGTTCACTCTTGTTTACCAGTTGCAGAGCGTTCACATAAAATCTCTGGAGTTCTGTTTCAAGAGCATTTTGTAGTGTAATAATATACAGTCTTCTCAACAGTGTTGTTGGCAGTTCCAGAGAGAAATAAAAATAAACTCAGAACAAATCAAAAACAAATTTGTGTTTAAAAAAAAGTGTGCTGAGTTGAATAACAATTTCTCATTTATTCTTTTACTTATTAAAGTAATGTATTCAACTTGACTTGAAACAGCTCTTTCCAGTTGCAATAATTTTGTAATATATGCACTTCCCTCCCTCCCCCCAAAAAGAGAGAAGAGAAAGGAAAATTCAAATTGAAAATCTTGATTGAAAAGTTGAATGATTTCACTTGGAAAATGTCATAACGAAACATATTATTTTTTCTCTTTTTTTCTTTTAGTCGAAAAGAGCAATTCAATGAAGAGGAAATGAATTAATTAAAACTTTCAGAAAAACCAAATCTGCATTTCTGGTCCTCAAAAAAAATTTAACTGACAAATGTCACACAGCTTTACTATAGGAAACTTCTCTTGCTTCAAATGCCATGCTTTTCTATGCAACACCCAGAATAACAGGGTGGCTCTTTGGCACAAAGAAAGAGTGCAGAGATTCTTAAAAGACATGTCTCCTTTTCCACCCTTGGCCGTAATGGCTTTCCCTATTTCACTTAATGTTTTCCAGCAGTTGATCCTGTAGTACTTATTTTGTAGCTTTTTTACCCTCTGCCACACCTGTTTCTTACTACTTTTTCTCATTCATTACAAACAAACACATCAGCAATAAAAGGAGGGCCAAGGACAATCTCCATCCTTTGTTGGATGTGAGGGGAAACACAGTGACATTCACATATTACAGTGTGGAATATTTTAGTAGCTCCATTAGTAACTGTGGCAATTTACAGTACTGTACTACTGTGTTCCAGCATAAGAAACATCAGCCCCTCCCCCCCCAAGTGATAGCAATATGATACAGTTTCAAAGTTTCCCATAAACCCTTCCACTATCTTCAAGTTAGTAAATCTGTTTAAGTGTATTGGCTCTGTTTTGCTAATAGTATCAGAAGAAGGGGATGGCTGAGCAACAATTCTGGATTTAGGGCGAGACTAGGTAATGGCGTCCCCTTGGAAAACATATAAGCATGTCTTTTCCGAGTTTGCAAGGCTTGTGCTTTGAATATTGCAATATTGACCTGTAAAATCTGCAGCAAAATCTGTCTTGAATCCTTGGAGTCAGTGGCCTGGTGGGGGAAGAGTTAGTGCTGTGGGGATGTTGGGCAACTTGTATTCCTGCATGAAAGGAATACAAACAA
The DNA here is from genome assembly GCA_013397565.1 of Ptilonorhynchus violaceus. Classification (NCBI taxonomy): domain Eukaryota; kingdom Metazoa; phylum Chordata; class Aves; order Passeriformes; family Ptilonorhynchidae; genus Ptilonorhynchus; species Ptilonorhynchus violaceus. Next base: position 1,055,969 of record VZRJ01002170.1, on the reverse strand, counting down.
AGCAACCCAGGTCTAAAGCTGGCTGTCAGGGGAAGCCTTGACTGATGTACCAGATCATCTTATTTAATATTGGGATATGAGGGTCTGAAGGGATCAGTTGTTACCCTATTTCACAAACAGAAAGAAAAAGAAGACATTAAAAAAAAAAAAAAGGAAGAAAAAGTGATTCTTAGTCGATGCAACTTGTATAAAACTGAGCATCATGAGAACACAGGCACATGACGAATAGACTGCCACCTGGCAGAGAAACGTCCCTAATTTGACGAGGAGTGCAGATGAAAGTATTCAAATTTAGCAGGGAGCACACATGGAATTCTGCTTGCTGCAGGACAGGTAAGTATAGTGTGAACTCATTGCTGGGTCAGAACACACTGGAGAGGCTGACTTGAACCCGTGCTGAACAGAAAGCGGAGTTTTACAGCATACTGTAGCTCAAAAGAGCAAAGATCAACATCTACTGATATTATAGACAAGTTTCCCAAACTCATCTCACATTTGTACCTGCACAATTCAGGGACATGTCTTTCTCACATATTTTGAGGGAAGTTTTGTCCAGTTTCTTAACCAGGACTGCAGATTAAAAACTTCAGAGGATGATGATTATATATACAGGGACCAAGTTCAAATCATTGCATTATTCTCTCTGTTTGCATTATTCTCTCAACCATGCTTTCTGTTGTCATTTTAATTTTGTATTTCTAATGTTTAAACTCTTAAACAATAAAATGCTATTAGTGTTCATCCTTTTTAAGCCACTGGTACAAATTAAAAACTTTAAATCAATAATTTTTCATATTTGGGAATGCAGAAAGCGATTCACTGTGGTATTTTTCATGACAACACTATATTTGTCATGGCACAGCCAATTACTACAGCAGGCTTAGTTCAAGCTTTGTTTTCTTCCTTCCTTGAGAAGGAAGCAAAGATACTAACACTTGCAAAAATATATTTTTACTATTTTCAATTTATGTATTATTGATAGTGATAAAGAAAATCTTAGCAGAATTTTTCTGCCTCTGAGAGAACAATGTTCATATGGTTTGTAAGTAAAAAAATACTCGTCTCATTTTCTCTTTGAGGTTTTCCATATTTTCTAATAAATTATTCATTGTTTCACATTATGATTCTTGAGCTTGCTTTCAGATCTATTAAATCCCTGAATATGTAAGTTTTATGAACACTGTTTGTAAAGATCATGTAGAGTCTAAGTGCATTAGTGACAGAGGTCATGAAATATTGAAAGATTTAACCACATCTGTGAGAGAAATAAGTATTTCTCCCAGAGGCCTGAGGTGGCCTGTTCACGTAGAACACAAAGCCCAGTGCAATATTGACACATGATATCCTGCTATTTGGAATTAATCCATAAAATAACACTAGCTCCTGTATCAGAGTATTAAGTACTACAACCATTGCAGAATCTGAGGGTGATCCAGGGAGATGTTTTATCATTACAGCAGTCACAGAGAGAGGGGAAGGAAATTAAAGTGAAGGATGAAATATTCTTAAATCCACAAAAGGGGTTTTTTTAGTTAAAGTTAATTGACTGGTAAAATCTCCTTTAGTGGTTTTTTTTTCCCCCAGTCAAGTTCGCAGCAGAATATCAATGAGGTTTGTTGAAATGGAAACTTTTCACTGTGCATAATTAGAGTAAATGAAACGTGCATCCATTCTCAATGTGCTTCTTTTATTTCTGTAAAATTTAATTTCTTTAAGAATGGAGGCAGGAAATAAATGGGGTGAATGTCAACTTACATGAGAAGGGTTTGAAAATTTCAAGCTCAAGCACAATGATTTGGATCAGAAATCTTCCTCCATGACAGTGGCAAACACTTCTTCTCAGCTCAATTTGTGTGCCTCGGTTTTGCCTGTGGAAAGTGGGCACTGCTAGCAAGAATTAGGCATAGAGGAGCAGAGAGTACTTCCCCTCAGTATGCCACTGGAGCAGCCTGATCTGACAACCTGCCACGGCTCTGGTGCCTTGGGTTTTCTAAGCGTCGGGTACCATTAGTACAGATAGAGCCAAACTGTGTGCTGTTACGACTTTCCTGAGAGGGGATCCCATGAGGGATTAGGCTGAGCCTGCCACAGCCACCTGGCTTGTAATTTGTGTCAGATCTGAAAGAGAGCTGCACTCACTCCACATCAGTCTGTAAAAGATATGGGAATAGGATTTTGGTGAGTCCAACCCCTGGAAGTAGGGACCAGTCAGGTGAAATCACTGGGGCTCTAACAAACCATAACTCTCTTCATTTCAGTGGTGACCCCACCAATGCTGCACTGCACCTGTTAAACCATGACAGGAGGATGGGCCACTGAGGCAGACAGAGAAAAAAGGCAGAAAAGGAAGAAAGAAAATTATGGCATCCTCTTTTGCAGGTGAGGACATGGGGTGAAATTTATTTAAGGACACACAGGAACACCAGGCAGAGGCTGAGGCTATGCTCTGAACATCACTCTGACATCTCTGGAACTATTCGGTCAAGCAGTGGTTGTCTGTCCACTCCACTTGGCAGCTGAGCCTTTAGCACCCACTGCCATGCCAGTGCTCCTCTCCCACTCCAGCTGCTGAGTGACATTGGCTGAAGTCACCACCATGGTGTTCACCGTGAGCAGGTTTTTCTGTACTCTTGTGACAAGCTGGGAATGTGTGTGTGGTTATAGGTACCAAAGCACAGACGATACACGGCAGCCTCCCCTGGCCACTCTCCCTCGAATGGGGTGCTGTGGGTTGGCCATGCTCCCGGGAACACACATCTTTTCTCAAACCAGCCTTTTCCTGGCTTGAATACCCGTGGGTAGTATCAGTGGTAGGGGTAAAGAGCATGTGCGGAGCAAGAGAAGTGATTAAATGCCAAGATATATTTCTGTTTAATTAAACCACTCCTATGGGACTTTTCCAGTGTGATTGAACAAACCATGAAAGCCCTCTGGATGTGCTCAGGCACACTGTACTGCTGGTGCACTTTCATGGATGCTATCAGGATCACTGGAGAAACCAGCATAACAGAGATCTGGAAAGCTTTACCTTGTCAGATTCATTACACTGAGCTTCCAAACATGAAGAGCAAAAAAGACAGAGGGCAATGCACATTTTGCTTGGTGGGGCCACTTTTCCTCGTTTTATTATCATTGGATTGGTAAATGTCAGAAGCTGAGATGCAAAACAACAGAGATTGCACTGTTAGAACGGCTGTTCACACTCTGTAGTTCTCTGCATTGAGATGCCTCCTGCTATAAAACTTGAAGTTTACCAAGCCTGAAGCAACACTCTGCTGCTATTATTCACTTATTACTGCAGAATTGCTAAGTAGTCTCACAGCACATCCAGGGCACTGTCACACTCGACACTTTCTGAGTGGCTGCATGAGACACAGCCTGTCCTGAGGAGCTGCCAGCCCAAGCAGATTGCCCTGTCCCAGGCAGGGTGGAGCATTGGACAGCTGCCCGCTGGAGCAGACAGAGCGCAGGGGGGTGGCCGGACTCCAGGCTGCAGCTGCCAAATTGTCTGCTGGGCAGATCATCCTGACTTTAGGAGGTTTCTCAAATCAGTGGAATTAATTACTTATTGGACATGCCCATATCTCTCCTTTCAAGTAGTTTATGGGAGATGACTAACTTTATGAGGCTGAAGGCGGCTGGGATGAGTCCCAAAGTGACATGGTCAGTATCACACAGGAAACCTGTCAAGGACTGACTGGGAATGGTTGTGTCCTGGCTTACCACCTATTCCACAAAAGCACCTTTCTTCTCCTGTTTGTGAGAGGCTAATACATCACCAGTGTTTGCTTTAAATCTGACACACATGTTCACAACCCACTTTAGGAGGAAGGGTTGGTTCACAGCATCCTTCATTCTGTTCCCCAGCTCTTCCACTTCTTTGTACAAAGCACAACCTTGTTTTCTAGAAACACCATCCTCTTTTTTTCGTCCTCTGAAAAATGTTACTCTTGCATTTTTATTTTTTGTGTCCTATGAATAAAGATATCAATTGATGAGATACACATAGCAGTCAGAACTGAAAATATGAAACATACTGATGTTAATTTGGGTCCATATAACCTTTTGTTTGTCACAGAAAAAACAAATTGACAATTTTTAGAAAACATTCATTCCTTTATTTCATTAGCCAAGGATTTCTAATCTGAATCTCAGAGAAAAGGCAATCTGTTACTCTCAGACATTCATGTGACAAGGGAATCTATCAGGTGCATGACAAACAAATGTGTTTTCTGTGTAGCATATTCAAATTCCTCCAGTACTACTTCACTTCCCTCCCCAAATCACTAACAGTGCTATGCTAAGTTATGCCTTAAACATAGACTGAGCCTAGACTTGACTTAGCTGTGCTTGAGGAGAAACTATGTTCATGTCTTTGTGCATTTTTTTTTCCTTTATGGTTCCTCTGTCAGACTTTTTACCCTGCTGACCCTGAGCAAATTTGTAATGGCAAGATGGACATTTAGTTTTACAGGGTTGGGCAAAGTAAACAACACAAGACTGGGAACAGAGAAGCAGAACACTGGACTATAAATGGCAAAATCCCAGAAGCTAAACTCGAGGAGGGGCAGAAATTGAGACACTAACACAATACGAAAAGAGGCATGCCATTCAAATCAACAATGTAAAGGGGCAGTCTGCTAGGGCAACATGGGAATTTTTTCTAACTCTCCTTTTCACTTTGTCTTTAAAGGGTTTTGTTTCTCTGAATATGAGAAAATTGCATGCTTTCTTGAATAGGATTCCTTGATATGATGGTATTCCAGTTACTGCCCTGAAAGTAAAGTTTGTACTACAGAATAAGCAAATTACGGTGTAGAAACTGAAGCAATCTTGGCCATATAGGAGGTGTATAGGAACTGTTTCTTCCAGTGTAATAATATTTTTTGTCCAAGGCATGTTTCAAAGCTTGTGTCCACAGCAAGATAACAATGCTGCAAATTTAGTAGGTCTTATACCTAATCTCCAGCTGAAGTGACAACCATAAACAAAAAAAAAATTGTCCCTGACAACAGGCTGACACTACTGGCACATCAGCCAACTCTGATATGCTGATCACAGGGCCCACTGATCGGTTTCAATATCCTGCAAGGAGCTGATGTATTTGTACTAAACCATTCAAATATGCTCCCTTCTCTCTCAGTGCACAAGCTGAATGCTGCTAGGCAGCAGCTTCTCTGCTCCAGTCCCCCTCCTCCTCAAGAAGTATCTGACATGCACAGGTGCATAAGGCCTGGTCTGGTTGTCACTTCTCCTTATATCCTGGTGCTAGGGCCATCATGAGAGGATCTCATCTGGAAGAGATTACTCTTCAGGGCTGCTGTGTTTTGCATTGTCTTGAATTGCTAAGGTAAAATACTCGGATAATGCCATTCCTGTGGTCTCTCTGAGCTCTGTGTATCTTATTTCGGGTACCATGAGCAGTGCTGGTTATTAAACACAAAGTGCAGCATCTGCTTTGCTCTCTGGAGAGGTGGAGCCCTGAACAGGCTCCCCCATCCATGACAAAGCATTAGGGAGGTTGGGAATGCCCGAGCTAAGACTTCTCCTAGAAGTGCCTCAGGGCAATTCCTGCACGTGGTGGGGTTGCTTGATAACCGTCTATACATAGAGCATATCAGTTGAGAACATTTCCTGCCCTGGCAGCAGATACCAGACGAAGTATGTAATATAAATTGTACAAGTTATAGATTTGAAATAAGAGCTTTAAAGGACAATGTGCAACTTCAGTATAGTCAAGTTAATGTATATCATGTTAATTTTAATAAGCAGAGAAGATATAAGAAAAGGACATGGACAATTTTTCAAAAAAATTTTGAGAATTAAGGAGTGAATCATAGACTCATAGAATCATTTAGGTTCAAAAAGACATAAATTTGTTTGAAAAAAATTGAATTACAAGGAGGAACAAACCTGGTAACTTGGAAATCTTGCAAAATTGGCAAGCACCACATAAAAGTATATAAAACATTCTCATCAAAGATAATGTGCTCTCCTGTATATTGTACAGAAGCTGAAAATGAAGACTCTGAGTTGGATCATCTCTTGAGCACAGCACCAGGGGAAAATAAATTATGATCTTCTGGGCTCCTTTTATATCCCAGTTTGTTCTTTTCCTCACTCCTTCAATTATCTCCACCTTATATTTTTATTTTCACCTCAGTTCTCACACATCCTTCATGCTTCAAGATTTCAAATAATCTCTGTTAAGAGGAGACCTCCTTGATAGGCTGATTACATCACAGGTTTTCGATAGATGGATTTCATGCACCATCCTCTGAAGCACCTAATCCTGGTTTCTAAGCAGAAACAGGATGGTAGGCATCCAGGGCAGTGGCACAGATCTGGTATGTCAGTTTTTATATTGGTTGTGCCCTCTTGCATCTTTAATGCCCATTCCCTTGAATTCCTGTCTCCTCTGCTCCCATTCAGTCTTCTGTAATTTCTCTCCTTTTTCAACGTCCCTCAGTTCAGTTTAATTTCTCACTTTTATTTTCTTTTCCTCTATTCCACCTTTCAAATACACACAATGATTATATTTTTGCTGCTATGATCAATAGCCTAATGATGATTAACTTGGTTCCAGCCGTATCATTGGATGTAATTTTCACCACATTGTCGAGAGAAGTGAATGCACTGAGTCTCATAATCTCTGTCCATGAGTGGGCAGAGCATTTCAGGAGTCAATTTTTGTCCCAGGCATGCATTTCTCCACACATCCATTTCCCGACAGAACCCATGTTTATCAGTTTTCAGGGCATCTCTTGAAGCCTCCAATTGCCTGGCATAAATGTGATGATATATCTTCAAAGTTCAATGTTTCCTTAGAGCTGATGGCCTACCTATAGCCTGGGTTAATCCCGTGTTTTACCTCAGTCTGAGGCAGTCTCCTCGGATTGTCACTGAATGAGTTATTCTGGCCAAATTCAGACACTTAGAGCACGGCTGTTTCTGTCTAAGCAGGTCATGCAACGTTCCTGTTGTAAAAGTTTTAGCCTGTAAGTCATCTCATTCCAAATTAGACATCTGAATAGTCAGATGAATTGAACCCTACAAGTGTTATTCTGAGCTGAGATACAAGCAAGAGGAATCCCACCTACGCACTGAAATGGAATGAGACAAGGAAGCTGTTGCCCTGTGCTTAAGCTAAGCGTAAAACCCAGCTACTGTCCTTTATTAAGAAAGGTGACCTTCACTCTATATATCAGCATTCAACTACTGTCCAAAATGAAGGGATGTGCAAGGCATGTGGTGGATGAGCTGATGAGCTGATTTTGGCTGGTTGCAGTTCTGCATGTTAATGGTAGGAGGCAATGAGTAGTTGGAAGGATGCACGAGACACAGTCTGGGCAGACACTGAGAGCATGGCCTAAGGGACAGGCATGATGGGGAGGAACTTTGGGCTGAATGGTAGATGAGAAAATCTTGGGAATTTGGTCACATTTCTGTGTTGTTCTACCTCTGCTTTTCTGAAGGAAAGAGGATTTTGTTAACTAAATACATGGGCTCACATCAAAGACCAGCCTGATTCCACCTAATTTTTCTCCCCAAATGGAACATCATCCACGGTTCTGCTAGCATTTGGAGCCATTAGCATCACCACTGAGACTGTGTGGTTTTCTTCAGTATTAATCTTTCAGATTCTGAAGCATCTATGAGCCCTGCCATTCATCTGACTCCATAGAAGTGTATCATCCTTTGCTGGAAAACTTATTAGCATGCTTACTTTCACTTTGTGAGCATCAAATATTTATTAACAACATTTCAGTATTTTAGATTACCAGCATATTTACACACGTTCTATACCAGTTACTGACAAACAACTGAGTTCTCCTAATGGTAATTATTCTGGGACACAAACACCTTGTCTTCTAAGCCATATTTTCTCAGCCTTTATCAATGTTTGGGAAGTTGAAAATCACACTGCTTTTAATAAATGAAGGACACACAATTTCCTTTGTGTTTTGATGAATGTGAAGGATCCACAAGTTCTTATGCCATCTGCTGTCCAAGCTACAATGGAGCTCAACCTGAGGGTCCAGATTGTGGAAGGAAAATAGCACATGACTGGAAGGAAAAGAGCACGAAAATAACATCAGAAGAAAGCTTTTCAGTTTGAATTTTCTTAGGCTGTATATGTCTTCAGTAAATAGAAGTGGCGTAGTGGCAGACAGCTCAGGCTCTCTCTGGCCAGCCAAACAGAAATGAATAGGAAATGCTTTATTGAGGAAGGATATCAAGAAACTCTGTGTACATATAGGAACAGCAGAACCAAGAGAAAGGCAGGTCATAGGCCCTGCATTAATACATGTCAGGTAGGTTACATATGAACCAGTGACCTGAGGAAATGGAGTTAAAAATGCTTTACTGTGAGACCACAGCTGAGAGCAATGGGAATATCTTGGAAATGCTCCCCAGTACCCAGGCCCCAGACGTGCAGCACTAGCACACAGGGACGCAAGCCAAGACAGATCCAAGCAAGGATCCAAACGGTGCTCAAGCACCTCCGAACCCTACAGGGGAAAAGTCTGTCCATCACATAAGTAAAAGCTCCTATCTAAGGTGACTTTCCAGGCTCTGCACGCAGTTGAATGAGGATTGCTCCTGAAAAAAAAGCAAGATAGCCTAAAAAGGATATTCTGAATTTTTCCATGGGCTGTCTAGGAAGAACGTGAAAACTTATATACCAATGTAGGCATATACAGATTTGGTTGCTAAAAAGTGTCTATGCCTTTAACATTTGCAAAATCATGATTTCCAGGCACAGTCACACTGCCTAAAGACCTATGATTGGTTTATTTGTGACAACGTGGAAAATTAAAGAGGTGGACAATAACATAGAAAACTCTTAGGCTGCACTATCAATTATTTCATGGTGTTCTTTGGATATTTCTATGTTTATAAAACATGAAAATTGTACAGTAAGAATTTTTTTGGCTGCAACTTTTCAGTAAACCAGTTACTGTCACATACCCAGCATTTTGCACTGTATGCTCAAAGAACATTGTATCCTAACACATAAGAATGCTCTTTGGATGGAAAAAAAAAAGTCCCCTTATGATCACCTTACTTAGTAAAAGCATTTTTGCTCTTCATATCTCTTACGTATTCAATATTTTAACTAAAACTGCAATGCCAAATTGTGGCATCTTTCCCCCTATTTTACATGGAAATTCTTCTCTCACAGTTCAAGGTCAAGAAAGATATTCCAGCCAATGACTGGGAAAGAGTAGTATAAAAATGCATACTGATTTAGATTTTCAAAACTGATTAGCAGTTTAAGATTGTAACAGCGATTTATGTGGTGTTTCCAGTTTACTAAAAGTTAAAATTGATTACTACTTTTTGAAAAGTGCCATGCTAATCAAGTAATGAAATTATTTGATTACTAGACAGTTTACCATTTCAGAGATGCTTTAAATAAAACTAGTTCAGGAAACATTTTCTGACAGCAGATCAGCTAAAACTGTTACTTGCACTGGGAGAAGATAATTTTTTCTTTCATGCTTTTTCATTTGTAATTTCTCATATCTTTTCAGTAAATAACAATCCTAGTCCATATTGGTCTACTGGATATTTATGTTTCTTTCTTGCACTTTTCACTTCAAGAGTTGATTATATTCATCCCGATAAATAATTCTGTGTGCTACCACCCTGCCTGCTACTCCAGTACAGTACAGAGGAATAATGCATGAACTACAATCAGGAAACCTAAGCCTGCCACACGGATTAGAAACAGTTCCAGCAGGACTGATAGTCTAACAAATCTAACTTCAGACTCCCTTCTGAGTGCATATTTTATGTTCTAGAGATATGTAAATAGTTTTAATGGGAAAGACTCATGAGCATTATTCTTACTTAAGGGTGAAATTCAGACACGCATAAAAAATGTATTAAGTCAAGCTAAATGAATTTTCATATTATTCCACAAAAGGTGGTGGAGACAAAATCAAATCTTCATTGTCTGTGAGAGTGCTGCAACTGTGATGATGGTGGGTGAGATCTACCCTAAGCTCTGGCCCCTTGGCCTCTTCAACAGCTTTCTCTCCCAACCTGCCCATAGTCATTTGGGAAGAGGACCATCTCAGGTGAAATTATCTCTGAGGACATGCAGCTGCATAGATTAAGGTATCACCTCTCAGTCATGCACACACACTGGAGATGCTGAGCTGAAGTCTGCTTCATTTTTTGTTCAGTTCCTCACCCCCAGGAAAAAGTTCTGAATAAATAAATGTATGTAACAGAGAACTGCAGAGACAGTCTGTGTGCCAGGCTAGAGCTCTTTACATGACAACATAAATCCTTGTCTGCAGCCCATGACATCTCCAAGAACAGAGACCACAGCCTCTGCCAAGGCCCTCCTAGCAATGCTGGCACCAGAGCTTTGTGCTGTTTAAGCCAGATGATTCTTATTTAAGAAAGATATTGGAAACATACAGTACTAAGAAATTAATGTTATCTGTGTTCATATCTGGCCAAGCTGAACAGAACTCAAGGCTGGTTTATTTTATGAGTGGGCTGGAATTCCTGATTTTCTGGTGGAGATAATAAGTGAACTTAAAGGACTATAGTTAACTTAGGGGAGGAGATGTGGCTGTGAGGTTGTTCATTAAATGAAACTTTTTCAGGGTGATAGGACACTAGAGTGAAAGTCTCCTGCTGGAAGGGAGGAAGCAGAATTCACAGCCAGAAGGAAGGAGAATACATATGGACAAGAAATTAATTTAAATCCTGAAGTATTTATGTATTTCCATTTGTCCTTTGTATATCATCCAATCTGCTTTTGCACAATGGTTCAGATATCACTAAACATAGGTAGATCTCCGCAAATCTGCAGACCCCTGGCTTGTGTTCTGGTGATATTGCCAGTAATGCGGATAGCTTGGTTAGAAAAGTTAAAAACTAATAGCAATACTTCTGTGTATCCACAATCCCTATATTTCTGCTTTTCTTTCCTCTCCCCTCTTGTTTGTGAAAGGCTGCTTGCTTTGCCTGCCTTTCTTCAGACCATTTCCATTTCCAGTAAGGAGCTGTCTAGTGTGAGAATCCTACCTCTGCTTCCACATATCCTCCTCCCTCCGCAATATTCAACAGTGTTAACATGGTTTGGCAAGATATAATGTTTTCTTCTACCTTTTCAATCTTGTTTTCTCCAGACTGTCCCTCTTTCCCTTGAGAAGCCTTCCAGCCTAAAAAAAGATATGCAGTCCTTAAAAAAAACCAAAACACAAACAAAACAACAAAACCCTGAGAATTAGAATGCAGGAAAGTAAAAAATATGTGCAGTGTGATAACTAAGCATGGGCAGCCACGCTGTGTGGCAGAGATTGCAAGCTGGATGTTTTTCTTATGCTCATATTGATTGTAGTTATCTTTCCAGTTTCTCACACCTCATAAATTATACACCCCTGCAAACTCTGCCAGCTGGAATTTAGAATTTGTCCCTTTACCACTGGGAGAAATGGAACAATTAATGAAGCAGTGACAACTGGTGCTTCCTCCCTTCCTGGGGAGACAGGAGACAGGGACAAAACCTATCCAATGTGGATGTAATATTCAGTTACTAATACCTCCTCGTGAAATTCCTTAGGCCTAGATCTGAAAGCAGAGCAATCCATTTTAATACTCCATTTCAAAATGTTTTTACAAAAAAAAAAGCAGGAAAAAGAGGATGGTGAGGAAGCTATCCTGCTCTCCAGTTCCCCTGGGTCACAAACATAACCAGGGCTTGTGTTGCTCTCTCTTTTTCATTGCAGCCACGCTCCAGGCACATGCTCCTTGCTGCTGTAAATACACTGCTTCAAATGTCAGACCTGATTTACTCTGTTCTCTGGAAAGAGAACAAAGAAAGTCAGTTTTTGAACCCAATAATGACAATAAACAGCAGTTGTTTGAACATAGCCCAGATGAGAAACTAAACAAAGAGGATGCTGCTTCTACGGTTAACCGTCGTCCATACTATTCCTACTAGCTGTTACTCATGGTGTAAGCACTTTCATGGGCGTTAACAGTACAACAGCTTGTCAAAAAGTAGTCTTATGAGCCAAGCCTTGAAGAACAAAACACCTGTGTGTCCTAAATTTCCAGTGTAGTGACAATAAGTGTTGTGGTTTAACTCCAGCCAGCAACAAAGCACCATGCTACTGCTCTCTCACAAAACCTCCTCCCTGCCCCCAGAGGAGAGAATAGGAAAGGAAAGGTAAACCTCATGGGTTGAGATAAGAACAATTTAATAACCGAAACCAAATATGATTATATTTATAAACATGGTAATAATATTAATAAGTGTAATTATAAGGAGAGGGAGAGAGAATAACAGGACCCAGGAGAAGCAAGTGATGCACAATGCAATTGCTTACGACCCGCTGACCAATACCCATCCTGTCCCCGAGCAGAGATTGTCTCCTTCTGGGTAATTCCCCCAGTTTATATACTGGACATGATGTTGTATGATATGGAATACCCCTTTGGCCAGTTTGAGTCAGCTGTCCAAACTATGCTCTCTCCTGGCTTTTTGTGCAGCTCCTCATTGACAGAGCATGAGACACTGGAATATCCTTGACTTAGGGTAAGCACTACTTAGCAACTGCCAAAATATCAGTGTGTAATCAGCAGTATCTTCATACTGAATCCAAAACACAGCACTGCACCAGCTACTACAAAGTAAACTAACTCTGTCTGAGCCAAAATCAGGACAATAAGAAATGTGGCTGTCCTGAAACACACATGGTAAAACCAAGCAGAGTTTTGTTTGGATGCAATTGTGTAGCATAACACAGGGCTGTGTGAGATTATCCGGGCTAGTGTGTACCCTGGAAGCAGCATGGTGCTGTTTAGAAGGTCTCCGTCGAGGTGAACATACCCTCCTAATGCAGCTACGGTACTCAATATTGCACCTTATTGGTAAAACTAGAAGGCCATATTTAGAATTTAGTAGTTTTATACTATCCAATATAAATGTATCTCAGAAGTCTGTGTTTGGATTCCTGTTTTTGAAAACATTTGCTACAAGGTTTTGCACCAAAAATTGAATACTAGTCAAACTATCCTATTTAAATATGCTAAAATAGACTTACTCCTGTAAACATGCAAGACATCACACAACTCAGTGTTTTCAAACACATTACGTCCTATATAAAACAAGGGGCCATACCCTAAAAAAACATGAAGAAACTGTAATAAATTAAAGTGAAAGTGAAATGTTGTCTGAATACTTATGCATGGATCTGCTTCACAATTTTGGTTGTTGCATCACATTCTTCTGTGCTTATTCAAAGCTTGTACCTGCCTAAGAATGAAAGCATCAGCCCCAAAACTGGAAATTTCACGAGAACAATATTAATGGTGACATCTTCTGAGTGCCCTCTTGCCACCAACATGATACGAGTTCTTTTCACATGGTGTGTAATTTTCTATCATGTCTAAACAATCCAGCACAGCTGACAATCTTTTTCCTGTTAATTGCCAAATCCTCACTTTCAGGGTTGCATAGATCTTCTCAATAAAAAAATCACAGTTGATGCTGTCAGGTCAAGAATCTCACAGCATGATTTTGGGGCCAAGTCAAACACAAATTATGCAGTGCTCACACTGATAACTCCTAATTTTTTTTGTTTGTTTTTTGTTCTGGATCTGTGGAATAAGAACTTTGGATTCGTTCTGATATGTTAGTGTTTGTTGCATGTGCAGGGCTACCGATTTCTGAACCACTTGCCTTGAGAAACTGTGCTCTGAGTAAAGTCCGTCTTCTTGCTTCTGGCCCTGACTTGCTGCTGCCTGGAGTCTAGGCACTGCATATATCACCAGGAACACCACAAGAAAAATGGTTTCTCTCTGGCAGCTCGCTCTTTGTCGAAAAACAGTAGTGCTAACGCCAGCATACCACTTTTTCATATATGCAGTTTTTGTGCTTTCTACAAAAATTCTATTTCCTTTAGTTCAGAGTTACCCCTGGTTGCCTGGCCCAAAGCACTGCATGTCTTGACTTCAATTGCAGCCTGATGATTCCAGGCAGGCATGACAAGGAAAATCACCGCCATCCTCTTCATTTTGCACCCCCTCAGGTGCAAACTTTCTGTGTGTCTCAGGAGGTCTGGTAAACTCGCTGGTATCAAATGTCTTCCTTTCCACGTCTCTGGAAGCATGTCTGTCACATAAGCTGATGCCACAGCTCTCACCTTATGCTAAATGCAAACCCCAGCCTGTAGAAAGCAGTGCCTTGTTTCACCCACACCGGCAAGCCCCACTGGGATGAGATGGGAGACAGAGAGAACTGTTGCCACCTGCTTTGCTCTACAGGGTGCTCTTGGCTCTGTGGAACTGCCAGACCCTTCTGCTGCAAAATGGAGCCTGAATCTGGAGAGGGAACCTACCACCATCCATGGGGAACACATGTTCAAATCCTGTTTAAGGCAATGAGAAAAATGGAAAAACTAAAATCAAGGCAAAGAGGCGTAGTTTGATGCTTCCTTCAGCATTCTTGTGGCTCAGATAGGTGCCTCGCTGTGCCACAGAACCAAGGTCTTCTGGCCATGGCAGCTTGTGTAAGCATTGCTCCTGCCTGGGCCAGTCCTCTTCCACTGTAAAGTCACTGGACCCTGAGTGAGGCGCTGCCCCTGGCTCTTGGTGGGAGTGTGCAGTCCCACACACCCAGCTTTCATAGATTCTCTGGCTTCAGCAGCCTCTGGGTGCCAGATGTGTTTAAAATAGTACCCAGGACTTGGCAAGATATTGGGCTGATGGTTCAACTGCACGAAGCTGATCTCACCTCACTGCGAGCCATTCTGCTAAATGAACAAATAGTACCAAAAGTATCTTATTATTTTTATTTCATTTTAATGCTCAAGCTTATCCCCTTGATCCTTTGAATTATAAAGCAATTGTGGAGCTCTATTGAACTGCACTTACCATGGAGCCTTTAGCAGTCTCCTTCCAAGCACCTTCCATGATAATCTGCCTAGAGACAAAGCCCCACACCAAGTTCCATCCTCAACTAACAGGTATTCCCAGACTTCCTACAAGGTCTATTATGATGCTCCAGTGAACCTTTCTGGGCTTCTGCTGCTGCAGAAATTTGCCAAGAGAAAAAACAGGCTGGAAGAAGCTGCCACACCTATTTACTGCTCTTTCGTTTGAGGCAGAGGGAGAGAAATGGTTCTTGTGTTCAATCCTCTTTGTCTCTGTGGAACATCTATTCCCCCAGATTATTTTGGCTAAAGATTTCTTGCAGTTGTTTTCCAAAACCAAACAAAGTAGACAGAATTTGGTTGTTTCCCTCTGATAAATTTCTTATGAACATGGCTCAAATTCCTTAGATGTATTTACTTCTGGAGTTTGCAAATACGGTTCTGAAGAACATTAGGGTTCTTTTGGTTTTTTGGGGTTTGGGGTTTTTTTTTTCAGTTCCTCATTTCATTTCTTTTCTTTTCTTTTCTTTTCTTTTCTTTTCTTTTCTTTTCTTTTCTTTTCTTTTCTTTTCTTTTCTTTTCATTTCACAATTTTTCTAGCCCTGTTAGCTGCAGGCTTAACATAGGAAGTTTTTTCTCCCCTCTACTGAGATAGGCAGATCTAATGTTTTCTTGGTTGCTGGGAGAGATTGGCCTCCACTGAGTCATGGATAGCAAGTGGCTGGGAATAGCCTCAATGCACTAGTTAATGAATGGAAACACATGTATTTGAACTACTGGTACCATTAGTTCTGTAAGCAACAGGGCATTATCTGTATTCCGTGTTCAAATGAATGGTGTTGGCACTGCAGGATGACAGTTAAAGGTAGCATTGCTTTTTCTCTTAAATTCCCTTAAAAATACTTCGGTTTTTTTCCACCCTGAGAGTAGAAAGCTCTGATTTGCTTGCTAATGGATCTTTCCCGTGATCTCCAATGTGTTCGTATGATGATATTGTAGCTGGAACAAGGGGAGTAGACAAATCTTGTGAGCACTCTATACCAGTGTGCCTTTCTGGTTCTAAATGGATCCCACACTAAATACAGAGGGATTGTTTGCTGTGGAAAACAAAGTAAAAGAATAATTTTGTCACTGAAAATAAATCAAAAGTTCCTATATATAGCCGTAGCCCAGGGTCCCATTTTGTCATATGCTCATTTTTTTTCCAGTTGGACAGGTTTCACCCTTCCTTGTTCATTCTAAGATGAGCCATCTTCTCCAACCTTCTTCAAACCACCAAAAAGCAACTCAAAGTCTGTCTGAAAATCCAGATGGAAGATTACAGAATCTACATATCTTAAATGAGATGGATGAGTAATGCAGCTTACTTGTCTAAATCACTCAGCAATCCAAATTACATGCCACATGTTACTCCTTAAGCTAGTCAAGAGCAGTTTCCTTCCTTTTTTTTAATTAATTCCATCTAAATTCCTTTAATAAATTCAGAGCCGAAAATAAAGAGCACTGCTGTAAACAGTATTTTGATTTCATCTGACCTTTGCATTATGAGATCAGCTCTTAAGGTACATTATCTGGAAATGTGATGGTCCTTAATTTTTTCCTCAAACGCACCTGGCAGTGGGATACTGAGACAGAAAAATATGCTCAGGAAATTCAAAAGGGATCTTTGGTGAAAGCAAGACAGTACATTTCATCAGTATTGCTCTCTATAGTGCCTTGAAAAGTCTATTTCAATGGTGCTTCCCGAAGAGCAAAGCAGAATAAATGCTTGTCTTGCATCAGCACGCCATTGTCATAAAGAAATAAAATTTTCATTTTTAAATAGAATATTACACCTACTTACAATTTCTAAAGCTATGTTCTTCAATTTGCTAGGACAAAAATACTGATCCTATAAACTTTAGCAACATCAGGTAATGTCTGTGGGGAGTTCAATCAATAAATAAGCTCTATCTCTTCTGTTGATGAGCAATTTCACCATCAAATGACTTTGTTTAATGCTGTGAAAGTGTCCAAACATACTGCGTCACCCAAGAGAAAACGAAATTTGCAATCTGAAAGCATAGAGAGTGAAGAATTATAATTATTTCCCTGGAGATTCATCAGTGGGTTTGTGGATAACCATGGAGGTAAGAACTGCTGCCTCCTGGGATCTGATCTCAGAAGCACTCAACAGGGACATTTGAACTTCGCAACAGGAAGCAACCTGACACCAGACATGCCCCAAAACAAGGATCTAACCGGCAGTCTCAACAAATGGGACTGCCAGATTTCCTAACTATAGGGAAAAGACATGAGTGTTTTTTCTGTGCCAGAGTCAAGGTGCTTGCTCTAATAATAAGCTCTAGGGAGCTGTTTGAATCTCTAGAAAAAAGACAGAAGCTTGGAGAAAAACCTCTTGGGAGTTTCCCTCTTCCATGCTGAGTCTTGGCTTGAGTCACCTTGTTGACCTCTAATTGAATGCAACTAAAAGACAACAGGAGTTTATGAGATGGGGGGACCCGAATTTATCTTAAGGCATTTTATAACAATTTAGCTTGAACTAAATGAAAGAGATCTTTTTGCATCTAACTATTTGAGTTTTCTTTTTAGGACTGTTACCATAAATTAGTCTTTTAGTTGAGCTAGAGAGGTGATGAGCTTTATTCTGTCTTTCTCAGCATAAAAAAATTATTTTCAATAAAGTTGTTGTTGTTTTTTTAGACTAATATTTTGACTCTTCTCCCTGTCTTGTGCTGGACTACTTTAACTTGTATTCCCCCTTCAGTGATCCCAGTGGAGTAATGAGACAAGCAAGGATGTAGAGCAGTTGCTCTGTATAGGCTCCCTGCCACCTGAAACAGCCCTGTCTACTCTGTTCTGTCCCTACCCAGGCTTAATGACCTTGAAGTAGAATGAAATTAATCAAGGACCAATTCACCAAATGTTCAGCTACTTCAGCTGAGAGATGGTTTTTTGCTCTTTAAAGGGGGCACAGTACCTTTACACCCTTTAAATTTTGTTGAAATATAATTTAATATCAAATATACTAAATAGGAAGATAAGAGCATGCAGTACTCCAAAACCTGCTCCTGTTTCACACAGCCTGTTCCAGCTAAATGCACCAAGTTTCGTTTGGGACATAAATGCAACAGTGTTGTGGGCTGTTGTTTTGATTGTTCTATTCTGAAGGTGCCAGCTGTCAGTGATGTGAGTGGGTTTCTGGCCAGAAAGAAAATTCTGCAAGAATATAGCTTGTTAGGGCACTTGTCAGCTCACCATGGATTCACCTTATCTATTTGACTGTCAGAAACAAACACTGCAGTCAGTTCTGTACAGCCGATAGAACGGCCAAAGAAATTGGGATTTCTCAGTACTCTTGATATAATTGCCACATACATTCCCAGACACTTGATTCCAGAAATGGCATGCTAAGTCTTTTCTTCAGACACTTAGATGGGGAGATTTTATGGTTTGTTGAGAGGACCAACAGTAGATAGGGGAACAGAAGTATTCTGAGACCACAGCACCAGCCCTGGAAAGCGTTTGGAGCCTGCAGGTGCTTCTATGCTCGCTACTCCAGGGGGAAATGCTCCCCAGCATCACTGGCAGCTTCCAGTTGTCTGAGGCTGATACTAAGAATATCAGTTAGTGGTATGTGGGGGAAATTCTTTCACAGAAGCACCTAAAGGCTGCAGGCAAGAACTGTGTAGGTGCTGATTGTAGGTATTGTGCACATAAGGCACAGCCTCTGTCCTCAGTATGCTGTATAAGAAAAGAAGACAGATGAAGGGTGTATAGATGGAAGGTGAGGCAGAAATATTATCTCTCTTTTGCAGATGGGGAAATATAGAATCTTAAGGTCTGAACTCTAGCAGCTGAACACCAGGGTCAGATTCCCAAAAAAGGAATTGTTTACCAATGTTTTCCATTTTCAAGCAGCATTGTTTAAGACATTCAGGAAGAGAAAAGAATAGTGTTGCATCCAAGTAAAAATCCTTAGGTGTTGTGGCAATGTATTAAAACACAGTGCATTTGAGTGCTTGTCAAGTACAACATGCAAGTGGCTAATGCTGCAGTCAAATGCATTTTTCCAAGGAATCAGCTGCTATCTCATTGCATTTATCAAATATATCTCCATGGAATTATATTTTCTGAGACATGAATCAACAAAACATATGTTATAGTGCTTCAGCTTTGTTTTCATAATGAAAAGAAGGTGCTTTAATAGCATCTGTTGTAGTGCTAGGAACATATCCTGTCACAGATTCTCAGTGAAAAAAACACCAATTGCAAGTCAAAGAACTCAGATCCAGGTTTAAAGAAATGGGATGTGATTATGCCTTCTATTACCTAGTTATCTGTTCTGCTCTCCTTTCCTTTCTTTAATTATTTAGCAGAGTTAACACAGAAGCACAGTAAAGGAAACACTCAAACTCAGTATTGTTTCTGAATACAGACAATCTTCTTTAAACCAGCAAGGAATTTGGACTGCAAAGTCCTTTTGAAGTAATTTTATCCTTTTTTCATTTAGGATTGTAGCTTTCCTTTGCGGCAGTTGTCTTCTAAAATATATATTATAGATTATCTTCCTTTGAGAGAATAGTAGAAGGAAAACTTGCTGTACTGGGACTTGGTAAACTGCCTCTAATCTAATTTATATTACAGGGCACCAATTACTGGGGAATTCATATGCTACTAAATGTCACTTCCACTTTTTTCCTAGCAATGACAAAAACAATTTGTAATTCATTCTAATCACAAGACTGCCATGCTGAAAAATCTCCTTATTGACCCTTCATAATTCCCCTGATAACTGCAAGATTATGGCTTTTCAAGGTCGTTTCACCCTTAGCACTGCCCTGCAGTAGAAGGAGGTAGCAGATGTTTGGATTTTGAGTTGTTTCTCCAGGGCCAGAAACAAAAAGATAATGACAGAATGTTTGAATAGGTTTGTCTCATTTTGACTCTGCTAAGGTGCAAGGAGTTACACAAAAAGGAACAGTTACAATCAGGAGATTGCACTAGCTTTTTACACACTCTAAATACTCCAGCTGTGGTTAATATTTCATATTTTCATGTAGCCTATGACAGACATAAAGGTGTGCAATGAGTGGAGCTGTGACACCTGTTTCAAAGAGCTTCGGCCTAAGTCATAACCATGAGAATTTCCCAGGAAGAAGGGAAAGACAGAGGATGTCCGAGTACAACAGTGGGGGTTTTTAGGTTGATAAACCGTGGGTTACACCAGCCTCTGCTTTCTTGGCTGGGTTTTGCAATTCTTATAAGCAGCACTGTAGTCAAGTAATGCAAACAAAACCCACTGCTGGCACAGGGAATACTCTTTGAAAATCCCTGTTTGTTCAGTAGATGAGAATATATGGATCTTTCTGTTTTAGTGATGGGTATTGAAATGCCTGGATTGATACTTTTTGCTATATATAAAAATAGATAGAGGAAATAGAAAACTTTGACATATAAAAGGATGATAAACTAGAAATATAATTTAAAAGAATTCTGCTAGTGCTTGACTGTCTAGCATTTTCTGCTTCATGAATTGTAATCTTTGATGGGGGGGCAGGGAGGAGAACTCATTTCAAGTCAGAGAAGTAACAGAGAGAATTTCTGATGAAAACCCGGGTTGGCTTGAAGGTATGTTTAGATCTCCCTGGCTCACTCTGGCAAGGTCTGAAGATTTTTTTATCAGCAAGATCTTAGGAACGTGTCTGGTCATCCTCCAGAAGCAATTCCCCCGGGGCTTCTAGGGAGGATGGAGTAAACCACTGCCTGGTGACAGATGCTGACACAGTCAGATCAGCCCAAGCACAGGCAATATCTCCTGACCACCACTTACCAGAGTATCTACTCCTATATGGATGTGTGGGTACACAGTCACAAGCAGTGTAGTCTTGTCTGTCAGACATGTAGTCCCTTCTATAGGAAGACAAAAATGGTTCCTGCTTTGTCACATTCCTGTGAGAAGGGAGGTGAGGCAGATTTCTCGTGACGTGGGTGAGACTCTGCAGAGCATATACTGCCCATGATAAACACAGATTTTGCCCATCAGCAAAGATGTTCCCAGTTCGTATTTCTTGTGTGGGTTGCAACATCCTCACAGAGCACACTTCCAACAGGCAGAAAGGTCATGGCATCTGGCCTCCGGTGAAAAGCTCCCAGCATTTTTCTACCACTGTGACCTGGTATTAAGATGCTTTGAGAACATCCTGCCATGCTGATAGCAAACAGATGACAGCAGAGTTCACTTACTAAAATGAGCATGGTCAGTGCTGAATTTGATACAAGGATGTGGCACAGAGCTGTAGAGCTACCTGTTCCTGCTTGTCTTCATACTGGAATTCTTCTCATTGAGGTGTTTTCTCTCTTTCATACATCCAAGCAGATGTTGAAAGCAGAACGAACTTAGAAAAGACAACACTCATTTGTATTCAAGAGTATTCTAGCAAAGACTTATGTAGTTAATGGGCACAAATACAAAATAACCCCAACAACAACCCCGCAAACATATTCTTTGCTTATTATTTTTTTTCCCCTCTGGAAATTATTATTCTCTACTTGCACCCCAGTATTATATTTAATGTACTAATCAACCCAGGTAATGATGCAATTTTGACAACATTTTAATTATTGATGAAGTAATGTTGACTCTGACAATCTGGAACCTGAGGCACATTCCTACCTGTAATTTCCATTGCTACATGTTATATAAACTCACTTATCAATCGCCTAGTCCCCTGCACCCTTTACCATGATTCCCCTATCAAAATAACATAAAGTGACTGAGTTTCAGGAAGCAGTACCTATTCTGTGCTTGGCTGATCTCTGTATTAATATTTGCTTGAAAGTCATCCCTTAATAAACATTGAACTCTTTTGAAAGGGGGAAAAAACTGTCAGTATCGCCCTTCTAACCCATAGAAGAGATGTAAATTTACACATACTAACCAGAAAGCCACGCTGCAGACCTAAAACCTAATCCTTTGAGCTATCATGTTTGCTCAGTAGGAAAGGAAATTATGTCTAGGGACACTGAGCAGCAGTTTCACATCATGAGTGTATGTTTTCTAAATATAAGGAGCAGCTAACCCCTCATAGTTATAAATACAGCTGTGTCACCTATGCATGATTCGACGGACAGCTGTAGCCAACAGAGCTGTGGACTGGACTGACAGTAACAGATGAGCCAGTGGCCCCATGCCTGGCTAGTCGGGCAGTCGTCTCTTCTAGATTGGGTTTATCCATCAGGGAAGTAGCAGTAGGTTCAGCTTGGAGGCAGTCATTCTGTTAATGCTCTGTACTGCCAGACAATAACCTCGGCTGGTCCCTGGTTAACTCATTCATACTTTTCAAATCAAAACACAGCCAGGTCCAGGGTACTGGGACTCTCAGATAACAGCATAATTTCAGCCTCTTGTTTCAAATGCCACTGCTCAACTGGGGCAAGGACAGTTGTGACCTGACCTCTCTGGTGACCTCTATAATTTTCTGTGGAGTTGAATGAGCTTGACTCAGAAGCTCAAGGTAAAGAAGAAGAATGTCTGTCTGGGAGTGCTTTTTGCTACATGTACTGAAAGAATCCACCTGAAGAGTGCCACTTGTCAAGTGGATGACTAATAAAACATGTGATACAAGTGCAAACATCAGCATCTTGAGCAGTAAATGTGCATCTCCCAGCTTTTTGAACTTTTTTGGAGCATGGTAAGTGTATACAATCAACACCAGAAGCATACACAAGAATATAAATGCAAATAAAAAGCACATGTTATCTCCTCTATAGCTTCAGCTCTTATCCCTCTTCTGGTAGAAGTTCTACATTTCAAATGCCATCAGTCTGCAGGAAGATACAGTTTCTTCTTTCTGAGCCTATTAACACATTCGACACAATAAAGGCAAGGTGGGGGGGCGAGGAAAACAAGAGAAAAATGATAGGGATAAACAAAACCACACACAACCACTCTGCTTGCAGTTCTGATAAGCATTTACTAATCTCATCATCCGTAGAAAAATTCTGCTCTGTTTCAGGCACTCCTGAACGTACTTAGCATTGCTCTTGAGCACACAAAACATTCCTCATGATTGCCTTTGCATCCCAGCAATCCACGGAAGATTTTACACATTTATTACAGAAAATCCTTGAAATCTAATAGATCTTAAGCTGCACACAGGTTCTGAGTGTCCCCACAGCTCCCTGCCACCCCCCTCCTGCCTTTTGCTGAGGTAATCCGCAGCTCTGCCGGCTAAGGGGACTTACCAAGGGCTTTTCGATGGGAGGAAGCAGTTGGGAGCTCGCACACACTGGAATAGCTGCTGCCCAGTAATGAAGCAGGAACTGAGAAGTCTCACTCTTTGAGTAGCTATTCAGGNTAATTATGAGAGCTCCTTTCTACAAATTATAGCAGCAAGAAATCCCTTCAGCAGCCTTTTTAGCATGATCTCTTCAAAAAGGAGTCCCTTGCAAAAAACTGCATCCTTCCTACTCTCTTTCCAGTAAGAAAAATTAAAGCCAGCTCTCTCAGAGATTTAGTCATTGATGTATCATAGGGAGGTTATTGTTGATCAAAGAGGTTTTTTTTTCTTTTTGTGATGAAAGTTTTGTTATGAAATCTAGCCTAGTTTTCAGTCAAAAAGAGACCTGATTTTGCTCTTTATAAGGAACAGTGTCCCAGGAAAGCAGTTTAGATCAATAATTTCATGCATTTAATGACTGTATTTATGAAAGAAAGCATCCAGGCTAAGCAATTCACTAAGTGGAAAGGTAACACTTTAGTAAATACATATCACTGCCTTTTTGTACCTGCATACAGATTAAAGGAAAAATGCAATACCACATGTAAATTAATAGAAGGATTTATAATGGAATATTATGGCATTTGGCAATAAGGGATCTGAAGGATTTAAAAAAGCTTAATCTCCAAGACAGATCCTTTCTTTACAATTCTTTAGAATCCTATTCTTTAGGATGCTTGTTCTTTGAAGCCTAAAAATTATTTATCTTGTCATTAGTTCTGATGTCACCTTTGATAAAAATCAGATAAAATATATCCTCCTCCTACATAAAAGAGGAAAGTGCTCTGGAATATTTCCCCCCATCAATCCATCTCTCTTTCTCCCACACGATCACCCATACACTCACCTACACACATGCACAACACAATAGCAAAAGTAACAACTGGGAAGGGGAGAATAATACATTTCCTTCAATTTACCAGCAGCCTGGCTCCCCAGAAAGCAGAGGCTTTGTTCAGATCTTGGTACAAGTCCAATAATCACAGGGTCATCCATAAAGCAGATGAAAAAAAGGGTGCAAAAATTTAAGCAGGAGGTATGAATCTGACTTTGTACCCATGGACAATGCAGGCAGCACCAGGGAACCAGTTTGGCAGAGACCCAGTGTGACAATGACTTTAAGGACTGTTGCTTGGTATCACCATTCAGAGGCATGAGGAGACCTTGTAACAAGGATGGAAATGGGGAGAAAAGAAGAGAAAATAATTGACAAAAGCCTATCAAAAAAAGCAGTCACAACTGAGAGTTGCCTTATGGTTCTATCAAGAACATGTTAGCACCCTGCAGTGCTCCATGAAACCCTTGTTCAGCCTGCTAACATTTTGCAGGGGATGTTTTCACAGACAGCTTTCCAGTTGTTGATCTTCAAAACACGTACTTAACATTTAATTACTCTTAATCAAAGACAAATAACTTTAGGACCTTGATAAGTTTATTAGGAACTCATAAAATATGAAGTGTACAGACAGAGGCTCCTTTTGAGGTTTTGACTTGTCTCAGTAGCAGAAGTCCTGAAAAGATGGAAATGTCTGTCCTTCGTTGCTCCTACCTCCCTCCTGCTCGGAGTGGAAGAGGCAGCGGATGGTAAATACAACCTTGCGTTTAAGCTGCAGACCAGCCCTGTCTGCCACTTCTTGGCCCTAAAGGAGTCCCAATGCAGATGGCTACAGAGGCATGTGCAGTGATTGGACGGTATAGACAGTAGCAGCCATGACTTTCAGGACCTTGTTTTTCTCGGTATAAAAAGCAAGGACTATTAGTGGCCTATAGCCCATCCCATTGCAACATCCCGGCTGGTAGCATTATTTGCTGTGGAAGTTGACCCTTACAAAACACATGCTTCATCTCTCTATTTGTCCTCTGGAGAGGTTAGTCAGGAGATTGGCCAGCTGAGATGTTCAAAATGCCCCAGGTTTGGAGAACTTTTCCCAGGTTTGGAGCTATTCTGACTGTACTGCAGGGCTTCCTGTCAGTAGTCCCTTTCCCTTCACGAACACACTTACTGCAGGACCATGAGGATCTGAGACCCCCTCACTACACTCCCATGGCTGGCAAGTCCGTATTCCCGCAGCAGGATGGAACTTACCTTGGGGAAGAGCTGCAGGCATCTGCTGTGGGTAGAGTTTCCCCACCTTGTGAGCTGTACTAGCCGAAGTTGCTGGTTTTGAAAAGCTTGTTTTTAGAAATTGCAATTAGGCAGTGGAAATGTGTTTATATCATGAGGTAACCTGAATAGCTGACATCTGAGATCTTTTTGCATCAAAAACAAACTATCCAGCCATATTTCTCCATCTGGGCTTGCAAAAAAAAGGCCTCACAGAGAATGGAAACAAAGAGTTCAGAGAACACCTATTACCTTTAGAATGATTGGAGGGCTCTGCTGTTAGAGAATTATATTAATTCAATCAGATCTGTGGGTTGTCACCGGTGAGGACAGGCAACTTACACTTTAATAAAAAAGATTCTTTTTTGTAGTGTAAAGAAAGAGACCAGGAGAACTCTTTCATAAATTATGGCTCTACAACTTGGAAAGAACTAACAAATCATCTGTGACCTGTGAATCTAATTTTATTGTGCAAAGAACTTTTCCTCCAGGGCTGTTTCCCCAGTACATGTATCTATTTGCCATTCTTCATTGACATAAACCAGTTTCTGTGGTTTGCCTGTCAATAACTATCCTTAATTTTTAATGAGTAATACTAAAGCCATTGACCTCCAGAAGCAGGTTCTTAAGGAAACAGCTCTCATTTTCCCTGGGATATGCAACATTTTGCTTGAAATACACCTCTGGACTGAAACGTGCATTTAATATACTGGAGAATGAGAGTGATATAAGGGCTTGTTTTATTTCTTGCATGGATGCTACTCTCCATCAGTATCAACTACACTGGCATCCTGCTCACTGTACGAAAACAGTAGAACTTATCTAATACAGCATATGTTATCCTTTGGCAGTCGATGTGGACTGGGCACTGACTGGTTCTAGCAAGTCCTAGTGATGTTTTTTCCTCTGTCTCTTCATCTTCTTACTCTTTCCATGCGTGACTTATTGAGTAGAAGGGTAACATTAAGAAAGTAGGTATTAGTGCACATTTTATAACAATGACAGAATTATCCCAGTGTCACATTACTAATACAGGAGAATCAATATAAATTTTTCAATGAAAAGAAATCTGGATGATCTGATATACAGAAGCACATAACTCATGCATGCAAACGACCTCTGCCTTGTGAGTGGCACCACACTAGCTTAAGTAAAACTGATTTCTGAAGACGTAACTATTCCCTTTCCCTCCTTTCTCACAAAATTCTAATCATTTTACAGTGAAAAGATACAGACACAACCTGTCTTTCAGACAGTGATTTTTATGTGTGCTAGATTGCCAGAATTAAGCACATACATCTTAATGTCACAGGTGCAAGATTTTACCCCATTGATTAGAGGAATCAATTCCTTCATTCATGGAAAATTCATGAAAGGGAGGAGTGAAATTTCTATAATAATGCTTCTATTCTGTTCTCTTTTACATCCAGGTAAACCTAATTTCAATGTTTTGCATCAATACTAACTGTGGTCTGCAACACACTATTAATCAAGGCAGTGTTGTTAAATCTAGTATAGTATGTAAAAAACAAACAAATGCTATCTCACAGATAGAGTTTTTGCACCTGCAAATATTGACTTGTGCCTTTTTTAAAGTTACATATGATCAGCAGGAACTTCTGCAATGTCATTACAGAACCCAAACCTCAAGGTCAAGCTGTGTAACCCTCAAAGTTTCTAGGCCACTGGAATTTTGAATTCATTAAAGAGGCTGTTTCTCCTTAAATGGAAGAACTTGATGGCAAGTGACAATTTTTGGAATTGTGTATCAGCAATAATGCATTGCCTGTGTCAGCTGAAGAGAAACACAATTCACAGTAATGTTCATTAACTAATTAGGACTACATAATGTTTTGTAATCCAGGATAAAATGGGAAGGGAGAAAACTCTATAAAACCTTTGTGTTTGGTTTTTCTGTGTTTAAAAGAAAACAAATAAATTAATCTTGATGTACTTCAATAAAACCTGAGCTACTGAGCTGAAAAGATCTTCTATTGAGATTTTTTTGGGGTGTTCACATTAAGAAAGGTTCTAGGCAGATCCATGCAGAAGCTCAGTTTCACTCACTGTCCTATAGTGATGGACTTCTACCCCTACATTGCATGGCCTTGCAGATTGAAAGACAGATGTAGTCCGAAGCTGGACAGGCCCTCAGCATACGCAAAACTGCTTGTTTCTGCTACAAAGACCCAAAGATGACTTAGGGTAACCCAGCTGGTAGCTCACCAATTACTTAAAATAACCTTAAACTGGGTTTCCACTTTCTTGTTTAGATTTGGGGAGATTTAATGACCCTCACCACCTATTGAAACTGAGGAGGCAAAAGACCAGTTTGCATATTGCCAAATATTGGCAATTTGCAATATTATGCAAATATATACGGCCAAATAGATAGTATCAATTTGCAATATTTTCCAAATATATATGGGCAAATATATATTATTCAAATATATGGCCAAATTGCCCTGTTATCAACCGCAATTGCCATTGAGTAGACATCTTAAAACACCTGAGAAGTAAAAAAGAAGAACTTTAGGAAACTACTACCAGGGGCAGACTTGTCCTGGGAAGGTGCCAGCTAGCAACACATCTCTGTGAAACATGCAGAAACAGCAGCACAAACAAGTTAGGTGTGTGTAAAAGTGGTTGCTGCTGAGTCCAGTGTTTTACCAGCAAGTCTTTATTTCCCCATGCTTTGATCTGGCAGGGAGTCATCACACGGCATGGCTTTCTTTACCACTCTGTGCATTTTGAACACATTGGAAAATTTTATTCCTGGCGATTAGAGCACTCGTACTAGCACTCAAGTTAACTGATCTGGCAGCCGGTCTATTTAGTCTGCCTCTATCCCCATCAAGGTGCTGTGCCAGTAAGGCCTAGGTGCTCTAAAGGAGTTTGTTCCCCTCTCCTGACTCTGCCTGGCTGTGGTGGTGGCTAACAAGTATGTGTGTGCGTGTTGCTGCTCTGCTTGATGAAGAAGAATCACAAAAGCGTGACAGGAAAGGAAAACTGCAAACAGGGGTTGTACCATTTCCTTTGAAAGAGCTGAAATGTGTCATTTTGCTGATGTCTTCCAGACCTGAGTACCATAACTGCCAATCACTAAAGTGTCTGGGATGTACCTAATAGTGCACGGTTTATGATACAACATGAGATTAATTATCAGCTTGCCTGTGTCTAAAGCGACAGTCTTATTGTCCACTCCCACCTCTTCATCCCAGCTGTGATTTTTGTGGCATATCTTGGGCCAGAGCTGGGTCTCATCTGAGTGCACAACAAGAGGTTCAATACATTAAATGACAAAAAATTCACTCAGCATATAAAAGTAGGTGATACGTCTCTGTGGTAGTGATCAGAATGGGTTTACTCCAAGTACAACGGAGTGACAGTACAGAACTGGGTAAGGGAGGAGCAGAGGGTGTCAGATTTCCTTTTCAGCAATAGGGAAATGTTAGCTCAGCATAGCCTATCATAAAATCTTACAGAAGCATACCTCTGAGGTAGTGTACTGCATTGCAACTCTGCAGTCACAAATGCCTTTAAGATTGGTTTTACATGAAACATTGTCCTATGCAAGTTAATTCAGCAAGAAACAATGTACTGCACCATCAGAAATTTCAGCACCTCTGCAAGAAATATCCCAGGGGGGTTCCTTTAGGTTATCAGAGAGAAAAGAAAAAAATCAACAACCTTCTAAGTGCTATTTTTTCTGTTTCCTAGAGAAAGTAAAAAAAGGATTTCACTGTTGTCCCTTTTATGTGAAGGGTTACTGATTAATCCAGTTTGTATCAAAGATAATGTGGTTAACAGCATGAAGGGGAAAAGATAACCTGAAAAGGGAAAAGGGACAGAAGTCCTCACTTCAGTCTGAGCCTAAATTAACATGAAAATACAAAGACCTGGATTATGCACAGAGCATTGCCCATCACACCATCCAGGTGGAGGTCATTAAACCAAGGAGAGCAGAGCACATGTAATGCGGGGGGTGGAAGGGTAAGTGGCGTGTTCGTGTGGTGGTTGTGCTTGGAGGCAGAGGTTGCCTATCGCTTGGGCAACGCTGCAGCTTCTGTCTGTGTGCTCATCTTTGTGCCAACAGTAGAGCATGGGGGAAGAGGAGTCCTGCCCTGATGTTGCCTGGATTTGCACCTGTGCCCAGAAGCAGAGTCATGCTTCCAGACACAGAAGTATGTGCACAGCCAACATGAATGATGGTTGAAAAAAGGAGACAACATAGACAAGATGAGGGTCATATCAAACAACAACTATTCTCGTTAGGCAAAGTGCAAATAAATTTCCTATAATTAATCTGACAGGCTGACTTTCTTGTAGGACAGAAGTCCAGGCTGCTGTCTGCTAATGTTCTGTGACTCTCCACTTCCTTCTCAGGCATGAAGAACTTTTCTGGGCCATAGCTGATTAGCTGTTGCCTCTGCCCCCTAACACCCTGGCACGCTGCGAGGAGCTTAGGGGAAGGAATACCAGGAGGAAGTGAGGGGTAGATGAGGGAGTCAGGCTCTGTCTCAGTACCACTGGGGCAGTAGTTGTACCTTGCTATGACTTAGTATATAGTTGTCCCAATGGAAGAGAAGCCTTTATCTTTGAACCAAGCCTTGTATTGTTAGCCAGGACAGAACCAGTGGCGGCACAAGGCCATCTAATGAGACCTACAGCAAAAGAAAGAGTATGATTAGCAGCCTCCAGGAAAAGAGGTAGCAAATCAAAATCCTATGCTGGCTACCACGGAAGCTGGATTGTCAGATAAAAGTTGAACAGAAGCAGTGGATTCAAAAACTGGGGAAGAAAATGAACGTTAGCTATTTTTATTGTATCCCTAAGGGAAAGAGATGAGAAGAAAGAATGCCAAAAGCATAAGAACAGCTGATAAAGGTTTACTCAGCTCAGAAAATCCTACTCTAACATTTTTCATTCTATGAAATATAAATTAAGCCATTAGTACTTGAGGGGGTTTTGATTTCTGAATATGTACAAATCTAAATACATTCTACTTGGTGTCTGAAAACCTTGAAAGCCTGAGAAGACTTGAGATTATCCCAGCTACACAAATAGGGTATTGTAGGGTATGTCCTCTTTTATTGCTTACCCTGTCCTAGATAAAATGGTGCAAAGTTGCTCCTTGTATGAAAAGAACATACACTGCAGTCAAAATACTTGGAGTAGATCTTTAGCTAAAAATGGTAAAATTGGAATTAGTGCCGTTTACACCAGCAAAGCATCTATGAATTTGAGAAAAGTGTAACAGAGGAACAACATACTGCTAAATCAGTTTGCTCCTTTTGTTTTCAGTTAATTCCCCCAACACTGCCTGTGCATGCTCTAGGCATTTTTGCAAAGATTTGGTTTAAATTCACCATGTTGCTATGCACTTAACTAGGGGTTTATATTTTCGCTCAAAGAATTCATGTGTAGAGTTGTTGTTTTTGCCAGACATGAGTCCACAGAGGAATAAAAGGCATAAAAAGATCGGATAATAAGAGCATTTAGAAAACAATGATAAATCCTCAGAAACATAATTGAATATGTTGTAAATTTTAAATATAATTTATGCTTGATCCTCTTCTCCTTCTTTACATAACTCCACAGTACTGAAGTAGTAATACCCTGTGCTACTAGCTGGGTGTAAGAAAGAATATGGCTGGATCCCCTGGGTGCTCAGCACCTCCAGAGGTGCAACAAGGTCTAATGTAAGGCATTTCAGAAAGCAAATTCAAATTCTTGAGTGCAAATCTTCTGCCTAAGATTTTTCACAAACAGTGAGTCCACTGAGGAAAGACAGGACAGGATTTTGCTTCAGGATAAGCAGCCACACAGGAAAGGAGAAAATGCCTTCCTGCAGCTGCCTATGGGGTCTGGATGTGTCTGTACTGCCTTTTGTACTGCACAAGAGTGCTCTGGCAAAGACACCCATCTCTTGAGGTGGAGTGCAGAGTCTGCTGCAGCAGCCATGACACAGCATGTTGGTGTCCATGTGCATCTTCCTTGAGGACATGAACCTAAAGGGGCATGAAATATGACGATTGGGGTAATCCAACTACACATGCAATTTATGAATTCCAGCTGATACATGGAAGTTGTTGCTTTGAGAAGGCTACTGCAGGGACTCCTCTGCTGGCTGAATGACTAGCGAGAATAGGGAGATAACCTTCATAATTTGAGCCAGACATGCCATCAGACTGTCTGAAGCCTGGGAGGACTAGCTGGCTTTAAAATCTTTAGCAGCAAATTCATTTTTCCACCCTACCAGCTGTGTGTGTGCATGTGTTATTGACTCCAGACTTTAAGTGCCTCTAAAGATGTACCCAAAAGACCAAGAGTGCCCAGGAGTTGAAGGTAACGTTGAACTTGAAGATAACTATGAGAAAGGGCGATGCTGGCCTAGGGCAGGGAACTCGCATGCTCCAGAATTTCATTTCCCTGGAGAAGCAACCAAAAACCAGTCTGTGCCCAGGAATGTGAAGGGGAAAGAAAAAAGTGCCATAGGAAGTGAAAAGCAGTGAACAAGTAATGGGAAATCCCAGAAACTACAAACTGAGTAGATTAGGATTCGGTGCTGTAATATGGAAAGTGTCCATGTAGGAAGTCAGCCTCTTAAGCATGTGGCATTTCCACATTTCCCCTATATGTATCATCCAAAATGGGTCTTGATGCTGATGGAGAACTTTTGATTGGCACCCAGACCAAGCAACATGCATGTTGCTGCAATACCAGCAGTGGCTAATGTATGGAGGTCTTGCTGAAAAGAAGGGTATAGAATTGGGTGACCCAGCCCAAGGGGAGGCATCTCTCAAAGGACAATGATATCAAGACATCTCTAAGCCGAGACGCATGGTTCTGCCATTCTTGCCTAAAACAGAGGAAATAAAACTTTGCAACCATGTTAGAATAGTAAGATTAAAAAGCAGGTCCTTTATTGGAGGTGCTTTCAAGGTGCATAACGTGGCTATATGCACGCTTGACATCAGGTTTCTACAGTTTGCATAAGTTTAACAAATTGGCATATCTAACTAATATGATCCAATTAAAAGAGCAGCCAATTACGTCATCTAGCCCCTGGGTTCTGCCCCTTTGGCATCAGTCCAGGGGGCTTCTTTGCCTTATTTCTTGTTATGTCTTCTCAGATTCTGGTTACAAAACCAAAATGTTCTCTCCTTGAGAGTAAGACCAAACAATATTTCAGGAATGTGTTAGAAGGTTAGCTTATTGTTCTAAAATCTAACAGAAAGGGTACTAGGAGCTATATAACTATGCAATAGTGGTTTGCAGAGCTATGAATACATGAAAAATGTATAAAAAGAAAAAATCTTAA
Organism: Ptilonorhynchus violaceus; assembly: GCA_013397565.1. Taxonomy (NCBI): domain Eukaryota; kingdom Metazoa; phylum Chordata; class Aves; order Passeriformes; family Ptilonorhynchidae; genus Ptilonorhynchus; species Ptilonorhynchus violaceus. The sequence goes on along the minus strand of VZRJ01002170.1, from coordinate 1,023,353 downwards.
GGTATCACCATCACTGACCAAACTTTTCATGTACACCCTACACGGAAAAGAGTAGTCTGCTATTAACAATGGCTGTAAGGTTTTCCTATCATTAATATTTACACTTTGGAGTCAAAGAGAAGTTGTTGGCACAACTGTTGTAACCACTTTGTAATAGATCTCAGTGGGTTAAAACATTAAGTTGATCATGAGATCAAGTATTATTTATCAGATGGTACATATTACTTTCTGGTCATCTGTTTAAAGAGATCAAAACCCAGCGCTATAAAGTTATTTTATCTTGAGTCTAGTCTTTACTAGATTCTGTATTTACAAAAGCAATTTTCTCAACACAGAATGCCTCTTGACTGTATTTCTCCAGTGTTTATTGCCCAATGAAATAATTGAATGTGCTTCAAAAGAAAGTAGATAGAGATTTTGAGGAAAGGAAGAACAAAAAAAGCAAGACCTAAAAGCTATTAATTATTTCCTCTTTATGTATGTAACACATTAGTTTTAGATGCACTTACTTGTAAAGTTATTATACAGTTGTTATGGAAGCATCAAGCTGTTCACCAAGCCAATGCAAAGCATTTTAAGCAGTACTAAGTGTAAACCCAAAAGAATTAACGTGTTTTTCACAAGGTTTATTTGTTTGTTTGCTTGTATTTTATTCCTAGGAGAAAATCCAAATGAAAACCAGAGGCCTGTTCCTGCCAACTTTTGCTCAGCTAAACCATCCCATCAGTTTTAACAGAACAATGGAAATTTTTTAGAATTATCCATGTGAGCAAATATTTAGGAATATCAGCAACCATGATTGATTGCAATGCTGTCTTCAGTGCGGTGTTGATTATATAAAGAAAATTGTTTTATTTCAAAACGTATAGAGTCATTTTCAGTTTTATTATTATGTGTCTTGTACCTAAAGCAGACTGGACCAGATTCTTTGCTACCTTGCATGCAATATAAGCATTAACACTGTTTAGCAATTTGCAACCAGCTTGAACATGATGCCAATTTCCAAGTGAGAAAATTGACCAAGATTATGGCTCTGGATATTACATCATGATGTATTTATAGGTAGCTTCACTTTTAGAGATCGCTATTATTTTTTAACTTTTAGTGGGACATTGAGGTATTATTCAGAAACATGTGACTAAAACAGTGTGAGATGAATTCTTTCAGAGGAAAAATCTGGTTTCCTGAGTGGTGGAATAATTAGCTGGCTACAAGAGACATCCAGTATTTTTCAGAACCTGTGATGAAATAGAGGTAGAACTTGTGACTTTACTGTCCAGATACGAAGGCTGGCCCACCAACAGCACATTCCAAAAGTTTAGTCATAGAATGACAGAATGGGCAAGGTCTGAATGGACCACAGTGGATCATCTGGCCCATCCTCCCCGCCCAAGCACATCCTAGAGTACATTGCACAGGAATTGCGTCCAAGCAATTCTTATGTATCTCCAGTGAGGGAGACTTCATAGCCTCTCTGGGCAATCTCTTCCAGTGCTCAGTCACCTGATCAGTAAAAGTTTTTCCTCATGTTCAGGTGGTACTTCCTGTGCATCAGTTTCTGCTCTTGCCTCTTGTCTTATTGTTTGGCACCACCAAGAAGGGCCTGGCTCCATCCTCTTGGCATCCTGCTTCCAGATGCTCAGTCTTGGAAATCACCATTGCAGTGTAGGACATGAGAAAAACCTAGCCCTTGCTCTTAAAAATTTGAGTTGAATGTTAATGGTAACATTTCCTAACGAAGTCAATAGTTTGTCCTTTTTTGTTTATTCCTAAGGGCCTCAAGAGGAGGTTAAAGTAAGGTTAGAGAACCCAAGGGAAATTTTTTCCAACTTCAATGGCTCTACTGAAGTCACAAAATAAAAATACTTTTCCTTTTTGAGAAATTCTAACTAATTCAAGTAGCTGAGATGTCATGTCTGAACAAAGAGGCAGCACACAATTGATAGTAATTATCATCATAATCATGTTTACAGTAGTGACAGATTGCAGATTAATTAGACAAGTTAGAGATGGAAGACAGAACAAAATAACAGTATCTGGCTACAGCAAGTTTTTCTTGGGTATTTATTAATTTCACTTAGGTGTCACCTGTACTACATTTTTTGGAAGAAGGCTTGGGGCCACTCCTGTAGAGGACACTGCATGTAAGAAGGATGAAGAGGGAGTAGAAAGATAGGTCAGTCACATGCAGAGAAGATGCCAGATCACACAGCAGAGTACCTCACATGGTAGAAGAAACCTATGTTTAGGCACCTGAATCTCACACCTTCAGTGTTTTAGACTCAAGAGAAGCACCTTTAGTAAGGCCAGTACCTCCTTACAATGAAGTCAAGTGCCATGTTAATGGCAGAGACCTTTAAAGACTACCCATCCTCAGCTGTGTACCAATTAAGCACACAGGGTATGTCTCTGTTCAGAGATAGCATGAGTCCAGATGATCCATGAAACCATGGCATGATATGCAGTTGTTCACAAGAGGTGATAGCTCACTCAGCAATCATCATCCTGCAGCACAACACCTGGTGAAAGGAAAGCATCCATCTCACTCATTAACAGGAGACTGTCACATATGGACCTGTGTTTCACCTAAAGTTAGTCCCTTTAATTAAAAGCTTTTTTCATAGCATGTGTTAAATTCCCATAGAAATATTTCTTCTGATCTTGGATTTTGCCTTTAGCACACTCAGCTTTTGGGTCTGTAATAATCTGACACACTTTTTTTAACTATGAGGAAAATCTTTCTTTTTGACTACAGCAGCACTGATTGATTCTGTGCTTACAGATGGATTTTGTTTTATGGTCTTTTTTTTTCACTCATGCTTCAGAAACGTATTGGTTGGTTGTATTCCCATAACTGAAATAAACTGGTGGCACAGGAGAAAACTGCCACATTTGCTGAAACGCCACAGACAAATTGCTATTCCTTTAGCTAACCTTATTTTTTTTTATTTCCCAAGAAATGTGCTACACTTCTAAGGAGAACAATTTCAGGAAAACGAAATACTCTGCCTTTATAAAGAAAAATGAGGTAATATGGGGGTGGGGAGAGAGTAGAAATATTTCTGGTTATTTCTGAAAGTTTTTATTCTTTCCCAGTAAAACGTTATTAAAAGAGTATGCAAAGTTCAGGGCTGTTGGGTTTTTCTGAAAGACATGCAGACTTAACTCATTATTCAGGTGAGTGGTCCAGAGAGGTCAGTAGGCCCATTCCAATGAGTGATGACATTTAGCAAACTCTTGCAAGCTGAAGAATTAAAACGCCAGTTCTTTAAGCTGCCTCATGCTGGCAGATGCCCCCGTGTCTGCTGGGTCTTTAAGAATGGGGACAGGATTCCATTCAGGGGCTGACATTTTGGGTAAATAGGCAATTTTTTAAATGCCATAGCATACTGGCTGTGCTTTGAGATATGTTCGTATGTATGAGGTAAAAAATGGGAAGGCTGAGTGAACGCATAAGCCAATGAAAGACAGTAGCTGTCTAGCTTGAGCCCTGTTCACCTGGGGAAAAGGTCCTTACACTTTTGCTCTTTTCAGTTAAATTGCTTTGCCATTATCTGTATCTCTAATTTTCTTGCAGACTTTCCCTGGGAACAGAGAAAGGAATGGACATATTAGAGGGATCAGACAGCTGTGAATACAGAATCTATCGTGCAGTTAGAGTCAAATTATTGTGGGTCTGATCCTGGGGCAGGCCCAGAATACACAGCCCTTACTAAAGTCAGGATGAAGAACCCTTAGCATATCACAGATACGGGCTACAACAAAATAAGGAGTCATCTAGGCTGTTGCTAACATTGACAGAATTTTTAGACTTAAATCTGTACAGGATTTAACCTCTTAAAACCATGATTCCCGAAGTGCTTTGCCACCTGTGTATCCCAACAGATATTTATGTTAATCCATATGTCCACATGTCCACCACTGCACACACAACTATTGATGACCTGTTTGGCTTTTCCTACAATATCGTGACTTTGGAGCAAGGCTTTCCTTCAATACAACCTCATCAAGCAAATAGGTGTTTTCACAGATGTGGAATCTACACAATAGGGATAAGACTTGCTATAAGAAAGCTGGAATGCTGTTGTTAGTGAAGCTGAAAAACTTGTAATTAAATTGTTAAGTAGCCTCGTTTGACCAACATTCAAACATGGTTCAAGTCCACTTCTGCAAGTGGTGAAGGGTCTGCTCACCTTTTTAAAATTTTTGCCCTCATTAGAATGGCAATACTGATTATAACCCAAAAATTTCTGAGGTTTGAGGATCATCTAGGTTTGGTTCCACAGTTGCTGAGTTGTGGAGGAATAGGGCAATCTGATGCTACAATGCAATGACTGTGGTACCAACATAATTGGTTATTCCAGATATAGATAAATTGTCTTCTTCTGTGTGTTTCTGGTCCTCAATTTAAAATTAATGGGCCAGGGTATTATGCTGACTATTTCACCAGAAGGTGTCAAATACCCAGCATGGTAATAGAATGATTACACAGCTTGAAAGAAACAAGGACAGATACCAGTAGCAGCAAAAACAGGTTTTCTGGAATGGCAAGGAAACCAAACAAACACTGTGAGGGTAAAAGTTCTAGTCCTGGTTGTACATACGTGTATGACAGACCCTACTTTTCATTTTCAGGGTTACCAACTTGCAAACTGCTCTAAACATAAGATATAACAGCAAGTAGGAAGATTTATGTTCTAGTCAGCCTGGTAAAAATGCTGACAGACGTTGGAGACGAGACTGACATTAACGTGACTGTATATATAAGGTGTCAAGGCTTGTTTTATCAGCAGATGGGCAACTAAACAGTGTCGAGCCTTGAAGGCAATGCTGTCTTCAGGTACTAAAGAGGAATTTGTCTTAGCTTGATGTATGAGGAGTAGTGAATTATGGTATGTGGTCAGTGTGGATCTCATCTAAAAGGGGAAAGAAGCCTTTCCTCCCTGAAGGAATCTCTCCTGCCTATTTCCAAACCAAGATACCAGACCCAAGGACTTTCTTGTTTCTTCCTCTTTCTTCCTCGCATCAGTGACTGTAATGTGAGATGGTGTTCACTTCCTTGTTGACCATCTGCTTTTTACTCCTTTGTCTGGATTTTGTATTTTGCAGCAGAAGTAAATTAATACCTAATAATTTTTTCAAGATAAATTCAGCAAAATCTTTACTGTTTCGAATTACACCTTTCACACTCCTTTTACATGTATAAATTCATTTTTTCTCCTCTCCTTTCCCATGTTTTGATGTTCTCTACCCCTTCTTTGTTGCATAGCCCTTGCTCAAGTTCCCATACCCTAAACTCTCTCTATTTTCGTTCCTAGATGTCTCTCTCTTCCTCCCTCCCTCTCCTTCTTCCTCTCCTGCTTTTTCCAATTTCCTTACTCCTTTAAATTCTCTTTTCACAACATTTGACTGACTATGGCTATCAGAGTATGAGGGGAAACTGGTGCTCCACCTATTGCACTTCAGGCACTCACACAGTCAAACATGGAGTCTCCAAGATCACCATGCTTTTCTCTACTGGAACAGAGAGACACGTACCACCAGCACAGCACATCAATATTTACTGATACAGAAAAGTACTCTGTGGGAACAGAGGCCAGGGAGCCGTTATTCCAGTGGCTGGCTGCAAATAATGAATGACAGTGCCTTTTAGTTCTAGAGCAAAGGATGTTTTGATGGATACATTTTCATTTGCCACCCTGTTTCTCATAGTGCCAGCTTCACTGGTTCATGGTGATGACTGGTGTAATAAGCCAAAAATGTGGCTATTTAAACTTGAAGATCAACCTCCTGTCATTATCATTAAAGAAAAATATACCACATTAAAGTCTTTTCTGATTGATGTTTTTTCTAAACATGTCAAATTACTTCATTAGGTTTTAAGATAGCATTGATTTGAGCAAGCAAACAGATGCAGAAGACATAATTAGTGTGCTTTTCCCCCTTTTTCATGATTGACTTGGGATACTTCAGTGATGGTAGTTTTCTCCTTTGGTAACCAAACTCTGCCTTAGAGAGTATGCTCTCTCGTGACATTTATCCCATCCTACTTAAACAGAGATGGTTAGGGTTTTTTAATGCAATTCTTTTCACAGCAGATGCATTGTTACTGCTGAATACAGACTTACACCCAAAGCAGGACATTTCCTGGTCAAATTTGCAAAGCTGTGACATTTTCCCCAAATCAATTAGATGCTCTCTGTGAAACATTTCTAAATGCAATTGCCCTCTAACAATATATTCACTTTTTCCACCCCTGTCTCTGACCAAATTTTGTGTATCAGTTTGTTTGTAGATACAAAAAGTAAGATCTTGCCATCACTTGAAATGAAATAGATCCATTTATCCTTCACTATTGTAATTATGTCACAGTAATCACTTTGCCCCACTGGTGACCTCCACCTTAGTTCCCAGGATGAGCTGTAATTTGGTTTCTTTGCCAACTGAGATCCTCATTCATCTCATGAGGTTACTCTAAGCACTGTCTGCAGGGAGATTGTTGTATTGCTTTTGTCTACAGGCTGGACTGAAGCAGCAACTGTCTCTAGTATTCACCTGGGGCACTATTAAGGATGAAAATAAGAGTTCAAATAAACGGGAAGACAAGCCTCCCTAAAATTCACAGTTTCACAGCAAAATATCATGTCATTTACAATGAGGGGAGTAGTTATGGAGTGACAGTGAAATTTATCAGGAGTATGTGGAATAGAACATTAAGCAGTACAATTAATTGTGGATAATAGACTTACTGGAAAATGGATTTCTAATTTTAAAAAATTTTGACATTGACACAGAGTTTGTGTATACACATACATCCAAAGTGAAAGCTCATAAAAACCTTCTCCTTGCCCCAGTTACCCAGCCGTTAAAATGAAGAAATATTTAAGTCAATGGCCCTTTCCATAAATGAGGATGCTTTGAGAACATAAAGGGTTCCCATTGGATATGTAAAGGCTTTGTACTTATTTCCAGTAGTCTCACTTGAGTTACTGCTTTTCCCTTTTTGTCATTTCTGCAATGTTTTCATTTCTTCCCCAATTACCTCTGTTTGAAATGTTTTCAATAGTCTTGCAGTATCATTTCCACAGTATGTATTATTTATTTAGATGTTGTTAATAGTACAATATTTCAACTGTCAAGAAACCTGATGTCTAGACTTTCTCCCACTTCTTTCGTTTGAATGACAAATAAGTTGCACCTTCTGGGTATATTTCTTAATGCTAAATAGTAACTATCTCCCTAGCTTTCTAGACCTAACACAGAGAAAGAACTAAGCTTTGCTGAAGGAACAACCTTTTTTTAATAGTTGTACAAAGGGTGTCATGTAGGTATTATCTCAGGTCCGCAATTCAAGCATTTTCAGTTTGAAAGTAATAGGGGTATGTGAATTACCCCTCCAAAGCAAATTTTGAAAGTCTCAAACCTGACTGAGAAGAACTTACATTTCCATTTCCTCTTGTCCTTCAGAGCAACGACCTTCAGTGGTTCTTGTCCAGCAAAGAGCCCAGCAAAGAGCCCAGCAAAGTCAAAATTAAAGTTCCACAAACTTCTGTAGTGTCAGGTCTTAGCTGAAGCTGTAAATGAATCAATCAAATAAAAATATGGAAAGATCTGTTCAACTTTCATGGAAGAAATTTTTGTAGGTCTAATCTTTCCCTTGTAGTCTGCCACTGCTGCAGAAGACCCCAACCTTTTCAGCAACCAAAGCAGTCATACTGTTTATGTTACTTATGTAAGAAGTAGCTGTTTTCTGTATAAACCTCTGTTTTTTCATTTTAATTCTGTAAACATAAGAGGCATCAAGGCTTCTCACTATCAACATATCTCCTGCCAATCATTGTCTACAGACCACTGTATTCCAGCTTCCCATTCCAAATTAAGTCCACAAGTACCCTGGAAAAATAATTATATAGTCCTGAATGAGAGTTCTTGCTTCAACTACATTTCAAAATGTTCCAATATGACTCTTGGAAAACTGTTATAGGACAGTCTGAAAACACATTACATTGCTCCTTACGTATTTCCAAAGTAGTTGACTTCTCCAGGGTGTAGTATAAGTGTTCTCTGTTGACTTGGGATCTAAAGGAGCTCATCTAATCAAGAGGTCATGAAAACCTCCAAATTGACCAAGCCAGAGAATCCATCCTACAGTGGCTCTTAATTTAGTGTACAATACGAGAAAACAAGAGAGTCCTGTTATGAATAGCACAGTTGCAAGGATTCAATAGTTCTTCTGGGAATTTTACTTAAGCTTGTCTAGATATAAATGCTATATTCAAGGAAAATTTTCTTGCTGTGAAAATACCACAGAACTTCAATGCAAAGCTTATCTGCTGACACACTACAAGATCAGAAAATTATTGCATTGTACCATAGCTCATCCTAATTAAATTGACTCAGATTTTTAAAGTTCTCTTGACAGATTGTGCCAGCTCTTGTTCCTTGTCATCATTTAAGCACAGCTACTCAATAAATGTTTCTTCCTTTATCAGAAATAACACCAGCAGTTTGTTACTTTGCTTGGAATGGCAACTTTCTCTTTCAAATTTCCATTTAAGGTGAAAGGCTAAATTATAGATACATATCTCAAGATGTGTCTCCTACTACAAGTCTTTGTAATTACATTGTGACTTCTCTGGAATCTCTGTTTAGAAATTGATGCATTTAAGCTTAGATCACAAGGAATCTGGCAAAAAAGAGAATTAGATCTAGTTATGATCTTGAACATATATATGAAATTATGAGGTTATATATACTGATGCCTATATCTATATCTAAATCTAGATAGAGAAAGAAAATTCAGAGAAAACTCTCTATATGTTTATATGTATTGCATGTGTGTATGCCTGTTATGTGTAGAGAGAGAGATGGGATTCAGACGACTAGGAGTAAAAATAGCAAATACCTTTGAATATTTGCTATGTTAGCAGTAGAGCTTTCTCTTGTTTGCTTTATGGGTTACCTGAGTCAATGTTTCAATGAAAAAAATATGCAAAAAATAAGAAACAACCTGGTTAGAAAGTCGTGTTGGACAGTGGATAAAATTTAAAGACATACACTTCATTGTGGAAGCTGCATTCCTGTACATGAAAACAAAAAATTGCCAATAATACCTTGTTCTGAAACTATGGTGATATAAGCAGTGTTTCTTGAGATTTTCAATGTCACTTTTGAGAATTTGCATGAATGAAATAAATTCGGTGTTGTAAAGAAATGTTAGGAATGCTTTCGCAGAAGAAACTACATTATAGTTGAAATGTGTCAGTCTTTTGTTTCCAGCAATAATATATAACATTAGGTGAAATATGTTTCTCACCATAAACCTTCACTCACATATGTTCAGTTAAGGACTGAGCAACCTCTTTGAATAGCAGTTGTGGGTTCGTAGCACCATAATTTACTATTCAAATAGCTTTATTGTCAACATTAGTAAAAATATCTCTTTTCCGCACATAATATTATTCTTAAATAAATTAATTGTGATTTTGGCATTGGTTAGAAACAAGCCAGAGACACTGTTGGTGACATAGTCACCTAAGAGATATGATCATTCCCTGTAACTGCAGGGAGATTCTGTGTATTACTATCAAATCAAAGAAATTGCAGCAGAAAATGTTGTATGGATGTTCTGCAAATTATCCTTGGGTGACAAGGATGTGCCCATCCTATCAGTCACTACATAGCCAATACCGTTTGGTCACATGGGAACTGTGATTTAAGTTGCAGAGAGATGAGGGAATCGACATTAGTTATTTTTTAAGGCATAACTGTGGTTCATATATTTCTCCAAGATGGTGATTTTTTTTTCAGTACCCTTTTTCACCAAAGGTTTTGATTGCAGCAAAAATGTCTTTTCATCCCATTTTCTCATAGCTCTTATAACTGAAGGAAATATGGCAGACTGGCTTCCCTGTCATGACATTTGTCTTGATGTTTTCTGTATAACTTTTCCATCCAACTTTTTGAAATTTCCTTACAATCAAATAAAATTAACCCCTACTTACTGATTAGAGTTTAAAAGACAAATGCTTAAAAGAATGTTTGAATATTTGCTGTTCCTATGGAACCTAATTAAGAGAATGCAAATTTCATTTTTGAGGCCCTGATTTCAAAATTATTATAAATAAAACCATTGCTGCCAATCCCAAACCATTGGGCTGTGAAATAGCAGCAATGTTTTGGATAGTGTGATGTATATGTATGCATTTGTGTATACACAGCTATACTTATTGCTAAATTTGGAATCTTCACGTTCACAAATAATCTTTCTAGGTTGAGCTGAAAAAGCACAGTAATTCTTGTGGGACTAATTTTGGGTTAAGCTTTACAAATATATTCTGTTGAATTTCTTTCTGCCATCTCATGCCAATTCCCACCATGCATTTAAAAATAGGTTTTGGAGTCATTGCAGGAATAAAGCCCAAATCAAACTGTACATTAATTGCTAAGAAAGAAGAGGCCTTTTTTACCCTCATTGTCCCAGGCAGGCAGCAATTCTCTTTTCCTTGCAGCCTAAACTATCTAGGCACACACTCAAGATGCATTGCAGAAAAGTGCTGCTCTCTGACACTGTCTGCTCTGAGCTTCTCCTTACTCTGGTGGTCAATACGTGAACACATTAAAGACTTCTCCTCTTTTGATATGTGAGCATTGCCCTGGGATATGGTGGTCACATTATTTTCTCTCAGCAGATAATGATTTCCCATCTTTTGCCTTGTCCCAAGTTGGGATTTGTAGGGAAAGGAAAGGCTTGTCCTATTGCCTTTAAAACACAGTTTTCTGGGGCTTGTGATATATCTTTCATCAAAAGGGAAATATGACAAACCTATTGAATATCATCTAAAAATCTCTCTCCTGTCTTTCAAGGACCTCCAACCCCAGCCTCTCTTCATGTGAAATGCATCTGCTGTTCTCAAGCTCATTTTCAGCACCCTTTTGACACTTATTTTTCTGCAATCTTTCTATTCCATCATGAAATAATGCTTTATCATTTGTGAGAGACTGTGAAAACAAGCACTCAAGTGTTACGATCTTCCAGATAGCCAAAATCTTATGGTAATTCAAGACATAATTCAAGGTAGTACTGGAGGGAACAAGAAAGCAGCAGTTCACAGCAGAAGTCCTGAGTGACTCTTTCAACCTGAATCAATCAATTTCCACCAAGGGATGTGTGTGACTACTTGGTGCTATCACAAGATGTTGCCAGACCCTGCAAGCCCAAGCATATCTCGGTATAAGAGACATGCTTGAGTACTTTTATATAACTACCCCAAAGAAATTGTCATGACCACCTGCCCAGCATTGCAGGAGCTGTATGACACTGTGAAGCATTTCTCCTTGTCAAGCTATGAACTCTATAAACTGACATTTAAATTGCATTCAGGAACAATTTCTCCTATCTCTAATCCAGACAGGGTTTTGAAGAGGTGTCTGTTGGAGACGCCTGCACTGACCTCCTATAAAAGTCAGACCCACTCTGCTTGGTACCACATTTCACAGAAAAGAGAGAGAAAAAGCACAAGCCTGTAGAAGAGGAGATGTTGGCTGAAATGCAGCCAAGAGATTTCGGGGAATCTCCTGTAAAAGGCAGTACCCCAGAGTGAGCACACTATTTGCCCCTGTCTAGGGTTAGCCTGGCTTCCCTTAAATAGGCTCTGGAGTGCAAATGTTGATAAACGTCCCTAGGAGCCTAAAAGGGTACTTTAGGAATGAGAAAAGGAGAACTGCTGTACTGCATTCCCTAATTACTGCCACCTGCAAGTATTTTACCTCTCACCTCTCAGTTGTTTTAGTCAACTAATTTGTTAGGAAAAATGTTGGATGACTGTGAGCTCTGGTCAGCACCATCATTGTTTTGTTACAACTCTGTTATTGTTTTTTACCAAGACTGTGGAAGGACAAAAAAATGCAAGAAACTACTGACCTTCTTGTTGCTCGAACAGTTTCTTTTCTTCAGTCTGCATATTTTGCAACCATGGAGGGAGAAGAAGTTAAGGCTGTGTTTCTGATCTCTTCTGCAGCAGCGCAGTAACCGTACCTCATATGTTTTCCTGCTGAGAAAAAATGCTTCTGTTCTTCATGGAAAGACCAAAAATTTATATGTCTTGATTTTGTGCTGTGCACATCAATTCCAGCTCATGGCTTCAATAGCCACATCAGTTAGAACCCTTTGAAAATGGTCAGCTGGCGGCAGCAGATATTCCCAGGTTCAATCAGACAGGAGCCAATCAGAGGCATTTTGGGTCTTCAAAGTCAGTGTGACTTCCTCAGTCTATGCTGTGCCACTAAACCAATTCATTTATGAATTAGACATAGCTGATCCTCCCAGCTCCCCAGTAGCCATGCTTTTAGTCCACTGAGAAATCATGAAACTAGAAGTTGCCTTGTAGATAGATGCTGGCTATGGTGCGATGTCAGTGCTGCCAGTTAATTCTGATCGAATTATGCCCTTTGAAAACAGAACAGAAACAATTTAGCTAGCAAAAATCAAGTTCTTCACAGATGACTCCATTGTCTGCATTCCTATTTTTTATGTCAATGATTTCATAAGCGGTCTTTTTGTTATGAAACACTTTCTCATGCAAAAATGTACAATCAATCATTTTTGTTTCCATTGCACATGGACTTTTATTGGTACCTTTTATATGCAGTTTTCATGAATAGTGTTATAGCCAGATGAAGGGAAGAGCCAACTTGAACTTCTAGCTCACTAATTCTTCACAGATTAGCGCTGTCAGCACTGATGGATGAAGGGAGAGATCTATCAGAATGGATGTGAGGGGTTTTGCTCCTGCTTTGTAAATCATGCAGGAAATCCCAGTGTAAACTAAGCCGCTGCCTCTCACAAAAGTTAAAACATCACAAGCAGAGCAGTACCCCCCAGTTAAATTGGCTTTTTGTTGCTGCCAATCGAATTTCTTATAATCCTTCCCACTTGCTTTGTCTAGAGCTGCATTAGTGATGAAAGGCCTTCAGATTTATTAAAAGATTTATACGAAAGGCCTTCAGATTTATATAAAAGCAGAACAGAACAAATTAAAACAGCCCAGAAACTCATGAGCAGGGAAGAGCACATAACGTGATCTTTGTGATCCTGTTGATGATCACAATTCCCATGGAAGTCGTGTGGGTGCAAAGATATGCAACAGTCTCTAGGAGTGATCCTGGTTTTTTTCAACTGGACACCAACAAACAGAGCAGTGGTATGAAGCACTTTGAAATATCTTTCCAAGGAAAAAATTATCTCTTTTCTTCCTCACTAAAGTAAAAGCAAAGGTTTTATTTCATGTCTTTGACATAGAGACAACAACAACTGCAGCACTCACTGGTGGTTTGTGGGTTGGGAACATATAATTTATTTTTTTTTTAATTAAGTGTTCCCTCTTAACTCCCATGGTTGCAGACCTGCTTTCTTACAGGTTTTTCCCCTTGGTATTACTTCAGGGTGGGCCCCTTACCTTAGGTGGGGACACAGAGGTCCAGCCTTTATATTAAAGATGACTGATGTATTTTTGAGACTCTCTCCTACAGCTTTATAACTTTTACCTGATGCAGAATGTAGTTTCATCTTCTGAGAGATTTTCTTGTTCTCATGCCTGCGACAATAATGCATTCACCTATAATGAAACATCTGGGTCAGGCTGAATTCTAGTAACAAATTTTCATTAAAAAATAGTATAGATGTATTAAAAAGTATCCATGAATTCTCTTCATCCATTAGAGGAAATCACAAGGACTCTGGTCTCTCATTCAATAGATTCCAACCACTGCCAGACACATCCCAATTTTGCTTTAAAGAAGCTATCAAATGCTGATTGCTGGCATTTTTGACTTGAAGTTTCAATAATTTCTAGTGAGATTGATAAAAGAAGGCAAAGAAGAGGTGACAGAAAGATCTTGGTTATTTAAGCCAGCCAGGGAAGGCTTGGAAGAGAGATAATTTCCTCTGTGAATAATATCTGAGTAAGTAAAGGAACACAGATCACTGAATAAGCTTCCCCTTGGGAGGAAGAAAAGTTCTTTAAGCACAATAACTGGCTCTGAATAAATTTATACTGGAAATAGTATGTCTCCTACCACTAGGTCAGTGGTGTTCTGGAATAAGCTTCCAGCTGGAGCTGAAGGAGTAAGTGAGGCAAGTAATTCACAGGCCAGAGCTAGATGATGACTTTATGATGGCCTTATCTACTGCATGGTCAGTGCTGATTCAGTGTTGACATTAAAGAGTGCCCTTCCATGTTTTTAGGAGCAGTGCCCTAAGATGGGAGCTGTCTCTACCCAAAAGGACACTTCTCATTGAGTTAGGTCAGAACACTCAGTACTAAAGTGCAATTGTGAAGTCTAAAACCCTTAGGTTAAAAATAAGACAGGAGGTGGGCTGCACTTTCTCTTACCAAACCTAATTTTGTGTCAGAATTACTACCGTTTTTGATGGAATCCCTCTTTGTCCGAGGATGTATAACTGAAAAAAAAATCTGTATTAAAGCTTATTAGATCTTTACTATTGTCCTGAAAGAAGTCTGGAAAGGAGACAATAGGAGAAGTAACACCTAAGTTCTTTCATTTTTAATAGTTGTCTCCCTTTTCAACTCTTCTGAATGACTTTTTTGAGTATTTCTGGCTTAAGTTTCTCCTAATTGCCCCTTGAAAATTCAAGGACATGTGGCTGCATTAATTTTTAAAATATAACTGCTCCTGTACTGTGTGTTTGTAGTTCATGCTGCAAAGAGGGAAACAGGAAGGAAATTTCAGAGTCTTATGACTCTGTGCACTATTATGTGTTTCTTGATGATCTGTTGATATGGTTTGCTACTTGTTGAATGGTTTATTAAATGCCTTTCAGCCAGTGTTGTATGGGCACATAACTCATTACAGACACTTCAGGCGCCATCAGCTCCGCAAAGATGGTCTGAGTAATGAAGACCCTTCTTCTTCTGGTGTGAATGCAGAGAAAGGGAAATCATCATTCCATCCCTTTTTCCAGCAAGAGGTTGGCTCTTGACTTGCTTGTTATCATGGTTACTGACAGCTGTTAGACAAGAAGCTTATTACTTAGCTTTGTCTTGCAATATGGATTTCTATGGCTGTGGTTAAACTGTGGGGCAAAAATCTCTGTGGGCATAATGAGATTTGTCCCAATGTCACAGACAGCATATCATAGAGAGTTAATCAAAGAATCCCAGAATAGTTAAGGCTGAAAAAGACCTCTAATATTGTTGGTTCCAACCATTAACACAGCACCGCCATATTCACCACCAAATTCCTAGGTCACATCCACACGCCTTTTGAACACTCCTAGAGATGGTGGTTCTGCCACTTCCCTGGGCAGCCTGTTCCAATGCCTGACTACACTTTAAGTGAACAAATTTTTCCTAATAGCCAATCGAAATGTCCCCTGGAGCACCTTGAGGTCATTTCCTCTTTTCCTGTTAATAGAGCACATCATAGTTCTTCAAAGCTGTTTTTCTTACAAAAGACACAGAGATGGTACATACCAAATTCCCCTGGGGTCAGTGCAGGCTGGGACCAAGATGTGCAGCCTCAACACACAGGCTGAAGGCTACAGAACAGTTTGTGTAGACCCAACCAGTATCACCATGGAGATCTCACAGTTGTTTCCATGACATTTATTGGTATTTTCAATTCTTCATGAGTGGTGAATAGAAATGAAAAAGACAGGCATTCCACTTTACAGAAAGAGAAAAAGAAAACATGCAGCACATTTTAAATTCACTATTTAAGAGATTACTTTTAAATCTTTATATTGCTGTAAAATAGCCTTTTGTCAAGCAATTAATATCCTCTATTACATAGTTTTGCATCATGTTTTACTGTCCTGTGACTATACATAATAATAAATATTATCAGGAGTTTTCTTCAAGCTTTATTTAGATACTAAATAGATGAAATTGGATCTAAACATAAGAAAAATCTGATTTACTGTGAAGAGTGATCAAACACTGGGGCATGTTGCCCAGAGTGGAGTTGCCCTGTGGAGCAGCCATCCATGAAAATATTCAAATCCTCACTGGCTGTAACCCTGGATAACAGGTTCTAGTTGACTCTTTCATCAGGGGATTGGACTAGAAGATCTCCAGAAGTGCGTTCCAGCCCCAGCAATTCTGTGATTGTGTGATATCAAAATTGTGTGATAAGAAGACACACCACCAGATACTAACCTACAAAGTACCAGGATTTCTTTTTGCGAATGTGAGTGGGAATTGAACAAGATTATGGGTGGTTTGTAGTCTTGCCAGGAAATCTAAGGTGTGCTTTGTTATAAGCATAGTGTTAATAAAAGCTCTCTCTCTGTGAGATCTATTTTTATTTTCAATAACTAAAGGGCACTTCTCACCTGTTATACTGACTGCACATAATTTTCTTTTATTGATGTTCTCCATATTTTTCTGTGGCACCAATATATACCAATAAATAGTGTTGTCTAAGAGAAACAATGGCTTTTATTACTTAGATAAAAGGAAGAAGAGTTTGTTTCTTAGAGGAAAAACAAGTGCGAGAGAGAGATATCATACATAATATGTTGATTTTGTAAAATAATTAATAGAAGACTCAGAACGTATATTTTTGGCAACATATCAGTGTTAGAGTTTTACATTTTCCCACCCTCTTTCATTCTCTGTGGATTTGCCACAGCAGCAACAGACAACCAAAAACAACTGCTTGAATAAATACCTAATCAAAACTTAGTCTTAAAAGAAATATTGGTTTGTTGGAATTTTTTCTGCCAAAAAGCCGAATTGTAGGACATCTGTTGTTCTACTTTCTTCTATGTAAGAATGAAAACTCTTTTATTGTTTACTATCCTGATCTTTGAAATAGTTCACAAAACATGTTTGATAAAGAATGATAACTTCTGAATAATGATAACTTCTGGGGGAAAAAATTAGATTTGGTTCATTGCTGGTTTTAAAGTCACAGTGTGTTAGAAAAAGGCTGAGATAATTGCTTTGTCAGAGTGGTTTCCTTCTCTTTTGAAGCCCTCCTAGGGTATTTTAGCCGGTATTAAATTGTTCTTTTTAAAATTCATAGCAAATTTCAAAGATATTTAAATCAAACCCAGATCATGGCTATTAACTCTGTTTCACACCATTCAAACATTATAATAACTAGCATTGAGTGGGTCTTGCACAGGTGGAACATGGATTTGAGATATATCTGAGCTCTTACAGTTCCTATTGAAATTCTTGAATTTTTGATAGGCTGTTCAAGGTCAAAGAATGGGAAAAAAGTTGTGAATACATTTTAAGTTATTAATATAAGAACTGTGACATTAAAACCCAACAGCAGTAAAATGTTTTTGTGTAGACAGATTAATTTACAGCAATTCTTATGAGTACTGAGGTGTTGTGGACAGAACAGTACAAGAAGGTTCTGCACATGCTCGAAGGTGTCCGGAGAAGGGCAATAAAGCTGGTGAAGGGTTTAGAACACAAGTCCTGTGAGGAGCAGTTGAGGGATCTGGGGTTGTTTCGCCTGGAGAAGAGGAGGCTCAGGGAAGACATCACTCTTTACAACTGCCTGAAAGGAGGGTGTAGCCAGGTGGGGGTCAGTCTCTTCTCCCAGGCAACTGGCAACAGGACGAGAGGACACAGTCTTATGTTGTGCCAGGGGAAGTTTACACTGGACATTAGGAAGAAGCTCTTCACAGAAAGAGTGATTGGCAATCAAATGGGCTGCCCAGGGAGTTGGTGGAGTCACCCCTGGAAGTGTTTAAAGAAAGACTGGACATGGCACTCAGTGCCATGGTCTACTTAACAAGGTGGTGTTAGGTCATAGGTTGGACTCGATGTCTCAAAGGTCTTTTCCAACCTACTTAATTCTGTGATTCTGTGATAGAGGATATTTCATGAAATATCATGACTTGATATTTCTTCATATTGTTTCTAGATTTAAAAACATTTCCAAGTTTCTGTGCACTGGTACGCCACCACACTGTATTGCATGACATGCCGCTTGACTCTGGCCAAGAATATACAGTACATTACCATAGCAACTGTAATTCAAAAAGAAGATCCTTTGCTTATTACTTCAACTGCATTATGTTAGTGCTCTGTCAATGTCTTAAATTTCTCTAGTTTTACATAGTGACAGATTCATTGTCTGCACCATGTATTTCACAAGGGGCAGAGTCAGGCCCTGTGATTTTGAGTTCCTGTTAGGGTATTTTCAAGACATGATGGCTACAACTCAGAAGTTTTGGTAGACCAGCAACGTTTAGATAAACATCCCAATGGTTTCTTAAGCCATCTTAATCTTTCAAGTCTATGAAACCAGACTGGAAAGTTTTCAGGGTACAACTTGATTTGTAAAATTTGCCTAATTTCTTCCTTCTCATACAAATTCTGCTCACGTTTCCTCAGCCATGAAATATCTTCTTGAAATCACTAGAATGGCAAAGGTATATGCAAGGAAGGATTTTAAGGCATAGACTTGATCTGCATTTGGAAATTCCAAGAAGTGATATTCAATTTTATTCTTTTTACTTGACATTTTAAAATCTGGTGGACTCAGTCCTAGGAAGTGCAAGGCTTTTCTCCTCAAAAGCACTCAGTGATTAGCCAGCAGTGGAGTGCAGCATGATGGGCCAGCTAAAAAAGTGGCTGAATGGAGGACTGAAAGATATCACTGTATTTATCTATATCTTTTGACTAGAAAAAGCTAAAGAGGAATTTAGCTCAGGGCAAAAAAAATGCGAGGGGCTCTTCTCCTTGTTTCCCATGCACCTAAATATCACTCTGAGAGCCCAAATATAGTCATGTCCCTCAGTTTCTTACTTTTGAAAACATGCACCAGCAGCTTGCAGATGATTTGCTAAAACTCCCAATTTTGCATATGTGCAAATATTCTTTCCTCAGAGAATATCAAATGCACTCTGTGTCAAAGGCTCCCTTGGATACATCTGCACGGAACTGTGGAATTACTGTCTTTTCAAATCTATTGACCACAGCCAAAATTAACTAAAAAAATGTCTGTTCCAGAATTTCCCAAACTTTAGAGGTTATCCAGCAATTCAAAAGCTCAAAGAATGAAATAGTACTTTGAATGGCAATTGGAATAGGATATATATGGAGATCTAGGAGGCTGCTAAACTTTCATTCTAATTATTTCTTCATTGAATTGATTAATCACAGATAAATACGCTTGACTCTTTTTTTGGTAAATAAATCAAGTGGTATAGTACCAGCTGCACCTCTATTTAAAAATGTAAGTTAATTTCACACTCACTACATGAAGCTTGTAACCTCTTGTAAACAGTTTTGTTTTGAAATCTGAATCATGTCACCAAGATTTTTTAAGGAAATAATGTGGAACTTGAACTGCCTTTACATGCAGAGACTGATACTATGCATCAATATCCCTTCTTTTAGGAGAAAACCTTATTACCTCCTATTATAGCCATTATCAATATAATATGAAAATAATACCAGGTTAGCTGTTACAGCCATTTTAAAAGCACCTGCTAGAAAGGCAGAATAAAGCTATGACAAACATTTTAAGAAGCATCTTCAACTTACTTGCAAGGTTCTGATAAAGCATTACTAAATGCCTAAAACAAAAGAATCGAAAGTAAAAATTCTAGTGCTCTGCATTACAAGCTCGTCTCACTGAGTGATTATCTAGTGATTTCAATCTCTGCTTCATCAACTGAAAGAGCCACACAGGGCTCCCTGAATACCGACTCCTTGCAAATTATCCTGCTCCATAGCAGGTGACAAGAGAAATAAAAACACAGTCCCCTTTGTCTCATCTTTAATATCCCAATCAGATCATTCTCTTTTTATATACGTATGTCACTGCAGAGTGGCAGTAAGAGAATATTCTGATGTCAGCAAATGATTCTTTAATGGAGATCTGATAAGCACTCTATCTGTATTCGATTTGTACGTAAATGGTGCCATTTTTCAAGTGCCAAACAGTGCACTCTACTTAATTGGGATGTGCTTAATCAGAAAAATCATTTAATGGGACATTGTTTGGGGATCCGTTTTAAGCCCAGTGATAATTAATAGCAATGAGTGCTGATTAACGGTAACAGTAATTCTGCATATCGGAACACTCTCTAATTATTTGGCCTTGGTGATATCTTTTGTGTCTCACTCTCCTGGCAAGTCGCTCAGTTTGCTTATCTAAGAACTGCTTTCAGTCTCTGCAGTGGAAACAGAAGGATCAGTAACCAGCTCACTCCTGCCAGAACCCCAGTACTCAGTGGGTTCCTCAGAAGTAATGTTTCCAATTTCTCACTTAACACTGTAATAATGATTCTGAGGTTGTTTGAAAAAGCATTCTTGCTAAATGATACTTGCTTTTACCTCTTGCTGATTAGGGTGGTCTGAAATGGTAAGTGGAGCAAGGTTTGTTGGGAAAATAGATTACTTTCATAAGAAAAAAAATGCATCTCCTGCAATAAAGAGGATACTGAAATTTGGCATTTACAGCAGCGATGCTGTGACTTAAAACCAGACAAAACTGAGACACCTACATCCAACCATGTAATAGAAGGTAGCACACCCCCTGCAAATCCTTCATCACTTTTTGCTTAGTAGGGGCTTGCGGGCAAAAAAACAAACTGCAGAAACACAGGATAGCTGTACTGAGCTTCCATTTGTTCTGTGATATTCTAGCTGGTCACCAGTAGTCACTATAGTATTTTCCAACATGCAAAAGATGTCCCAGACAGCACAAAAGGCTACCTGAAAAGTTCACCACGTGCACACCAAAATACAGGTGTGGGACAGGGTTGACCAACTTGTGGCATTTTTTTTTTTTTTGGGTTTTACTAGAACACGTTGCTTTTCATCCAAAGAAAGCACTTACAAGGCTTTTTTTATAAAATAATTTTATCACAACACAGGCTTTGATTTTCTTCCACATTTGTAACTGAAAAGAAAATCCCAAAATTCACTTGTTTAAAACAAAATTCCTCTAAGTATTACTGCAACTTCAGGAACTACATGAGGAAGAAAACCTCTCTCCATGCTGTGAGCCGCTGTGGGTTTCTTCCTCTTTTCATCTGAATAGTTCACTTCTGATATTCAGCACCCACTGTGCAGGTCCACAATCACAGAACACAGAGAGAATGGTATCCATCCATCAATCAATTAATGAGAGATGCTACTAATAAGAGGCCTTGTAGGTGCAGAATATAAAAAAAATACACAATTTTTAATCATTATCTGGAAATGGAAAAAAAGGCATTTGATTCATTTTATTAAGTGAAGATGCCAACAGCGAACTGGTAAGTATGAACTGATCAATGAAGGCACCTTGCATAGCCAGTGGAGAGAAGGAGGCAGTGCAGTGCTGTTCATTATAAGAATAATTAAGAAGGCATCTTAAGACCAATTTTTTCTCTATCATTTATTGTGTTATCACAATACTTTGCTCAGTGTGGAAATTCATCTGAGAAAAGAGGCTATAATGTAGCAACAGAAATTGTATTTGCTGTGTTTCAACTATACTGATTGTAATATGGTGATAGAATGTGGGGTCCACATTCCACTCATTTTTCAGCTCAAATAGCAGAAGTTTTCATACCACAGCAGCAACTGATCAGCGCATAAGCTGGTCAGACTTTATAAAAGATACCCATACCAGCACTGCCTCTAAGGTAAAACCCCAAGCTAACATGAGTGAAGTTAAAGAACATGCTAAAAAACCATTTTATGTAACAGGAGTGGCAAAACTAATTGTGACCCTACACCACCAGAAAGCCTGGTTCCACAGTTAAATTCTGGCTTCTCGTTGGTCACAGTGCAGGGAAGTTAGCTCATTCCCAGGCTTTTATTTGAATCTCTGTCCAAAACAAACCTTGATATGATTCTGGGAATAGCTGTGTCCAGGAACGCATTCTACCAGGCATTATGGCTGAGAGTGCTCTGTGTTTGGCTATCTTAGTCATGTCTGGGTATGCAACGCAGGTTTATGCCAAAACCCACTTGTCTTTTGGGTTGCAATGCATTCCTCACATTATCAGCTGAAAGAGGGATATTTATGGCAATGGGAATAAAGATTGTGAAGGAGACTCAGAGTTGAACGTTATGTAGTGAGGTGGTTGACTGAGGTCAGCCGGCCCAAGAGAAGTGAGGACCCAAGGCATTCTACACATCCCAGTCTGGGGTTCAGAAGTACTGTCCCAGAAAATCTGCACTTAGTCCTGCACTGCAATATGTTCTTCAGACATCTAATAAATTAACAGCAACCCAGGCAATAGTATGGGCTGCAGTGAAGATGCCAGAATCAATGTAATGGTTTTGCAGATCTTATTCCCAACTACCCCTCCTCCCCTCCCAGAAGACAACTAATGTGAACCTGCAGGCCCTATTTTAGTGACTCTTTAAGCATGGTAGAAAAAAGTCATCGGGCTTCAAGAATTAACTGCTGAAAAAATCCAAGATGCAGATTCCTGAGGGACAGAGAGATAAGGAAAATACATGTATTGATCCTGAAAAACTTTTAAATAAAATACAAAGAATATTTTTCCACTTGTTAAGGTGAGTAGCAGGAAAAAATAGTAGTGATTAAGGGTTTATTCATGTTGTTTTGTTTATTTTGGGTGAAATATTTGCTTTAATAAAATGAAAGTATTTTTGCCATTGACTTCAAGGGAGGCAGGACTTCATCCTTTCTATTCTTCAGCAATAGACAAGCTTTAAAAGGGTGAATCATCTTTAAAAGAGAATCATCTTACTTAACAAATATTTATGTTTGAGCCAAATTCCATCTACTGTTAAGTGACAGGAATAAGCATTTCTAGGACGAAATGAATATGATCTGGTTTAGATGTCTATTTTCTAGATGTCTATCTCTAAAAAGGATTAATCACATCCCAGAATTTTTTTTTCCATTTCTTCCCACTTACAATAAAAAGAATATAAACTGCTAGCATCTACATGTAACCAGATGAACCCCACCCCACTGAGTTTGTCTCAATGTATTTCCTGTTTTCTTACTGTGAGTATGCGGTAAAGGAAATTCTGGTCAAATTGAACCTTACTTTTTTTTATTTGTCTATACATATCTTTTGGTGTGATATTCTTATTTTATCTTACTAATCACAAACAGAATGTGAAAAATTTTTCATGTGTTTTATTAATTCCACATACATAATTATGTTCAATAATTATATGATCACATTATTAAAGCACTGTACAAACACAATAAACAAATACAGTAACACAAAACAGTTCAAAATTGTGGGAATATCTGTAAACACTAAAATAGAAGTATTAGCATGTTTACTAGTGCCAGCTATGTATTCACAATTATTACATTTTCTATGCAAAATGTTGATTGAGACCCAGTTAACTGTATTTTCCTCCATGAAATATTTCATGTTGTAAAGGACTTTAAAATTCTGCTAAATGTCTACTTGATAAAGACTGTATAGATGAATAAAGACAGACAGTTAATGTCTGGTTTATAATAAATATGAAGTCACAGTAGAGTTGTGCTTGACTAGCTGAACCACACTTCTGTTTTCTACAGATTTGGTGCAGAAATGTTCCATACTTACATGGAGGAAAGCAAAGAAGGAAGGACTGACTTGTTGCTGGAAGAGATGTTTTCCTTACTGGGCTGTAAGATAGGCTTCCTAATCAATACATTGCAAATTACTAATACACCACTCACATTACTGAATGCAATTGATTGCACTGCCTCTTTTGGCCTTCTCATACATACAGAATGCTGACCCTTGTGCATTCCAAATTAATTTGTAGAGTTACTATCATTGACATTGTCTCCAAACAGAAGTCAATCAGAAATTCTCTTCTTGCTTTCACATGGGGGTTTCAATCAAATTCTTTACAGCAAAAATCCATTTTTTAAAAAAAAATGTGGAGTTACCCAGCGGCAGTTTCTTTCAGAATGCCTACCAGTTGTATTCTGTCTAGTAAAAGAACAAAAAGTCTGTTGTAGAAACAAGAGTAGAGAAAGTGCTTACTCTTTAACACATTTACATTTGGAATTTCATCATTCTTCAAGTTATTCGTTTGTTTGAGTCCATTTCAAATAGCCTGACTGCAAGATTTTCCATACAAAACTATTGGTTTGGAAGGAATGATTTTAAGATCTGCAGTATTTTATGTGACAAACTCTAAATGCAGGGTAAATTCAGATGATTGACAAAGAGAAGAGGGAGCGAAGAGAAGCATTGCTGTTTTACAGTGCTGCCAAAGCCTCTCTGAAATACAAAGGCAAAAGTGTTTTTGAAAAAATCTTTGAAATTCTCTTGGAAGGCTCTTTTGTTTCTGAAAGCTGTCAGGGCTGCTCAAAAGATATTTCTGGAGCAACAGCTAAAAAAAAACCATTTTGGTTGAGCTCCAAAGTTGGAGCTTTGTAAACTTTTAAAAAACAAGACCTGAAAATTTTCCATTTCGGTACTATTTCGTTTTAACCACAGTTTTTATACACAGCCTTATATGGAACGTAGCAGCAGAAAATTGCCCTGCTCCCAGTTTGGCTCAATTGTCCAGAGGAAGAGAAGTTGTAGAATGGTGGTTGAAGGAGGAGAACTGTGCAAGGCCAGGAGACCATGTCCATGCTGACTTCTGAGAGGGGGCCTTGAAGACCAGTTTTGTGCACTGGGGAACATGCAGGTGCACACCACTGCACAAGCGCTTCTTCAGGAGAGCCAGCAGCCACTGCATTATCTGTGAGTGCTGATTATCTGTGGAGCTTCACGCCTTCTGGAGAATCTTCCTTCAGAGTAAAAAGGATGAAGGCCGTGAGTTTCTCATGCACCAAGGCACACAGGAAAACACCAAAAGAATTTGATCTGCCTCCCCTTTCCCAGTAAAAATCCCAGTTTTTATTGTTCTGGGCTTACAAAACTGAATCCTACTACCTCTTAAGTACTGGAAATGGGAGCATCCCTTCCAAGCTGGCTTGAGTCTCTCTGATGGTAGCAGGACATCTGCCTTCCAGGCACAGGAACACATGGAGCAGCACAGAGGCCTTTATTAATGCATTATTAATTGATCTGCACTAGAGTAGTTCTGGCAGGGGTAGAAAAAATTCATAATCAATCCAATGAAAGGGATAGCCAGACTCCCAGTAATAAAACATGTGTGATGACAAGAGTTTACACTGTGGCTGAAGCGTGTAATGGTGCATCAAAGCTCTGTTGGCTACGTTAAAAATAGCAGGGAGGAGTTGATTAATTTTATATTAAGGCATTGTGTGGTTACTAGCTAAGTCCCTGAGGATCAAATACTGCTTTGGGTCATTTTTTTTAATATGGATTTAACCATTCTTTTAATGGTTACCCTTGAAAATAGCAGTGAAAACCATCCATAATCAGAGTTCAGTTGTGTAAGTCACACTTTGATTACCAAAACAGATCTTTCACAATGGGGCTTGTAATATGGGGTGAAAAAAAGAAACAAAATTATATAGAGCAAGAAGGTGGGAGTTTTCATCTACTGGCATCATTTGTCTCACAGCACACATGAAATGCAAAAATTCAACTCTGTGTTAATAAGATGTTGATCTATAACAGTCTTGTGGAGAGGCAGAAACTCATGTTCTAATTATTGCCAAAACAGTCACCCCCCCCCTTAAGCAACTGAGGCTCTCTGCACCATCTGAAGTAATCAATCTGAGTAACAAGAGGTAGCTGCCTTCCTCAGCTCTGCCCTACCCAGGGTGTTCTTTGATCTATAAGGATAATGGTATCACAAATCTGCATCTTCAAAGCAGTCAAGCAACTGGTAAGACATTTGGCTACTCTGCTTGGAGAAAATGGCCTTAAGACAGCCCTGGATGCATCCAGCAGAGCCTGCTCTTCCCTGCTGAGGAGCAGCAGAGGTGAGCAGCTAAGACCCAACACCATGAAGATTTTCTTGACTGAAAGGTTTATACAATGATGCAGGATAGGAAGCTCACGAAAGGCTGAATGAATATTTCACTTGCCTCTCTTCAGAGACAGAATGCATTAGTGTGGCAATTTGCCTGTTCCCATATCTAAACTGTTCCATAAAAATTTACTCTCTTTGAGCCTACTGTAATATATGGCACTCAGCAGAGCTCAAATCTCCCTGGAAACACACTGGGTTTTCCCGGCCCACAGCCAAGAATGATGTGTGCACAGAGGGACAAATTATTAGAAGATCTTGAGAAAAATACTTCATAATTACCTGTGTCTGTTTGGAAACTTGACAGATACCCCTTCTTTGGTAGCTAAATAGAAAGGGCAGAGTTCAGGGGCAGAGATAAGCAGCAGGAAAGAGAAAGTTACCACAAAACAAGTGGTGGGAATCCCTGTTATTTTTCAGAAACCTTTTAGATTGCCCCCATGAGATTTACCAAAAGGCTTTTCTTAGGTCCTGCAGCCAGTGCTTTACACACCACATCCTGGAAAGTGAAAGTTGTCTGAGGTCCCCGGAAAAGCCCAAGACCCATTTCTCAATTTCATGAGGCCAGTGAAATCTATGTAGGCATCTTTTTTTACATTTCAAACCATGACACATTTTTTGCAGTTTATTGAGCCTGTAAGGGGCGGGAGATCATATTATTCAGCTCTGCACCACAGTCATCTTGGTACAGCTGATGCCTGTGTCAAGAAAATGCTTATTTTTCACTCCTCCCGTTTACCTGTCAAGAAGGAATAGGAAAAAAAAAAACATTCTTGGCAGAGTGTGGAGCACCCAGGCCCTGAAAGGCAGAGTCATGCCCTGGCTTAGCCTCTGAACGTAACCCAGCCCCATAGAGAGGTAATTATGTTTTGGGAGCTCAGCAGACTGTGCATAATTATACTCTAAGGAGGATTACTGCCTTGTATGAATAATACTGTGATGCAATGGCAAATGCAGAGTGTATGCCTCAAACCTGCAACCCAGGCTGGATGACAGACCCGTCCCGGACCACCCTGCCTGCTGCACAGATTAGCTGTCCCCATGGGAAGAATGCCATGCGTGAATCAGTTTCCCATACAGATCTCACTTGTTCAGAGATAAGTAAGAAATGTAGCTTTACTCCATTCAGAAGACAGAGAAGTGAAGATTTACTAGTCAAAGAAATAAGATTTTGAATGTGAAAGGGAGAAATACATTGCTCACACTGCCTGCAGCTTAATCTGTACTCAGTCGTCCATTCCAGTTTCTCCCTTCCCAGCTCCTCCTCAGCCAAGAGACCTGCACAGTGATTCTGGGATCCAAAACAGCTTTCTGCTAAATCTAACACACCAAACAAGCAGCTTAGCATTGCACAACCTGTGCATATGGGCAACAGCATACAAAGCTGTAGCCCTGGGCATGGGCAGTTATGTACGAGACTATTCAGGGCTTCCCTAGCTCTTCCTCTTCCCTATCCCCTTCTCAGGAAAATTCAGTAAAGCCTCTCGCACCACCTGCCTACCAGCCATGGAGCACACAGAAACCCAAGAAGGAGATCCTTCTGTGTGCTGTGGAACCGAGCTGTTGGTAGAGGTGACTGCAGCCTGTAGGAGATCCCTTTGACTCAATTAAATAGAGAGGCAACACATTAATGGGCCTGTTGACTGCCCAGTTTAGCTGCTGGCTTGCTTTGGACTCCAGCTCCTCTGTGTAGCCAGGTTTCTCAGTTGCTGAGGTTACCAACACCTAGTTACCTGTCCCACTTTCTTTGCTTGTTAGTCAGCTTTTGAAAACCTCAAGCTTACAGCATAAAGAATTACTGACTAGTAGCTTTGACTTTCACGGCACGATAGAGGGCAGGCAGCTGTGGGGAGGTAACCCCAATTGTCACCCCAGTCTCATCTATCCTGGTGGCCCCCTGGTGGTCTGTTCGTGCCCACAATAGTCGTTCTAATATTCTAAAAAAACACCCTTTGCACCGAAAGTCTTCCCAGCATCACAAAAGCCTGGTGGCACTTCAAGTGGTTTTTGGAGCAGATGTGATATCTAAGAGGAGGGGAGGGGANNNAGAGGAGGGGAGGGGAGGGGGCAGGAGGGGAGGGGAGCAGAGGGGAGCGGAGGGGAGGGGAGGAGAGCTTTCCTGTCTGACATGCAGGAGTAACGAGGAGCAGGGAGGAAATAACCCCCTCCACTGATGGGGCTGGATGTACAAAAGTAAATAGTGTTTCTTATCAGCCTTACTAAAGCCAGATAAATCTATACAAATTCATTTAAGAGTACTCATTTAAATATACTGACATTATTTATGTGTACAGAGCCCTTCAAATTTAACTTTGGCTAAATACATCAGGTAGACTGGAGTTTCAAATGAGAAGAAAAAAGCAAATATATGGCGCAAACATTCCTTTTAATTGGGATCTGAGTGTCCAGCTCCAGGGCACTTTTGAAAACTCTCACCTCAGTGCAGCCAGCCCTGTCCAGCTGCCTGATCAGCTGCTCCAGTCCTTGGGCAGCAACCTTCAAGGAACACTGCCATGGGTGTTTGTATAAAATACTGACTTAGTTTGCAATAAGCATGCTTTCAGGGAAAAGTTTGGGCAAGCTTTCAACTAAAAAGGTAGAAACTGCAGCCCTTTGACAGATGAGTTGGGTAATTAAAGGTGACAGGGGCCTGAAGTGGAAGGGTGGGGCTAAGTGCCCCAAAATAAATAGAAGTCTAAATGGCAAAGTGTGAGTGACATATAAGTTTTAATGAATGCTGTGTTGAGTAAAGCATTTAGATGGATGAAGAAAAAGTACTCTTTGCCCAGTCAGTGTGTACCTCATGCCTTACAGCAGTGATAGACCACTGGCAAAACAAAAAAACAACCAATCAACCAAAAAACATCTTGTCAGTTATTCAATTTTCAGTTTCTAATGATAAACATGGAAAAAGTTTAACATTACAGAGAAGAGTTTTGCTTCTAAGAAGAAAAACAAATGAGAGGAACCATTGGAGTTCTTGGCATGTCTCAGCAAAATGGTTGAACCAATAGGTATAATACCAAACATACACTGCATTTTGGATATTTGTTGCAACCACAAGGATTTCAGGACACAGAGTTTCACTGTTGTTTAGTCACCACTTGGGAAGCACAGATTTAGACCACTTGTGTCTATAAACATTTTAAAATGTAGTAGTTTGCATATGCTGTGATCATAGACTGCAGCAACTGCTGGACAAGTATTGGAAAGTTTTTTTTACACTGAATAATTCCACACTGTGAAAGTGTTCAGAATGAAGTCATTGCTGAAAGGGAGAAGCAAGAAGAAATTGTAAGTGCCGGATGCACACTCATTGCTGTCAGCCATTAACGGACAAATAAGTCCCTGTGATGGCTAAAGTGGATTTAAGCATAATGATATGTTATAGTTGTAATCTGTGATAAATTCTCTGATGCTTTTAAATTAACAAGTCAAAGGAAGTAAGATATGCTCCAATGTCTAAAAAATAAAAAAAAAAAAAAAAAAGAAAAGCTTGCCTGGAGTATCCTGGCTTGTGTAAGTGACAAAAAAACCCCCCAAAAATGGATCTATATAAAAAAGTGTTGTAACTGGTGATTTTATGAGTAATGTGACAGCTCCATAGTATTCAAAAAGAAGATAAATGTTAAAAAATAGTGAGGAAATGGCTTATCACTTCATACTGTACTGGTAATAGAAGTATTGATCCATATTATAGTATCAATCAGTACCTCAGAACAGGGGTTGAGGGATTTTTTTTAAATATCAGGTATGTATCCTGTCATTTAGTTCAGACAAATCATGCACAGGAATGTTGTCAAAAATGTTTTCAAAGAACCATAATTAAATAGAAAACACGTAATTTAGAGGATGTCACTGAACTATGGCTTTCTTCAACACTGAAAAGAGTCTTGGAGAAAAAAGAAGACATCCCCTCAAACACCTGTTTTGGAAATAAAGGCTAGATCCTCGAAGTTACTGTTGACTAATCAAGTTTCAGTAGGTTTATTCACAGATAATTAGCGCCTCTGAGGCTTAGGCCCAAACGTGTGGTCGGTCCCTTAGCTTATGTTCAGGAATCAGGGCAGTAGCTTTCCATGAGTGCTTGCTTGGTACTTGACATCAACTTTTCTTTTTAACATGCAGTCTGTGCACTTGCATTTTATCTGCAATAAGGCTTAAAACCCACTCAAAGCAGAAGCTCTAGAGCAAAGGGAGAGTTAAGAGGGAAGAAGCAATTAGATTAAGAGGAAAATCTTTTGTTAGTTATGCAAGAAAGAATTCAGTGCCCTACACTCTCAGCCAGCATAAATCATTGTTGTTCCAGTGGTGACAAAGGAACTGTCAAATTAAAGCTTTTCAGAGTCCTACCCTTTCTTTTTGTAGCATCTTTTCTCCCTTAAAAGAAAGATGCTGCACATAAGAGAGCTGCAGGGGTAATGCTGGTATTTTACTGTTACAATATACCTACTTTATGGTATAATTTCCCATATAAAGTTGGTTTATTTGGGAAAATCACCATAATGCAAAGGGAAATTGTGACAGTTCAACTGAAATGGAAGTGCCTGTGTTCTTGCCCTTCTACTCACTGACGGCATCTGGGATGGGAAATGGCCAAAGGGAGAGACCAGTGCTTGGATGGGGCATATGCTGCAGCAATCACCCGCCTGTGTTTCTGTAAGCGTAGGGCTACCAGCCAACAAAACAAAGTCAAAGCACCTCTGTTTGCCACAGGCTCCTGACTTGCAAAGGTTCTCCTCATGCCTGGAGGACTTCTAAAGGAGAACCTCATGCCCATTCCCCCAGTACATCCTGTAGTGAAAGTGTGAGGATTTCACTCAAGAGATTCCTTTGAAGCCGCAAGTAGTGTTTTACCAATTAACGTTATAATGCTGGGTTTAAATAGCTTCTGTTGTTTACAGATGGGCTGTCAAGACTGTCACTGGTGTATGACTATTTTAAATAGAGGCGTAATCAATTAAATTGACTACATGTGTTCAAAACTTCCATGAGAAGCCTATTATACAAATACAGAACATTAGAAAAATCCTTTTACAGGAGTTACTCATAGAGAATCAAAATAAATTACAGAGTACCATGTGCCATGAGGACATTATTAATTCATGACAACATGGCTTTGCCTTTGATGAACCCCACACTGTACAAAGGGAGCCACTGAATAGTTACATGTGGCAGCATGGTAGGGACTGGTACCAGCAATGAAAATATAGTAACCACTAATAACTATCTCATCTGCAACTGCAGATGTCACACACTGCTTTGGTGGGATTGGTGGAAACTCTAAGAGAAAGAAAAAACTTTGGCTTTACTAACCCATCTGTGGGACCCATGTGTTTTTTCAATAGCTGATTTTCAGTTAGTCAGAAATCTCTGTCAAGTACAAATGCTAAGGCAGCCAACACAGAGACAAGGCAGCAACTTTGGGATTTGCATTACAGAGTAACATGGTACAGCTGGAATATGCTTTGCTGAGACTCCTAATGCCGACTTATTAGAGAAGTTATCAGGTGGTATCAGAGTCCCTTTCTTCTCCACTGTGGCCAGACATTTTAGGTCTTGGTTTAGATCCTGTTGGCCTTTTTATTCCAAACAGGTGGATGGATTAGAATGATTAGCTAAAAGAAACCATAAATATGAATGCATTAGGGAGAGATTACAGTAATGTACATCCTAAACTTCAACTTAAACCCTGATTAGACAAAACTTATGTGTTGTCTTACTCACTGTGGGGCAGGGATTAACTAAGAAGCTGACAGAAACCTCTGTTTTATAATATTCCCTTCTAAAGGAGTAGTAGACATATGGAGGAAGGTTTGAGATAGAGGAGTAGCACACATGAAGAGTTTGTCCTGATGTGTCACCAGGACTCTTTTTCGTTGCAGATCTGAGAGATGGAAAATGCTCCTTGTTCCCAGAGTATGTTGATACCTATAGTTAAGCCTGTGTTCCACTGCTGCAGACCCTCCAGTCTACACTCAAGACCCTCTCACTCAGCACCAAACCCACTGCTCTGCAGTGAGGGACACTACAATTTTCCATGTGCCTTACTCTTCCTTGCTCTTCCTGAAGAGCAAGGAATTTATAATGGACACATAATTTGTCACAAATTGCTGATGTGCAAATACTTCCTCTGCAGGCTGCTCCAAGCACACATGATTTTTCTCAGTACACTGTCATTGAAAACCAGCAAGGCAATCTGTGTGAGAGCTCTGTGTCTGTGTCTGATTTATGAGTAGTTCATAGTGAATGTTCTAAATCCAACCCCTTTTTATTTCATTTTTAAGAGTCTACCCATGGCTTGATATTTTCTGACCCTTGATTGGTCAACCAGGACTCCTTGAAGCACCTGCACCAGACCTTATTAATACTTAGCCCCTTTCTCTTTATTAGTCTATAAGATTCACTTAGAACATGATGGTTCTGGACTAACTTCTCTCATTAATTCTAATCACTGAAATATCTGAGAGACATACAAACACATCCTACAAAGATAATGGAAGTGGACCTGCCTTGAAAGCTAAGCAAATCTTCATAGGAAGTGTGAAGTCTCAAGTGTCACGAATTTCTGCTCAGATATGTCTGCAAACCTTCTCTCCAAGGTTCAGCACTCTCCAGAGTATCACATAGATCATGCACCTGTTCTGCTATCCAATAAGCTGCACCATGAGGGTTGTGACTGAATATTTAAAGATTAGTCACCAGGGAGGGCCCAGACACTATGCTTACTAAAGAGCGGCAAAAATGGATCTTGCATCATGTGCTAAAAATGGCTAAAACTTCATCTTCAGAAAATCAAACTAAGGGATAACTTTAATAAAGTATATTGATTCTGTCATATATATGCACCTGCCAGTAATTACCACCTCTGTTTTACTTGGATGCAGACCAAGACATCTATCTTTCATCCACAATATAAGTGTAATGGAATGGAAATTAGGAAAGTTCCCTTAATTTAGGCTAGAGCAATTTTTATAATGTGTTCCTTTGCACCTAATGTAGGGAGATATAAAATGCAAGAATAAATGTTTAATTGTAAGAGAGGAGTCCGGACTTAATTCCAGACAGGATAATAACTAAATCTTGTAGACACATGTGAATGCAGAAAAGAGATTATATCAGTTATGCATATGAGTAATTTAATATGGAACAAAATATGTGAGCAAGCAATTGTGGGCAAGATGAAAAGTCACATTGCATAAAAGTGCCCAGCATTACTTTGTGAATTAGCAATGCTGTGTGTCATTCAACTGTCGGAAAGAATCAGGAATGTCACTCTGGCAAATTCTTCATATGGCATTACAGAAGGTTCTGCTGTGCTTGAAATTAATTCAGCTGGCTTCTAGTGAGCATTAGCAATACAGCAGCAAGAGGTTTGCAGGGAAGAGCCATTCAGAAATTTACATTTAATATGAAGTAACTACTCTAGTGCAGAATCCTGGACATGAATAATACCAAACTTTTGTCAGCAAGCCTGGATTTGATGGCAAACAATTAACATGTATAGAATTCATACATTTAAAATTCTGCGTCCCTTTTTGGTTTCAATAAGCACTATTCAATGGTAGGAGAAAAATAAATTGGAAAAGTCACACTGCTCAATAGTATGAGTGAAGCAAATGCATTTTCTTCCTGAGATTGTCAGATATGTACAAGTGGGGGCACATACGAAATATGCTAAATTTTCCTCCAGAAAACTTTCCTTTATATCATGCAAAGAATGAAAACCAAAAGAATTGCTATAGTACTAAACCAGAGAATATTATTAGAATTAATCCCAAATTTGCAAACTTAGAAAAATCTCAGTTGCATTCAACTGTTGACAAAACATGAAGGGGAATTATTAAGGGTTGTGTTGGTGTTTTTTCCCAACCATTTCTACTCTAAGTGTTTTCAACCATGAATTAAAATGGAAGCTCAAAGAAATCCTGTAAAAATATTATTAATAAAATTCAATTTCTTTGTGGAGGAAGGAATCTGAAATTGAGTGAGACACATATGCTAACAGAGCAAACCTTGACCCAGGAGGTTTGAATAACTGTATAAGTATTCTGGGAAGCAAGATATTGGAAACATCAGCTGTCAACCTTAACACATGACTTTTGGCATCACAATACATCATTATCCATTGCCTCTGAGACAATCCAGAAATGAAAGGTATTATAATGTTAATGCATTAAAATAAACTGACAAAGCTATATAAAACAGTGAAAAATAGTTTGCACTGAGTGCACTAGCTTAAAGTTGTTCAGCTTGATTTGTCCATGGCAAATATAAAGGTCAAGGGGCAGTTTAGACACTTCCACTTACTCGGGGTGTTTTCTGCCATATATAGTCTCATTAATCAAATTTGTATGGAGGTGGTAGATTCCAGCTGAGGTGATATTCTTTGTCTGGAGTGATTTCCACTGCATCTATTCCCTAAAGCAAGTCAATTAATTTTTGAAATGTTAGTGACTTTTCATCCCAAATTTATTTGTTGTCTGGCTAGGCACAAGGACAGCAGAATGTTTTTATTTTCATTTGTTCTGTTATCCAGATACAGCTTTTATTCACTTGTAAATGTCAGTCATGACCAATTCTTTCACTGATGAGACTAATCAAGGATATATTCACTAACGAAGATGATCTTGCTGATCTGTGCTGTCTGGTTATGTTAAAGCTCAAAATGCAGTTTTCATTTTAGAGTTTGTGTTGAGGATAAATCACACAACAGAACAGCAGATTTTGAACTATAGTTTTACAAGAGGTTCTTATCTAGCATTTGTTTAGATAGGCATAATAATTAAAGTAATAGATTCACCAGTACAGTCAGGCAACTTGCTGAGTCTACAAAAATAGAAACGGGGGGGGAGGGCGTGTTTTAATTAGAGTGCCTTTCCTTAAACTCTCCAAGGCAGAATGAGACATTTCCTTAATAACCACCTATATTTGTCATTAAACTTTTCCTATTGTGGTTTGGGGCTATATCAGGCCTGTGTCCACTCAAAAAATCCTATCTCAGCTAGAAGTAATTTCACCATAAACTTTCTGAAAAGTGCCCATCTTACTGAGCACAATATCTTTGGTGAAATACAGCAGGATGCTTGAAATAAATCCATTCTAGCAGCTACGGTTTTGTCTACTAATGAAGAGGCTTATGACCATATGGTACATCCAGATTGTATGTGGAAACAGTATTAATTCCAGAAAATCGATGTTATGCTCCTGATCACAGTAACTGTAAGAAAAAATGATATATACATGCATAAATTTACAGTAGCTGTAGGGAGCAGTTTCCCAGTTGATGAGTAACAGATAAAATGTGCTTATTTCAGTAAGGGGTGATGCCTTATCTGGGACTACCTAAAAAGAGAGGCTTGGCAAAATTAAAAGAGTAAAAAGCAGTTGTATTTATTTGAAGGCCTTCAGGTGCATCCAGGGCAGTCAGAGCTCACGCAGGAGTTACACCCTCCAATGGACCCCCTAAGGTGGACTCCCCAAGATGGATGACGGGTCATGAGTTATTCATACTTTTATAAGTTTGGTCCATTTGCATATCGGGGTTAGTTCTTCCAATTACAGCTTCAGGTAATGAAGTAATTCACCCCAAGTTTGCTCCCCCCTTCCCAACTGTTGTTTACAGTTCTCAGGGCCCGAGGCAGTAAGCTGTCCTTGAGCTTCAGGCCTGAAGATGGATTGTTTTGTCTGAAAGCAGTAGCTAACAGTCTATATGGGCTTTAGAATTACACACTAAAGAATTGCAGGGTTACAAATATATGAAAAATATAGAAGCTAAAATCCTAAGGCATCAGGGGAACATGCATGGTCCTCTTGTCAATCAAAAGTGAAATCATGGTGTTTCTGGCCACTTGCTAATTCTGAATCACAAATAAAGTAGAATTATTGCTGGTTTCAATATTCTGTGGGAGCCGTCAAAACTGCTAACTTTTAAAAATCTCTCAGGTAATTGCTACAAAGACAAACTTTACTTGGTATATACTAGGCCCAACTGTGTGTTGGTAAGAAATGATCACTTTTTAGAGTGGCAGCAGGTCAGCAAGACCCTTACTCTATTGATGCTATGAGGATGGACACTACCTCCAAACACGAGCATGGATTGTCCATTTCCTTGACAGAGCTACTGTACATACTGAAGAAAAGACATAGAACTGAGCTTTGTGAAACTTTTGTACACACAGAAGCACCTCAAATGTGCCTTTTGACCATCATGAATGGACTTTTTTGATCTGTCATAAAGAGAGGGATGGTAACAGTCATGCAGCTGCTTGGCTGTACACCTGAGCTATTGGTATCATGCAGACAATTCTGCTGAATACTGAGTGGATTCATTAGCATCAGAATGAACCCTATGTCCCTAAATGGGAGAGTATTTCCTGGCAATGCTGCTAGCAACATTATTCTAAGTTGGTACATTCATGTCTGCAGGCTGACTTAATGGGGCCAGACACAGAGACAAAAGCTAGCTAATGTTGGAATTAATTTTCCGCTATTTTCCTCCTCATGTTGCCAGACAGAAAGTGTAGAAATTGAGTGGAAAAGAGAGGGAGAGTTTGAAGGGACCATCTGGCTCAGAGTCTTGGCCTCCAAAATTGCTTTATAGAAGATACTTAATGCAAAACTGAATGTCTGAAGTTTGTTCCATATTTTCTTACTCATAGCAATTTATTTTAATTTTCTTTTCAAGTCTCACCTCAGTTTCATTTACATTTCCTTTTCTGCACATTTTAACTACAAAAATATAATTCTCTTGCTAATCCATTTCTTTTCTATATTTTTCCAGGGGAATTGTATTTCTTCTTTGCTATTTTGTCCTTTTTAGTAAAAGTTCAGAGTATTGCACTGCAGACCTAAAGCACTTCTACCCCTTACCTAATGAAAACTCTGAGTTTAATGCCCACCAACTTTGCAAACTAACTTTCCCTGTTTCTTTACATTTACACCTAGAAAGACACAGTATTTTCTCCCAATTTTTCTATCTTTCAGTTAAAAAAAGTCACAGTCTGTCACATTTACTCAATCCAGGATTATTTTCTATGACTATTTTTCTATGTTTTTTGCTGCTCATGCAATCCAAATCTAAAATAGCATTACTGTTTCACCGACTATTTGTCAAAATGTTTGCTAAATATAATATCCCAGATTTCTGGGTCTTACCATGTTTGGTACTTTGTGTGGTTTGGGGGTTTTGTGGGGTTTTTTTATCCCTCCAGCATGTATTTGAGAAGCTGAAAATTCCTTTCTCTCTCTCTCTCTCTCTCCACCATTTCTTTGTATGTATTCCTCTCATTATTAGTTAGATCCATATCTCGCTCTGAAAAGTCTGTAATACTGTTTTTATCATCCTTCTTAGGGGTAATCTTTACAAGAAAAGATTTCATTTTATTCTTGCTGCCACAGTGCAATTCATTGCATCAGCTACTTAACAGATACATAGCACAACCACCTCCCTCATTTCTCTTTTCTGAATGTATGAATGCTTTCCTTCCGGTTAACCCTACCTTTCCTCCATTTTCTTACTTTTCCTTCAATGTCTTGTTTCATAACCTTTCTAAGAATTTCAATCTCCTTGCAAGTATAAAACAAACCTTTCATTGGTTTCCACCGACTCAGAACTCAGTTCCCAGATAGAATATGCATGTTCTTGTGTATTCCTTAACTTGCAGCTGAATGTTTTGTAGAAAGTCATATGAACACAGCATATAGATAGTTTCCAGTGGTTGTGGTGTTTTGCAAGGAGTAGAGGTTGTTTGAGACTCTCAACTTTGTCTGACAGCTACCTGGCTTATACCCTTTTGGAAAAGAAATGTCAAACTTATGGAAAGGTAGTGTACTGGTGTATGTTCAAATATACTATAATCATCAGGAAGTATCTTTTTGCATTTCTAACTCCTGAATCCTTTTAATCTGTTTTTCTGGACAAGAATAACCCCCATTCTTGTGTTCTTGGACTAGGTTTCCCCATCAGATTAAATGGTTTGTTGTCTATGGCAAGAACCTGGCTGCCTGCTCTGATGTGAAGACTAACCAATGGCCTTTTTCTCCTTAATGTCAGATTCCTCTTCAGTCCCGAGTCTCCTCATGTGCTCTTGCTCCCCAGTAGACAGCACTTTTTTGTTTCTCTTTCATAACATGACTACTTACTCCTCTCAGTAATAAGGCTCTAGTGATGCTGTGGGACTTACAACAGACACATCTAGTTCTCTTTGGTATTCTTTCTTTTGCTCATTTTCCTTCTTGCACTGCATCCTGCCTTTGACCATCTCTGAAGCATTCTCCTATTGGTCCTGCACACTGTCTCTGAAGGATTTTACTGTCTCATTGTCTGCTCACTGTAGGCTAGTTCTTTGCTTCATTCTCCATTGAAGGGAGAGACACTGCAGAGAGACCCAGACAAATTAGAGAGCTGGGCAATCAACAATCGCATGAAATTTAACAATGTCAAGTACCAGATTCTGCACCTGGGATTGGGCAACCCGGGATGTACGGACAGACTGGGGAATGAGAGGCTGGAAAACAGTGCCACGGAAAGGGACCTGGGGGTCCCGGCCAATGAAAGTTGAATTTGAGTCAGCAGTGTCCTGGGAGCCAGGAGGGCCAACGATGCCCTGAGGGGCATCAGGCACAGCATCACCAGCTGAGCACGGGAGGGGATTGTCCCGCTCTGCTCTGCACTGGGGTGGCCTCACCTCAAGTCCTCGGGGCAGTTTTGGGTGCCACAATATAAGACATAAGTCTATTAGAGAGCATCCAAAGGAGGGCAACAAGAATGCTGAAGGGCCTTGAGGAGAAGCCAGACAAAGAGCAGGTGATGTGACTTGGTCTGTTCAGCCTAGAGAAGAGCAGATTGAGCAGAGACTTTTTCATGGTCTACAGCCTCCTCTTGAGGGGCAGTGCAGGGACAGGTAATGATCTCTTCTCTTTGGTGACCAGTGACAGGACCCAAGTGAATAACATGAATCTGAGTCAGGGGTGATTTAGGTTGGATATCAGGAAAAGTTTCTTCACCAGAGGGTGGCTGGGCACTGGAACAGGCTCCCCAAGGCAGTGGTCACAGCACCAAGCCTGACGGAGTTCAAGAAACATTTGGACAATGTTCTCAGGTACATGATGTGATTCTTGGGGATGGTGCTGTGCAGAGTCAGAAATTGGACTTGATGATGCTTGTGTGTTTCTTTCAATTCAGGATGTTCTATGATCCTATGATTCTTCCTATCCCATTGTATCAGGCTGCTGACTTTTTTTCCTTAACAGAATGAGATTGCTCCATTGTTTGAGTTTTCTTGCACATAGCCAGGCATTTTCTTCAAAGATGCGTGATGGCAGTGTTCCCCTTTCTTTTAAACAGACTTTCCTTTTGGGTCCTTTTGTATGCCAGGTATCTGCAAATCATCTCAGCTTTCTATCACATCCCTAAAACTTTATTTGAGGTCTATCATTGTCTTCACTTACACGTCCAGTGCCTGAAACCTCTCCAGAAGCTGTGTCAGGAAATACCTTGTATAAAGAAGCAGCTCTAAAATGATGCTAATCTTACAGCTCCAACATCCAGCCACCTTCACGCCCTATGCCATATTTGATATTTCACTTGCTAGTGCTATAGCAGCCCTCTCCATCTATCTTAATATTTCCTAATACAGTAAAAAACCCAAATCCCATCTCTCTCTCTGACTCTCCTAACTCATAAGTAAACTGATGGTAGTTGCCCGATTGACAGATTACTCCGCATGCAGGTTTTTTTAAGTTTCATATTGAGTCAGTCCTGCCCTTAAATTGTCTGAGCTAGGATGAGCTTTCTATTCCTTCAGTTTCTGCAAGCTCAAAAAAAGATAAAAAATAAAAAATCACTCACTTTCCCATGATCATCACTAGAATGTTCTAAAAAAGAGAAACTCCTATTAAATCAAATGGCAAATTAAACTGCCACTGAATAAAAGCTTACTCGACAACAAAATTAGAGGCTCTACCTTAGCTGACAAAAGTGGCAACTCAGTTTGTAGCAACTAGCCATGACTTTTTTGAATTAGCAAAACAACTCAGTACTCCAGGTTGAAGAGAAAGCGCAGAACAGATTAGCCATTCTTGCAATATGGCACAGTAATAAAAAGCTTAATATGATCTAAACTCAACTCAGAAGTTTTACCTTATAGAACAAAGGCAAATGTTTTTATCCTGTGGTTGTGTTAGTACAGTGTTGTGTGTGGTTCTGAAAATATCATTACCTTATAGCAGGAAGACCTTTTTTTAAGGAACAGAAGAAAATTATCTAAAATTAGAAGATTTTTTACACATGAAACATCTTAAAATACTTAAATATGTACTTCCTTACACAATGATGAAGACGACCCATGAAAGTTCCACAACAGCAGGTGATGAATAAAAAAATCGTGGTATAAACTGAAGAGTGCATCCATTTAATGAAAAGGCATTGCCTTTATTTCACTCTGATATGGGAAGACTAATGCCAAATATAAAAAATAGTAGACTCATATTGATTTCAAGTTTTCATTAGTCTAGTCATCAGATTTAAAATATTTCATCAGTCTAACAGTAGGAAAATTGTTCCCTTAAAATTGATGCTTCAGTGAGATACTGAATATCAAGCTTTTGTCTTTCAAGATTTAATAGGGAAAATCCACTTATCCCTTTGATCAATCATGTGTTACTTACTCTTTTTTTTTGTTGAAGTCTTTGAAAATCCATCTGTATAACTTTCATTATGGTGTTAATACCTTCCAGACTTTAAACAGATTGTGGAAAAAGAAGAAGGAAGACTTCTCTCAGTCCTCAATACCATCAAATGCATTGTGCTTTTTAGTAATAACTTCAGAAAATTAATTGAGAGGACTTTATGAATCACAGTCAAATAACATAGCAATAATGTATTCTTAAATAAGATAAATATTTGCAATTTTTGTAAGATTGTTTTAGAATAATATAGAAAGATCTCTCGTCCGTTAAGAATATTAGAGCTTTAAATGTTCTTCTTACCACAGTGATCCAGGAATAGTTAGTGTGGCAACACAAGTGGCTTTGCAGGTCTCCAGTTTATTTTTTTTTTCCATTTTAGTCTATGAGATAGGGAATTTGCTATCAAATTTTGACAAAAAAAAAAAAAAAAAAACAACTCTTAAAGCTAAGATGGTTTGGTTTTTTCCTAAATAAAAGAAAACACTCTTTATGAAATAGTCAGCATTTTTAGGACAGCTCAAAAAAAAAAAAGAGAACTTCAAAAAAGGAGAAGTTAGGCAACTAAATTCATCATAAATATGTGAACACTACCTAACCAGTGTAATTTTTCAAGCTAAGAAATTGCAAAACATGGACTTTACTGCCTGTGTCTGTCTGCAGCTCTGAGAGTCTGTGCATAGCCCCTGTGAAAAACTGCCTGGTCTGTGGTGTTAGTGATATTAAAACCTGAGAATGTACTGATGTGCTAGCTAGCTAAATTAAAACTAACTCAGATACATCTGAAATGATACCAGGAGTTCTCAAATGATAGTATTGCTATGTCCTAGATTAAGAGATGAAGCAAGTGGGATTAATGAATTTTATGTGAATGTAATGATATTCAGACATTCCAGCTCCGTGGGTGGAAGTCAGTACAGTGACCTAGCAAAACAAGAAGTGTGTAAAAAAAGCACATCTGGGAAATACCCAAGCAGACAATCGGCCTTAAAAATAGTAAGCTATCTAAAAGGTGGCTACGAAAACTCTAAGAGCTGAAGACCACATCCTTCAAAGCAGATATTAAAACAAAGATGAAAAAGAAACTATCTCAGGAAGAAAAAGTATTTCTTTAATGGTGACTTGGGATAACAGTAGCAGCCCCTGATTGCCTTAGACTCACTTCTTTCCTTCTTTGTTTTCACAGGAAATAAGTCAATGTGGGAACTAAGCTGGAACTTGAGTAAAGACCTTGAGGTATGGCCCCTGGAAAAGACAGTATCAGTGCTAGCAGACATGAGTGAATTATCCACTGCTAAACAGAGATGAAGGATTGTATCTGCTTATTATGGGCAAGTACTGCTAAATGATTGTGTAATTAAAACAGAAATTGAGTCCTGAGCTGCCCTGGCTGGGGTGTGAGGAGACATGCTGGGGTGGTGTGGGTCCTCATGCTCTGGTGA
Source organism: Ptilonorhynchus violaceus (assembly GCA_013397565.1). NCBI lineage: Eukaryota > Metazoa > Chordata > Aves > Passeriformes > Ptilonorhynchidae > Ptilonorhynchus > Ptilonorhynchus violaceus. The sequence continues at coordinate 981,349 of VZRJ01002170.1, read as the reverse complement.
TAGGTGCAAGGTTAGACATCTGCTCCCAGCTCTCAGCATCCAAGTCAATCAGCTGATCACCCTCCCCCCTTTAATTCCTCCATTGCATGCCTTGAGAACTACGGACACTAAAGGAACAAAGTGTTAAGAGCAACAAGAGGTTTGCCAGGTGGCCTCAGGTCTGATAATTCAGTTACCCTCGTGTAGTGACCAGATAGCAGCACTAATTCTGGTGAACCCACTTCAGATTTATCTCAAGAACACAGACAGTCCCCATTTGTGTACTAAAACAAAGGAAAACAGAAGTTTGAGAGGAAATTTATGGTAAAAAAAAAAAAAAGATTCATGTTGAAGTAAGTGCCTGATATAAATAACATACGTAGTAATAATATCATTACAATAGTGACAGTCTAAGCATAGAAGCCAAGCTAGGTTTACAGAGAGAGGTAATAGCTTTTACTGGACCAGTGAGGTCATTGGAATAAAAAAAACCAGAGAACCTTTCAAGATCTTCTTCACTTTGGAATTTGGTAATTGGCATGCAAACTGAACCACTGCAAAAATAATGACATGAGCTATGTTTGAGAAATTGGTCTCATCAATCATTAACCAGAGTTACCAAAAATACACACTCTTCATAGGTAGGAAGAAGGGAAGCTGTAGAGATCTTCTATCACTGCTTAGAAGCTGCTCACACACTCCAGAAATCCTTAATAACTAAATTGATTTAAACCTCAGATTCAGCCTAGCTGAAAGCCTAGTTTTTAAAGCTTAATAACACTAGAAACATCTCTATGTGTTTTTATAAAGTTTACACACGTGAATTACTCAGTCACTTTCCATCATATGAAGAATATTAACAGGTTATTGCTCCACCCAGGTCCCATTCGGGCATTACCTTTTCTGTCACCCTCAGCTGGACAAAACAAAGTGAATTACTAACCCTGAGAAGCAATTGACTTTCTTCAGGTTGGCAGCTGAATGCCAGATCCTAAAAACAGAACTAGCAGGGATGCTAAAAAGTAGGATGTGGAACACGAACTGGGGAAGAAGTGTGTGGTCGTGAAATCTCTTTATGGGTGGAATAAAACGGGACAGTGGGGAAAGATAAAGAAAGCGACTGGAAATGTGGGTTGAGAAAATATCTGCCCTGTGTAATGGATGACCATGCTGAGAGGCACCCCAGATCAGAGCAGCTGGATCTGGGCGGCATGGAGAAATATTTAGTTCTGACAGTGGTCTAGATAGCTGCATGAGACCATGGTTCCCAGGCTAATAAACTCTGCCAGTGAACTCATCACTTCCTGTTCCTGAGCTACTGTAGTCTCCACTATCCAAAATGTTCCAGTACATTCTTCCAACATTCCAGTATAGGCATGTTTTAAAGATATTTGTCTAGAAGTGAGTATTATAGAGTTAAGCAGGGAGCAATGATTACTTTGGAAATACAGACTCCTCAGAAGTACAATCTTTATCCTATATCCCATATGATCTCTACAGGAAAAAAGATAGCTAACTTTATCCTCCTTCCCTTCCATGTTCTTCCCTCTTTCTTTGGACCGACATGTCCAAGATGTGTATTGAGGAACTTTATGGATGCTGAGAATTTTAGTGCTTGCTACTTATGACATAAAAATAAGTGCTGTCCCTTTGCAGGGAGGAGGGTGGAACACTGCTGAGCTAGAGCTGAAACTGAACATGGTAGAGATGCATTACTGGAAAAAACTGAGCAATTCTGTTTGGTTTGAACAGTGGTTTTGTTGCAGGGGGGGAAATCAGTGGAATTTGGACAGCTAATGAGACCAAAAGACTGACTTTTCACCTCTGGCATCCTACAGTTCAAAGACCATTCTGGTGACACTTGCAGATGTGGTTAGTAGATTTAAATCCCAGCGGACAACTATCTATTTCACAAAGCCACCCTTCAGTTTGAGCTTAACTGGGAACGTCAGCTGTTTGCAGTGATAACTAGTAGAAGGAATGATGTGGATCATGTCCTCTATAAAACCCATGAAGAGAAAAGTTTATAGTTACTATTGTGCTCTAGGCCTGGATCTTGACACCAGTGGATGAAGCACATTAGCAATAACAGTGAGCTAGTTATGAAAGAATTGAGATATTTGTCTGAAATATCACACAGGTAATGAAACTATAGTCAACTCCAGTGAAGTCACTGCTGCTGAACATGAGATTTGTTGCATGGTTCACGCATCTAATCAACTTACATATCATATCTCATTTAACGATATGCAACCACTGTCCTTGTCAGATGGGTTCGGATATATCTGAAGAAAGCCAATGGTGTATTACTCACTTTTGCTCCGTTCCTCAGATCTGCTGCGGCATTTCACAGCACCATGTAAGAAAACGGGAACATTTCTCATTGTAAAATCCCTTTCTCAACAAGCACAGTGAGATGAGAGCAACACAGGAAAAATCTGAGAGGTTCACAGAGAGGTATTCCTTGTCTTTTTCCTAAGGTGTGGAGAGGCTGAGGGCTTACATGGTAGAGACTCAATTTTCACTCTCAAGCTCATAAAGAACTCTATATGATCAAAGTGGGGGAACCAAAGTGATGCTGCATCGGTGTTAATTTTCAGCAATATGGGAATAAATAACAAAAATCCACTCCAATGTACAGCTGTGTTGGAGGGAAAAGTGTTGACTCACTTCTGATCATTTGCTTGTTTTATTCTCTGTGTTAAAAGTATTTTCTTGACCTACCTCAGTGGAACTACAGACAGATTGCTTTGATCCTTTTTTCATTTCCAGTGTCGTGCAGCCCAATGTTACAATTATCCTAGATCTCATCAATTATTAGGGTGATTTCTTGGCTAACAAAACTCAGTGAAATGTGAAATTTAAACCTTCATGTTAGACTGAAATCGCCCTAAATTTAGGGAAGTAGAGACTGCTTAAAGAAGGGTGACTTTTTTTTACTTAAACAATGTTTGTCACAGGAACAATCTTGGTACAAGCCCCAAATATGTCAGCATTAGTGTCAGGCCCATCCACAGAAAATTGAAACCCTCACAACATTATAAAGTGGTAAACTGGAAGGAGAGGTTTCATAAACCTCTGTTTAGAACACTTTCACATTTCTTCACTCAGAAATGGAATTTGGAAAATTAAAAACTTGTAACAAAAGCTTACCAAACTGCACTGGGATCTAAATGGCCTGTTGTACTCTATGTGGCGAGCCACACACAGTAACAACAGCACGATGCAAAAAATGAAATGCCTCTAAGAAGACTTTGACATTTTTGGTATGCTTTTCATCTTGCAGAAGCAACAGACAATGGTGCCTACAAATTATTTTTTCACACATTTTTATTGCTGCTGTGTCTGGAAATGTGTTAATATTTTTTGATAACTGTCATTTAATCTTAGCTGGTTTACCCATATTGAACATGCAAAATACCATAACTTTAAGAAATGCCTGGGTTGACGATTGAGATTGTAATGACTAGGGTCTTTTGTTGTGCAAATGACCCGTGAAGAATATAATTCCTAGGAGAAGGTGTATAGATTAACTCCAGATCCATTTTTCAATAATGGATACAAAATAAATTCCTTAAAATAAAAAAATAAACAGAAAATCCTTTGCTTGCTCTGCACTCACAACGTGTGTCTGAGCACAACTGTTTCCTAAAGCACACTGAAGAAGCAGAGATGAGGGAAAGAGGGAAAACCAAAAACCTTTGAGTTTCCTTAGACCATAAATACAGTGTGTTTATACATTACTGGTCAATCTTTAGTTGTTCTACACAAGGCTAGTTCCATAACAGTTACTGCTTCTCCTGAAGGCAGTGCAAGTGTGCTGATGGTGTTCCCTGGCTCAACAGGTAACAGGATCAATTCATTTTAAGAGCTCATGTAATACATGTGGCAAAACAGAAAAATAGCCTGGGAAATGAGGCCTATGAGGAGCTGCTGGCATTTGCACATGTCCTGGGTTAGTTATATATTCTATTACCACCCACAAAAGCTGGATAAATTTCATAATTACACACCTGGGACTCCTTATCTCCACTGAGATAAGCACTCCAGCTGACAGCAAGCACCACCCACCCTGGTTATCTGATCTCAGGTGATGGCCCATTAGCACCACCCAGCTGATTATCTGATCTCAGGTAATGGCCCATTAGCACCACCCAGCCTGACTAATTAGCCTGAATCCCATCGGAGGACCCTGGATCATCTCAGAGAACCCTGGGAAGCATCTCAGAGGAGCCCAGGGCTCATCCAAGCTCATTACCAAAGCAACCAATAGAACATCGGGAAGATCCTCTTCCATTGTGAAAGTCCCCACCCGTGGGGGAGGTGCCAGCCAAGAAACACAGCATAAAACAAGGGGGTTGGATCACAGAAGGGCACCCTCGACTCGATGGGACTCCGCTCTCGGGACTTCACTCTCGATGGGACTCTCAGCTCGACTCAACTGGACCTCACTCCTCAGAACTGGACTCAGCTACTCCACTCCACTACCGGGACTGAGCTACCAGGCCTTCCTGTAGGACCAGTGCCTAACTGGACTGCACAGCTACCACCCTGACAGACAGGGTGCCAGGTTGTATTCTGACTCTGTCAGTGGTTTCCTTTTTTTTGTACTATTGCATTTATTTTACTTTATACTATTAAATTGTATTTCTGACTTGAAGTCTCTCACTGGTTTGCTTCCAAACCCTCACAGCACGGTACCTGGTAATTATTTACTGCTATCACTGTTGATGTGTTATAAAAGGTTTTCAGAAATTTCTTACATCTGTCATTCTGAAACAGACTTGTTTATTCCTTGATAAGCTGGGTTGTTCGTAGTTAGGTGGTTACACACCTGCTCCCTGGGTCTATGCAGATCATGTGAGGTGGGGTAGTACTCCTTATCTCAACTGTGATAACTATCCCGGCCAGCAGCAAGCACCACCCATCCTGAGTGGATTATCCCTACTAATGGTCCATTACCAAACTGGATAAGCATGGATGAATAGAACATCAGAAACATCCCTTTCCATTGTGGAAATCCCTGCCCCTGGGGGAGGTACCAGCTAAGAAAAATTGCGTAAAAACAGGCTCAGGGATGGAGAGAGACCACCACTGGACAACCAGAGGATGGGACCACCACCACTGGATACCCAGAGGACCAGGCCTTTCTACAGGACTTCCGCTTTCAACAGTATTGGACACCCAGACGACCAGACCTTCACCACCAGACACCCAGACCCCTGGACACCCAGTTCCAGACCTTCAACGGGACTGCAACCACTGCCAGATTGTACTGTGACTCTGTTGGTTTAAACCAGTGTTTCTGTATTACTGCATTTATTATAACCTTTCTATTAAAATTGTAACTCTGACTTAAATCTCTCTCGAGGTATTTGTGTGGGGTTAATTCCCCCTGATGGTTTACAGTCAAACCAGCACATCAGGTTACTTTATCTGTCATTTTCTCAACCACTACAAAATTTCAGTCAAAATAGCTGAAATCAGTCAAATTATTCTGAAATGACAAACAAATGCTTTAAACAGATGTAAAAAATCTTATCTTATATTTCCATATATCCGTCATTTCTATGAATGAAAAACATAATTGCAAAATATGACTTTTCACATGATATATCCTTTTCTCCATTTTGGTTTCAGTCTCTGACCCCTATATCTTTTTGTATTTGGCTACCTTGATATTTGTAAAAGGAAAAGTTCTACAGCACCTCGGAACTGTTTTTCAATTTTGTCCTTGTGTGGTGTCAGTTCTTTGTTGTTAAACCAGATTTACTCAGAGACTGTGACAGTAACGGCAGCAACCTGTAATCTGTCAAGTCTGTCTGAAACATCCTTCAGTTGCCTTTGTAAATTTAGCGCATCTGTAGAAAGCCCCTTGTGTAAAATGTGTGTTCTGGTTTTGATCAAGTCCTCTATATGCTCACAGCAAATTTCAAGACACTTCTGGTAATGGTATGCAAATGCAGAGACAGATTCAAGGCGTTTTGATACATCTCTTTGTGCCTTTTTTGCTGCTGCAGTAATTGCTTTGCATTTCTCATTTTTTGTAGTGTATTGATGATAATGTTAACATGGGAAAAGGTCGTAACTTTCCTGGTTTCTACTTTTCAGGCTCTTTTTAGGGCAGAATGACCAACTGTCCTTTCATGTTTGTTTTTTTGAAGATTGTTCTATATTCAGTTTTTAGTTTTATATCTGAAATCCCCTTTTCTGGAATATTTGGGCTAGGGATTTAAAAAAGCAGGTAAGACAATGGTTGAAAAACGATTGTCTATGGCATTATTTGCTTCCATATTCTATTCTCACATTTCAAATATTTGAGGAAATGATAGAAGGGAACTATCCAGGCTTTGATTATTTTTGAAAGAAATGTACAGTTTTCCATAAAGCTAAGAAATTTAGAGGTACTGTCCGCCATCCATTAAATAGAAAGACTCCCAGCAAAGTACCGTGCTCTCTGCTGTGTTGTCCAGCCTCCTACCGTTGATACATATCTTACTTCAAGGGAACACACTTGGCACGTTGGTGAATGAGGAGCCACTACTAGGAAGTTGTAGATAAACATAGATATAAAGGAAAAAACCCATCTTCTTGTTTTCAAGATTCATCTCTTGAAGCTGGAGTTAGACACACAACCCGTTTATTTTTTATAAAATGCAGCTGGGCAATGTAATCATGACACTTCCTTCTTGTACGCTTCTGCTGAGGAGTTAAGAACATTTCTCTTGCATGTACCAAGGGCTGGTTACACACCTATGGCTCTGGAAAGTGAAGCTGACAAGCAGCAACTTCCAGCTGCCAAGACTGTGCTCCAGTGCCAAGCAAAGGACATCTTTGCATGTGCTTTCCATTTTTTCTTTTAAAACTGCTCCATTTGTTATAACACATTCATGGTAGCCTGGGATGTCCTCTGGAGAGATTCCAGGCTGTAATCCCAGTCTCACCTGTGATTTAGGACCCTGTCTGATAGGTACACTCCCTAAACTCCTACAGGATAGTTCACACCTGGTTACATATGGAAATTGCAGGAACAAGTAGGTTTTGGATTCCATCAGGTTTGACAAGCTTTAGACATGATTGTGGAAAACACTTATGGAAAGTGTTTTCCACACTTGTGGGAAACAGTGACAAAACCTACCTCTTATCAATGTCTCAGAGGAGGTGCAACAAACTCCACCATTCACTGTCCTCATGGATAGAAAAGCTACTTTGGGATGACCTAGGCACTTTGCTTCCCTACGCTCTCCAGGCAGTGCCGTCTCATTGGCGAGCGCTTAAGATTTTATAGCTCTCTGCTAGCAGAATATCAAACACCATCACTTTCTGGTGTCCCCAGAGAAAGGCAGCAGCTGAACAGGGTATTTCTAAGTTTTGTGTTTGGGGGAGGATATACTGGGCCTGACATGTAAGTAAACTATCTAGATCCATTTTTTGAATCCATTCTGAGCTTTTCATCTCTTCTTCAGTTTTAAGCACACAAGTAAGAAACATATATCCTCATTCTTAGTAGGTAATATTAAGCATTGGCATTTCTCACCGATCACTGATTACAGTAAAAAGTGTTGCAATCATGCACGGATCCAACACTAAAGACTATCAATATGACAACCTATCATGTTTACACTACATTGGAGCCCTGTATGTTTGCTTATGCCCCAAAATCCCCAGAGCAGTTATGGTGCCATGTGAGTCCAGTCAGTTTAGGCACCATTTAGTAAGTCATTTTTCCCTCAGAGAACAACTAAGAAATCCACCAGCATCTTCTTGTTTCTAGGTTTTCAGGATAGCTAAGATTTCCATTCATAGCCTGAAATAAAACCTTGATGTTTTAGAATCAAAACCATTACAAATCTCTCATTTTCTTTCATAAATGTGAAGAGTGACATTTATCTTTCCCCAAAAGTAAAAATGAAACTCAGTATCCTACAAAATCTTTTCAGGCAGAGCAACAACAATGCTTTTTTTAGTTCTATTGGTAGATCATGAAAAATACAAATATCTATAAAGATCACAGGAGCCTACACATTAAAATCAGAAAGCACATACCTGATCAATTAGTTAATCTCCTTGCAAATGAAGTTCTATTTCACACTGTACAGTATCATTTATGCTTTCTAATTCTTATTTACCACTACTATTCAAATGCACAAAAGAAACTAATCACTTTAATGACTGAGAGATCTTTTTGAATTATTGACTTTTGGGGTAAATTAAATAGTATGAAATCTGCAGAAAACAGAACTGTCAAAACTGCATTGGGTGACCACATGGTGATCAGGAGTTACTATATCATATATCTTTGAAATGGGCATGTTGGTATCTGAAATGCAAATTCCCCATCTTTTACAAATAGACATTTAAACTGTAAAACTCACAGCAAACTCTGCTCCCCTGTGGATATTGAAGGGTTACAAGTGAATGTAAGTCAAAATACAGTTGATGCTGAAATTACAGTAGCCTAGTAACAAGAGAAATATACTGATGATGGAATGAACCCAGAAATAACTGATGTTAAATTAGCCTGGTAAATGGGCAATTAGCATGGATGTGGTGCGAACAAATATGCCTCAGGTATTACCATGCTAATTACTCAGAGGCTTCATTATTCAGACCTTCACTGCCTTTTGTCTTTTCCTGCAGTTCGCAGGTACATGTCACATTGCAGCTAAGTTTTATTGCGGAAAAGGAGAAGGTACAGCAGATTTAATGGATAACCACAGTGAGACATCCTCAGTTTGCTCAGCCTTGCCCTTCCCTTGGTGTGCTGTATGAGGACAGCTAATGCTCTTGGTCTAGACAGGCAAGGGTTCTGTCAGATGGGGCACCAAGGATACACAAGGTGAGTATATAGCCCTGGTGAACCTCGGCACATTAAATCTGGCTGATTAAGCTACATCATCCATTCATAGATGTCTATTTATTGCAGCAACTACGGTGAAGACTTAAAAAAAAAAGAAGAAAAATGGTCTGATCTGTCAGGACCATTAGACTTCTGAGAAATTTTTTGAAGCTGAGGCGGATCATTAATGAGTGGTTTCAAACCACTACAGTAATTTTATCTTTATGGATTTCTATTATTTGAGCAGTGGCAGAAATATATTAATTAATTTTTCACTGATGCATCTAAGTAACCTTTACACACAGCAGACAAATAAAATCAACAGTGAAATCATGGTTTAATTATTTACCTAGCAACAACTTAGAATCAATACAACATCTCTTACTGACTGTGAGAACTTAATCTCCTTTCTATTCTCTTCCTTTTATGTGGTTATCATGCAATCAGGAGACAAAAGATGATGGGATTTTGCTCACATAATTATAGCTCATCAAAACGGCCCTCATGAACAATTCATTTGTCAGATTTGACCCTTTAGCTCTTGGACAATTATCTGTGAATTGATCATGGCTTTTCTTATTTGGTTGATGAAGAGCTTTTTCCAAACACATCTGAGCCTGACTATAGCAAGTATTTCTTCAAGTGTTTGTTATTTAGAGTTCTCAGGTTGGATGTCAGCTCTCTTGTATGGTATAATTTTTTTTACTCTTTAATTAAATCGATGTCCTTTGCAAAGTGGAGACATACCAAAGAAAATACTAGAGAGTTGAAATCCTCCCAGGGAGAAAAGTAGGGACTATGGGGACTTAGTAGGAAATTAAAGTCCTTAAGTCACAAAGTGTAGGTATAATGTAAAATAGAAATAACAACTTACTGCTGTGCCTTACCATTTTATATCTGTCTCAGTGCATCTCACTGTTGAAACACTGTCCAGCCTTCCAAAATTTCAGGACTTTTTAATTATTCAACATTAAACATTAAGGCTGTTATATGTAGCACTTGATATCAAGTTCTTATTAGTTTTGAGTTAATGTCAGAAGGAAACACTCTCATCGTTCTCTAGAAAAAAATGAATGCTCAGAGAAAATGCTGCAAATGGTGAAACATGCCATAAATACCACTACAGGTGGCTTTTATGAACTCTTAGAGTGCAGATCTACTTATGCTACTCCTACAGATTCCCCTTCTTCTACTATACTTAGTTCTATTGCAGATTTGTGGTTAAATAGAAAATGTCAGATTTTATGCTTTGATACATATGCACCCGTTTAACTGTCCTCTAGTTTCTCCAAGACAATTTCTCAGTCATTACAGAAAGATGATATTGAGTGCTGTGGCCTACCCAGGATTTTGACACTTTCCAAGAAAAGAACAGTGCCCTGCCTCCACTCCCCAAACCTATAAACCCATTACTCTCTTAAAGTAAGGAATACTTTCTGACTTGTTTGATAAAATAAGTAACACTGAAATAAAATACCCTACAAGAGGACTTAATAATAAATAAACCTCGAATTATACTCTCATCTCTAGCCAAAGTACTGTAAATTTGGGGAAAGCGTTCTCATGTCTTGTGCATTCTCATGTATTATGTGTTCTGTCTGTCAGTCACCAAGCCTCTAACTTGGAAATTTGCATCATCCCCACCCATCTGTCAGCGTGCTCTGATTAACTCGGCTCTCAAGGAGAAAATGCGTGTGGAGCCTGTGACAGCCTGAAAAGCTTTTTCCCAAACGTAATCTTCCAACACATTTGCGTAAGCACTTACAAAGTAATGACTACCCTTACGCTGGGCCTTTCTGAGGTTTTATCTCACTGCACTCTTGTAGAGACAAATAATACTCAAGATAAAGTGCATGTCACATCCCATCGCTGCTTCCCCTCTTCCCTGCATCAAACAAAATCAAACTGGTGCAATCTAACAGACAAGTGACAGAAATTGAATGATTCATTTCAGATCAAAGAAAAAAAATGAGAGAGTAAGAAAAGTCCTCTGAGAAAGAAAACACAACGTGTATTCTCTTCTGTAATAAACTGGGTCTGCCCAGTCTCAACTTTTTGTGAAGAAAACCTCTGTCCTCTGAGCACAGGGTTCAGTCCAGGTTGATTTCTCGGGCTGAACTGGGGTTTCTGGTGGGAATTTTTCTGAAGCAAAGACAGTGATAGAATCTCATTCATTAACTCACACATTTACCCCATCTGAGGATGTGACATCTAGTCCCTTTCCTTCGTCAGAATATTTCAAAGACATCTCTCTTCTGACCTACAGCTAAATTTCATTTAAGATATAAGAATTTAATATTTTTGAGGTTTCTTTTCTTCCTCCATCCTTTAACTGAGGTCACCCATGAAGTTTGACAGTTACAGAGGAGATTAAAGCAAACACAAATGTGCTCACACATATCCTCTCCCTGGGAAATCAGGTGAAGAGAAATGGCTGGGTTCTGTCAGAACAAAAGCTAAACCACATATCTTAGATGAACAACTGCTCAGGTAGCTGTAGCAAAATTATCATGGAGTGGTAGGGTAGTGAGAAGAATGGAGGAAAATATTATTTGGTAGGAAGGCAAACTGTGTGAGCTGACCACTAGAGCAGCTCTTTCTAGCACTGATCTTTCCTCTTACTCTCCTATGCCTCCCACACCCCTTCTAACTCCCTCAGGGTGCACTCTACATGCCTTACACATTCCCCTTGGCTATCCCCAGATATTTTCCCCATCCCCTGGGTAACTCTTGCCCACCAGCAGGGAATAGATATCTGCCTGGGGCCCCCAGACAATCCTGCGTGCAGGGTCAGGGCTGCTGAGCTGGGCTGCCTAGAGGAGCAATAAGTGCTCCCCTTCCTTCCCTCAGTGAGAGCAGCAGGAGGTATCCCCCTTCTAAGCAGCCCCTCACCTTGAACAGCTTTGCAGGTAATTATCATGTCTGAGACATCTATCTGCCTCTGTGAAATGGCATGATGGATTTGAAAAAAAGGCTGTAGTCACATGCACTGAAGCAACATGCACCTGTTTCCTTAGGAATTCAGACTGAGAAGAGTGCCAGTCTCAGAAACCCACCTTTGACACAAGAGCTATTTACATAATCCAAGAGATGTGGCAGCCTAGAGTTCTGCTAACAGCATCATCATAATGATCATATGAGCTGAAAACTTTTTTTTAATGTGCATTATCACTGTGGTATTTCTTACCTAGCACATTTAATTCACACACACGCACACACACACACACATATACACACTCCAACAGTTTGCATTTGGGTATTTAAAACTAAATCTAAAGCTGTGCTGGTGTGCATGCGTGCCATTGCACGTATTTAGGCATTCGGGGGGGGTTCCTCCTGTTTGCTGACCTTCTGGTTTCTCTTATTATATGTCTTGGATTGGAAAACAAAGACAGGAGATTACAGCTCCCAAACATCACTTCAGGGAGGACAAAAACATAAGTCATGAACTCAAGGAGATGGGGCTGCTATCTTCTCTTTTAATCTGACTGGCTTTTAATATTATTAAGTTTACTTTTCCATCAGTACTGCAGTGTTGACTTAACTCTCCCCTACACAGTTGTCAGTGCAGACCAAATAACTCATTTTGAATGCCATTTTGTACCTTGCAAAGTACATGAGCCTACTTTGTATTTGTGGATGGCAAAGGTCATATAAATTTAATATTCATATTTTGTCACTTCAAAATACAAGGTCAGGAAAATAGAGTACATTGGCAGAAATGAGACATAAAGTTTGGAAGGAAAATAACATTTTAATAACTTACATAACCCATTCAGATAACAAATAAGCAAATTAATTTCTTAGCATGAGACATGCTCTATATTAAATCAAAACCTAAGTCTGGCTGGTTTGCCTTTTGAACAGTAGGTTTATTTTGATGTGTTCTATGATTTGATCAGACCTTGCACTGCAGGTAATTGAGGAGAGGCAGGTGGAGGAAGAGTAAAGGCGGAGTTTTGTATCAAGGGATGTGAATTTTGCTTTGTGTTCAAAGCAGAAACAGAAGTCAAGGAGCTCAACTCCCACTGGTACCCTCAGGATTAAAACCATGGAGTAAAATTAAGTGCTGTCATACAGTAGACACTTAACCCCAGGCCCCTCATGGCCTCTTCAGAGGGTCTGAAGCTCTCTCCCTCCTTCTGTCCTGAGGCACCAGGAAATGGCAGTGTTTGCCTCCTTTCCTCCCCTTTGCCCTTCTTTTTGGTCCCTATAGTTGCTAGCACTTCCTACTGCCACACAGCACTGACATAGCTACAGTCTGTCACTTGGGAACTATTTTGTTTGGATTCACCTTTGGGGATAATTCCCTGTGGGAAAAATTGTCTGTCTCTTCTTATCTCCACCAAATGCTGGCATTGGGCAGCACAGGGGGCTGAGGAAGAACAGGAAAAACCCGGCCAAGTATGCAGGAAAACCCTCCATGTTCTCCAGGGAGTCCTGGATGAGGATGGCCAGGTTTGGCCCTGTATACTGTGTACATTGCTGTGCTAAAAAGACATGTTGTTATAAGGCTTTGGAGAAGCTTTCATGAATTTCCATTGGTCAGCAAGGATTGATTTTTTTCCCTTCAGTAACTGTCTCTCAAATCTGTGATGGTCTGGACAATTTCCTCTGGTGAGCAACCTTTCTTCAAACAAAGGTTTCTATGGGTGCAAATCCAGTAAGAAGAGATTAGTTAGGGTCAACTGAGAAATGTCCGGGAAAAATATAAAGACTCTCTTCTGGATTCACACAAACTCCTTGTCTCTCACTGGCTGAATTACTGCCGTACTCCTAGATAAAGCACTTGAATTAGTCGTTGGCATCTGGCCAGTATGTCTTTCATTCTATCCGAAAGGTGAAAGACAGGGAATTTGTGAGCTTTTCAGAGCAAGCCAGTGATGAGTTTGCTCAGCAGAGATTGAATTTCTGGTGAACAGCTTCCCACAGCTTTTGTCTGCCAGTGCTATCATTTTGTCTATCCATCCTTTGTCCCTCCTGATTTCCGCTCACGCTAACATGGAATGACGGGCTTGCCCATTTAACTCTGCAGGCTAAACTTCAGCTTCATTGCTATGTATTAGATCTATTTTCACCCCAATTTAACATTAACAGAATAATTTGCAGAGTTCTTCACTGAACCACAAATCTCTTAAATTACTATTTTACTTCCCTTGTATGGCTTAATATTTAACATTTTTTCTAATTTAGTGTTTATGTAAATGTCATACTTTTGCTCCTCCTCTTTGCTCCCTACTTGGATTCTGGCTTAGAGGGCATCATAGTCATATAGCTTTACTGCTGTCTGCTCCCATTAGGCTGATATGAGGAATCAGCTGTGCCTACAGTTTAATGCTGTTGGACCAGGTTACAGCCCGTGACAATGAACTTCTAAGCAATAATCCTTTAGAGTAATTTCTTTAGTGTCTGCAAATTAAAGGTCCAATGGCTTCTTTCTCATTCTGGCTCTGAAGGCATTGCCCTTTCCTTCAAGGATGCTACACTTTCTATCCCTAACTTGTAACTGCACTGACAAGAAGCAACATAAGCTTGAGGACCCCATGGCCAGGTACTTTTAACCTATGTCCACAAGCAGCCTGAAAGTGTTTGTATTGCATTTAGGAACAGCTCAGTTTAAGAAATCTGCTAGTTGTGGCAGACAACATATTTATACTTGCTTATACTGGATTTTCTTGTCCTTGTGAACAAAAGTTAAGACCCTTTATAAGAAGTTGAAAGAAACTTCCTCTCTGTCCCTTCAGAGCTTTCTGGGTCTTGGACTGAGGCTTTTACCATAGGCTTCACAACATGACTAGCTGATAAGTCTGTACTTAAGAAGGGGCTCTGAAGAGTCTAACCATACACTGGTGTCCCATAGTCTCAATTTAACAGTGAATCTTTATTTATTTGCAATGGCACCGTTTTACTGGAAAAAAGTAGTTGTTTCTGTTCCTGAATTCTTCAACAGCTGAGATGCTGCTAAGGCTTAAATATTTCAACAGAAGGGTGGGGTGGGGGTGTATGTTTGGACTTCATTTAGTTCAGGTTTTTGCCAGTGAAGGTGTGCCCTTTTTCTGACAATGTTAATAATGTGATTTAATGGTAACATTACAATGTCTCATGGCTCTCATAAAAACTCGAGCCCCCTTGTTTTTGTCAAGAGATACATTACAATTCAACCCCTGCACAGTAGTTCTCAGTGTCTAGGCAAGCCAGGTAGGATTGCCTTGTCAGAAACCATAGTGGAGGTTTACAGGGACAGACAGTCCTCTAGTCCTGGATTTCTCTCAAGTGCCCCATGCACAACTGGTAGGTACATAAGATATCATTCAAAACATCTGGAAAGGCAATCCACATTACCTCGTCAAGAAGGTTAAAATGCCTGAAAGCTTTTAAGAAAATAACTCGGCATTCTATTCTAAAAGTACAATAGATAAAAGAGAGCTGCCACAGTAAAAATCTTTTTATGGCAGGTTAGGTGCTTTGGGGGTGAACGTTTCACTTTATTTTTACCTTTCTGGGTGGAAAAGCCTTAGATTCAATGTCTGCTGGAAGTCTGTTTGTGAAATTGAATTTCATATGACAGAAAAGGGGCTTTTAAAAAGCTGAGAAAAAGGACATGAAGTGAACAAGACTCTTTTAGAAGAGTTTAGAAGAGAAAAAAGCTGCAGAAGAATTAAAGTTTACACGTTTGCAGCTGGAACCTACCCTCACAGTGCCTGGTGCTGATGAACTTTGATATTGCAAAGCACAACACCCTTCCTTCTGACTATTTTTAAAAATGTCAACCGCCACAAATTGCTAAAGGTGGGAATAGTGGTACTGAAGTGTATTGTAGTAATAAGACCCACTGCTGTCATTAAGAATTTGTATATCTGTTTGCTCTGGTATTCCTCTCTGAAGTGTTTCCTGCTGTGACAGAGAAAAGGCAGGCTAGAGGAACTGATAAAATGCTTCCATAGCCTTGTGACAGACATACATCTTCTTGTCCTTTCAGTCAGTATTGCTCCTGTTCAGTTTACTGGATCTTATTCGTCAGAAAATGAAGCACTGCTCATTTAATCTTCTATATCACAAACACAAGAAACCTTATTCATATTCTCTTGTACTGGTGGTACAAAGAACCATTTTCATATGCTTAAGACAAAGTAGTGTCTGCTTTTTATGTATTTCAAATGCAGAGTGATGCTGTACCTCTGAGCTTCATCCAGAATGAAAAAAAGCTGAGTTCATACAGTTCCAGGAACCAGCCTCAAGATGACTGGTCACTGAGAGGAAGCAGCTTTCTTAATAGGGAAGAGTATCACAGAAGGTTGTAAAAGACCTTGAGAGGTCACTTGCTTTCAACCATTCAAGGTGGGTCCAGCTTAGATCAGAACGTCACCCTCTCTCAATTCCAGACAGCTTCATCACCCCAAACTGTTTTACATTTACCTACAATGGCCAGTGCTTAGGCAGAGCTCAGATTTTTTTAAAGGAAGTATATAATTTCTTTTGAATAGGCAAGAAGAAAACGTCTGACAGTTTCCAAGCACTTAACACTGCAAGCAAAATTGGAATACTGAAGAAAGAAAGAGAAGATAACCTTCATTAAAGACAGTAATTTTGTTAATCTGGAAGCTGAGTCATATTAAGGGTCTGCCACTCTGACAGGAGCTTGAGTTCTGTTAAAATCTGCTGATATAAGAGGAATTCTCCTAACTAGAAAGCTACAAAGGAGAGAAACCTGAGATGCTATTTTTGCCAACCTGACACACTCTCAAAGTAACAGCACTAACTACGTACAATCTTTCACGAAATGAGCTCGGCAAAAAAACAAGGGCAGCAGTCACATCACAGTATCTGCAGTACTCCAGCTAGTGGTTAAACTCAATGTAAAAAGAACACATTTTCTAAACAGAACTAAACTGTTCTGGCAGTTCTGACCTCTAGATAGTCCTCTGTTTTGAAGGAAAATTGAAGTGACTCTTAAAGTATGGGAAGAAATATCTCCTGCACCTGGGACCCTGTAATTGTGGTCGAGAGACTACAAGTTCGTTCCCCAACACATTTGGCCTCAGTCTGCAGAAAAAGAGGGGCTGAAGTAACCATGGGGCTTAAGGGGAAGGAGAAGAAAAATTAGAGAGTGCCAAACACAACTTCTAAACTAACAGGGCATATTCTTTCTCATTTTTATGCCTCAAACTTTCCGTCCACAAAATAGTGTTAAACCCACTTTCTGAAAAAAAACCCACACAGGGATAGGGGAGGAATCAGCCTAATGCAATTTTTCAGAAGTCAGCAATGTCAAAGTGCTTTTCTTGATGTGTTTGAGACAGGTGTATTGTATGTGGTGGAACTGAGTTCTCTTTTTAAGCTAGTGTGCTTCAGGGCACATGATTTCCTTCCAATCTTTGTTCACAATTCTGCGAGCACAATGACAATGTAAACACTCAAAACCTGAGGTTGGCAATGTTTCCTGGACAGTAAGGAGTAAAATTACAGATGTTCAGAAAAATACAATTGTTTAGAGATGGGAGAAAATCATCTTTTTTGAACAGCAGCAAAACACCAGCTACCTTCTATTTTTTAAATCATATATTTATTAGTCAAAGACAAAATTAGGCCGACTTACTGAAAAACAATTGCCAGTGTGGAGGGTGGGGGAGGAACACTTATCCCCCTTTTCTGTAAAATACAGCACATGACTAAATAACATTGGGAATCTAGTGTGTGCACAGTGTGTGAAAGGGACATGGAAAGAGGCAAGGCAATATGATCACTCTGACCTCCACACCCTTAGATAGTTTCCAAGTCCCTTGAGCACTGATCAAGATGTGTCACGGTCTCATTGACTTCATCAGGACAACTCCTTTGCCTTATAAGCAAGAATTTGAGCATTTTTCTTAGATGGAGCTTAACTCTGCCCTGATGCATATTGATGTCTGCTGAGAGGGTCTAGTGGGTGTTGGGCAGGAACACCACCAGCATTGGGAGGAACAGAAGTGGTTATGCAGAGAGGGACTAAAGTAGAAAGAGGACAAATAAGGGTATGTAGGGAAAAAAAGTAAGATTTACTGTTACACCTAATCTCAGTATTAATTAAAATGCAAGTGCACTTTGAATTACAGGGCTATCATTCCATTTTGGAATACTTGTGTCTCTCTGAACTGCTGGAGACTCATTTTTGAGGTTTATCATGTCTCCTTTGATAAAATTATATTTCCATAATTCACAGTGCTTGTTAAATTGTTATATATAGAACTGTATGTATTATAAATTAAAGTCTGTAAAAGATTTCAGGGCCAGTGACTACACTGAAAAACTATTGAACCCATAATTCATTTCATCTGTTTTGTCATTAATATTTGAATAAATTATCCAGTGAAGCGTCATTGACCAGGCAGAGATGGTCAAAACCTATCAGAAATATTTGTAGAATGTATTACTATATTCAAAAAGAGAAAAGGTGAAATTTGATGAACTTTATGTTGAGGTACATAAAAGATCATGTCTCCTTCCTCAGTGCGTTTCAATATCAATAATCTCATGGATTAGTGTTTTTCTCAATAATTTTCCAAATTTCAAACCCAGTTTTCTTTCCTGAGATCATTTTGAGTGTAGACCTGAAATCTTTCATAATTTTTTGCAGAATGCTAGAGATTTGGGGAGATATGTTTACACTTGGCCATTTCTGACAATAGAGCTTTGTTACACTTCGATACTATGCTGCTCAAACCAGAGCCTTCTTAGGCAAAGAAAGAGTTTATACCCTCGTATACTCTGCTACAAAAATATTAATATACTGGGGATTTTTTTTTAAGTTTGGTGATGCATATGAGAAAATATACAACTTCAGAGAAACAAAATGTCCCTCATTGGGCACTTCTTTTTGGGGAAAGTCTGAAACTGCATATTACTGCCACAGTAATCCAGGGAATGCTCCAGAATAGCAAGGAAATTAAAACAAAAGCACAGAGAAGTTTGTTATTTTGATTGACCTCTACATTTCTTACTTTATCTAAATTGAAGAACAAATATTAGAAATCATTACAAATTCTCTGTAATACATGATTTAAGCCCCTCTTGACAGGATAACCTATAAAACAGAGGAGGAAGCAGTAAAAAAGGATTGGTTTTAATCCTGTGGATTCTCCAGGAGTTACAACTGGAGTTGGGAGCTACAAAAGGCTGAGTTTATGATCTTAGGTCCATGCAGGACTGATAACTAAAGGAAAAGTGCCAGAGGAGCTAAAAAATACTCTGGCCCCAATTAAGGGAATTTACAATCACGTTTTACACTCTCTGGGTGTAATGTTGGTGAATATCAATAGGTAAGCACCAGCAAGGCTCTGGCCACTGCATTAATAAGTGATGCCAGGACAAACATATAACAATAAATTCAGTCCTCATAATCTTCCTCTGTGTTTGATTGATCTATCTTTTAGTAAATTCTGTCACTGGAAGGTTTACTTGAGCAAGGCATACCTAAGCATTTAATTGTTTATCCTAAAATTGGGGATAAATTCTGTCCTCTTCCTTTTTGTAGAACAGCCATGAACATTAATCAGAGTTACCTTATAAAAGGATCAAAATCAGCAGCTTTCTCAATACAGACTATAACTCCCTGCTGGCTGATGGAAAAATAGGTTTCTGAAGTGAGCAAGAGGGAGAGAAGAAAGTAAAAGTCAGTATAACAAAATAAAAGGAGTGGCCAGATTTGTTAAGAGGGGAAAGGAAAAGACACAGACTATGGCCAATATTTAACCCTAATGATATCTAAATTTATAATTCTTTCTGGGTTTCTGATAATCTGAACAAGTCACTGCACCTTAATAAACAGTGTTGATGACACATTAATCTATATAACACCACTGAATTTCATATGTGAAGCAGATTAGTTAGTAGATGTCAAAATATGATCAATGTATTGCATGGACAATGAGTTTGTAGTGTCTAAGAATCACTCAACTGCTATTACAATTACACTGAAACTGAAATGCAATTGTGGGGTTGTAAGTTATTTCTTGTACATATGTGCACATTAATTTGACAGTGGCTGCTGTGCTGGTTTAACTTCAGCTGGCAAATAAGTACCACGCAGGCACTCTCTCACACCACTCCCCACCCCATGGGATGGGGAGGAGAATCAGAAAAAAAGTGAAACTCATGGGTTCAGATAAGAACAGTTTAATAATTGAAACAAAGCAAAATATACCTGTAATACTAATAATACTAATGATATAAACAACAATATTAATAATAATGAAGAAAAGGAGAGAGAGATTTAAAACCCAAGAAAAAACAGTGATGCCTGCTAAAATTGCTCACCACCTGCTGACTGATATCCATTTAGTCCTCAAAAACTGATCAGCATTTCCTGGCCAACTCCCTTCATTTTGTGTTCTGGACAAGACATTCTATGGTACAGAATATCCCTCTGGCCAATTTGGATCAGCTGTCCCAGCTGTGCTCCATCCTGGCTTGTTGTGCAGCTCCTCACTGGCAGACCATGGGAAATTGAATGCTCCTTAACTTAGGGTAAGCACTGCATAGCAGCTTCAGTGTGCTATCAACATTATTCTCATACTGAATCCAAAACACAGCACTGGACCAACTACTAAGAAAACAAACTCTATCCCAGCCAAAACCAGGACAGTTGCCTAAGAGATAGATGATATTCTGTCCCCTCATGGTGCAGAATTAAACAACTGCAGTTGACCCTAAATAAAAAACTGTAATTGACAAATAGTAATAATAAATGACTGTCATTGACACCACCCAAAGAACTGAGTTCTGGAAGCTCTGTTTGCGTTTGGTTTATTTTCTGTATTCAAAACCAGGATATTTGATCTTTGCTTATTTATTTCATTTATTTTACAGCATGTCAAAATAATTCTCGAGAATGATAATTCTCCAGATATAATACTCAATATAATGCTTGATTCCTGACTTCTCACAGAAGCAAAAACTATTTCTTGAAGCAACTTTTAAAAGTTCTTGAACTGTAGTCTTACAGGTTATAGAATATAAAAAGCAAGAATTAAACCCACAAAATATATTAAAAGAATTACACTGGTGCACTGGAATGGCATAAATTATTAAGGACAGAGCTTCTGTGTTAGATTTATGCAGCTGAGAAGAGAAAATGTGGAAAAAGCATGTATTGAAATATTCAATATTCCACAAAGTGTAAATTAAAAATGAAAACTACACCATGGAAAATATTACTTTGAATGTTAATAGTAGCACAAGAATAAAAAGGAGCTGGAGCTAGTGTCTTTGTGCTGTGCAGGATTTAATTGCTTAGACTCCCCACTAATATCAGTGGAAAGCCTTTGGCCAAACTGTTATGAACTCCGCTCAAAATGAATGTCAGGAAGAGTGGCACTGCAGGATACCTAGGAACCAACCTGTGGAATACCTTGAATGCCACATAATCACCAGGTATTATTCAAAATCCAAATAAATGCTGAGAACACAGTTAAAATATTCTCATTCCTTCTCATTAGCTTCCTATGAGCCTAAATCTTCCCAGCATAAAATAAATGAGAATACTTTGGGGAAAGCAAATAGTTTTTCAGTGTTGCCAAAACTGTCACAATCAACTTGGGCTGTTACTATGATTAAAAAAAAAAAACAACAAAACAACACAACCTTACGTATCTCAGAGAATGACATTTATTCTAGCTATCTCACCCCTGTCTGAGCCATCAGCTCTCATGAATATCTGGAAAGCCTCATGTCCATACCAAGGCACTGTGCTGCCCAGATTGGATGACAATGTAATAATAGTTGGTTTGACATGATGGTTGTTCTTTATCGTACTGGAGAAGTGAGGATATAAAGTAGCTGTCATGGGCTGTATAAATATTTTACAAATAATGAAACGACCCACGAAGTCCTTACTCAATTATTTGGGCAAAATTCTTTTGTTATCACAAATAAAGCTGGATTTGGCCACAAAGCACTTATTCTACAGAACTGTTATTAGAAAACAATCACTGCAAACGCAATTATTTTCAGGACAGCACAGCAAAGAATGCCCTATTCCCCAAGCAGAGATCAAACCAAATAATTAGGAAAAAAACCCAAAGAACACTCCAGAATGATTTGGTGAGTAATCAAAAGTAACAGAAAACACAGTCTATGCCAGTGTATATTATTCCACTTCAAACACAATGGCAAAATGAAATGCAAAAAGCAAAGAAAAGGCAGACAGGGACATGTAAGTTGTGTCTTATTGTCAGTCTGTATAAGAAATCACTGGTAAAAGGCAGAATATGTAAATATATATCTTTTAAAAGCTGAAAGAATGAAAGCAGAAATGGCATGGCAATCCATGGGCTGTTTCTGTCAGCATACAATTTTCATAAAGACGTGTTTTATATAATCTGGTTTTTGGGGAATTTTCTTTTCCAAATTTGGCTGTGACAATGCTTCAATCAATGCATATCAAGCCACAAGGATTCTGTGAACAATCTGTCTTATTGGAGATCCCTCTATCACAAGTACTTGTTCTTAAAAACATTTATTTATTGCAGTCTTCTCCATTGGGTCCTCCCTACCAGTTCAATAAGGGCCAACCTTAATAAGCAGTCACCATAAAGTTACCATAAATACCTACTTTAAATATCTGACATGGAAAATGGCTAATGACTAAGATACCACTCTGTGTGAATACTTAAAAAAGCAACCTGTAGCACTGAGACCCGGCCAAAACACAATCTTTGGGATTTGCTGTAAATTTCCTCCTCTTTCATTTGGTTCCAGTCCCACGGAACACCTGGAAGGGTGGATAACCACTAAAGCTAAAGGGCAATGTTTTCAGAGAAATGAATTTGACATCAACAAAGCTAGGACTAAAGGAGAAGAGAAAATGTGCCCCTTAGGGGCATGCTGCTCTGGAATAACTTCCTCTGGGTTTAACAGGTTTGGGCAGCAGGGTCTGTGGGTGCCCTCCGTGGAAGGGGAGGATAGGAGCTGCCTGGGATGCTCATATTGGGTCCAGCCAGGTCTGACACCAGTGTGAGAGATGCCAGGGCAAGGACATCCCCAAGGGTCTGCAGTCGTTGGTGACCCACAACAGAGAAGAGGAAAGTCAGTAAGAAGCAGAAGTTAGCAGAAAGAAACCAGTATGCACGGAGCAACAAGCCAAAGCCACTGTGCACACAATCCAACCAACCTGCACTCCCTACCTCTTCACAGAAGGCATTGGGAAAGTCTGAGTGTAACCACAGCAAAAAAAATAAGGGAATTTGACATGAGGATGGGAGAAGAGTGTTTGACTGAAGTTGAATCTGGGAAAGAAAAGCTTTTTGTTTAAATGTTTGATTGCATTTGTTATCTCTTTTTTTTTTTAATGCTAAAACTAATGATCAGAAGTGTGTGTTAATTAAACACAATAATCGGGTTATTGTGTCAAAAAGATTAAACTAAGTACAAATTGCACAAGACAAGGCAGTTTTGCCTGCAATGGCAGCCAATAGCAGCAGCAGGACCAGAGAGCATGTGCTGGTACTTAGTATTGTAACCAAGTATACACCTATGAAAAGCTCATACAGAGCGTGACTGATGTCACCTGCCTAGCTGAGTCTCGTTTGCAGGGTAAGCAAACTTGGATAATTCTTAGTAACGAGGGCCTAAGACCAGCACAAGGCTGGGTCTTAGTGTGCCAGAAAGGAAGAAGTCACTGGGAGGAAAGCCCTCGAGAGTCTGGCTTGCTGCCTTTGCACCTGTTGGAAAACCAAAAGGGTTGAGGTGCAACCTCTGCTTCTGGAAGAAGATACTGCAGAAGTAGCCCCCTTGCCAAACATTTTAACTCCATTTATTGATTACAGAAATGGATTGGAAACCAACCTGTCTTTTTAAGCCAGAGACATAGGTAAAACCATCAGCAGGACTGTGCCTCCTCTGCTACACTGCACTCCTGTCTTTAAATGATTTGGTTTTCTGTGACAGTAAGGCAGCAGACTTGGTGATCAGGGATCTCACTTCTAATCCTGCTTGTTCTATGCCTGTGAACAGGTTACTTTCACTGACAACCATATATTCATTCCTCTTATGGTGAAATTATCACTCAAAAAGAACTGAGTAATAGGATAGAAATCTGCCTCAGGATAAATGTTGATCTTTCTTAAGTATCTATTTGGGAGAAGAAGAGTCATCGAGGGTAATGCAGATTGCTTCTCCTTGAGGTGCATGGAGGGGCAATGACATTTTTGAAGCTGAGCTCTTGCTCTATTCTTGCATTTTCATGTACCCAGCAAATTCCCATGGTAATACCCACAAAGAAATTCCTTCTCCATGTGAATATAAAAGCAAGTGTCAGCCTCTAAGTGAGCAGCCAGCACCATGCCAGAAGATGACTGACATCATTTGCAGGGTAGTGTGGAAGTGATAAAAACAGGAATAACCAAATTAGTGTTTAAGGCCATTCTGCAGGATAAGAACTAACTTTCTTTGAGTGGGAGGTATGAAAGTTCCCTGAGCTTCCAGCGAACAGGTACTACTTTCAGCATTTTGCCCAAAGGTTCAGTAGAGCCATGTGAATTGCCTTAGTCTTATCCCCAGAGAATAAGTTGGCCAGCTGTTATTGAAAGCTAGGCATTGACAAAGTCAAGTGCACATGAGTTTTGGGCACAGTGGAGCAATCCTGGAAACAACCAGGTTATTTTATTGCATCCTAAAGGTGAGTATGTGTGGAAGTATCTGCTATTTCCATAAAAATGAGAAGTTTTCAAGTATGAAATACAGGTCCACTGCTCTAAACTTTATTTGATGGCAGTTTGGATGCCAAAACAAATCTTTGCATTTCTGAATACCTTGGACCGTGGATGATTTTCAAAGCCCTTTTTTCCTGCAAACCCTATTCTCACTGCACTATTCTTACTGACAGATTCTAGACTTAATATCTGAAGAGAAAGCAGAGAAAGTTTTACCAGAAAGAGCTGGAAATGCACCTGTAATGTTGTGAAGATCCAGACTGCTGATTTCTATCTGCTTATTTGCCTATCTGCCTGATAATTATGTCTCACTCTTTCTCTCTCATAGCATTCTCTCATCAGCCTGCCTAATTCTTAAATTTCTAATTAACTTCTCAATGTACTAGTATATCTGAATTATCATCCCATATTTCTGAACTGCTAGTCTAAGTCTGCAAGTACAACCTAAAAAACTGACTTCCCATATAAAAATATGCAGCACAGTCTTCCTTATGAGAATTAAATAATAGGTTGTTAAGTTTTAGTCTTGGATACAAGGAGATATTGATATGATCTATTATGACAGAGATTTAATTTTCACTACTATCAATTAAAAGCACCACTCTCAATAAATCAGGAATGAAGAGTCTTAATAAACACTAAGATAAAAAACGACTGATCATGTCTTTCATTTTGATGTATGTACTTAATATTCTCTTTCATCACTGCAAGAAGATAGTGATCTTGCCAAAAGCTAGAACAGCAAGAGGGAGTGAAACTGATAAAAAGTCACTGCTCTGCAGCTAACTGAGGAGTTTCTTCAGCTGCAAGATGTTATTAAAACTGCACCTTAAGCTTCTAAAAAAATTTAATCTAGGTGCCTCTTGGGGAGAGGCAGCAAACATTGAGCAGTGGGCTGTTGTTCTTTTTCTGTAACTCCCATAGCATAAAGTAAGCAAAACCAATTAGATCTCTCATGCAAAATGTCAGCAGTGACTGCTGTGTGGTGATCTCCATGGCTGACTTGGCAGTGCTGATGGCATGGTGAGACCCTGGCACTGAGGAGACTCTGCTTTAGCTTGAAGGAAAAAAAATTGATAAAATTCATCTTGAAGATACCTTTGGGGAAAGGATGGCTGGAGAGAATGGATGAGGTTGCTGGCTGAAGCCTGAGCTGCTTTGGTAATGACCAAGCAGTTTTATTATCTGGACTTTTCACATGATCTATTAGGTTCATTTTGTGTTCAAATTTCTATGCAAGCTGGAAGTAAACAGACAAACTCTGAACATTTGATTGATTTGATCTTCATAGCAGAAGCTCTGATTCTTCAGCTTAAGTTTCTTCTATTAATTGGCTCAAATATGCTCCTCTATAACAGGATTTATGCAACAATTGCTCTTATGGTGATTATAACTTCACAGTACTGACACTGTAATTGTGATTGAAAATGCATTTTAAAGTCCCTAACTTCAAATACTTCTGTCATGAGGAAAAAGACATCCAATCTTGTAAAACAGAATGTTATTTTTATTTACCACTTTTTAAATATCACAGCTTGACCAGCCTGCTGTCAGTGAGCAGTGAGGGATGGCTGCTCCCAGAGAACCAGGGAACTGAGGCTGAAAACCCAGCTAGCATGGTAGGAGTCTTCTGCAGTACCCAAGAGAGGTGAGCATGGCAGGTCCTGATAGAGCAGCCAGCTTGGACCAAGAGTCTGGATCATCAGACTGGGTGTGGTGATGAGGCAGGTACCGCGTCAAACTGGGAAGTCAATCAAAAGATTGAGATCAGGTCTGATGAAAACAAATGGAATAAGACAAACAGTAATCTCCCAGACAAGTCCATAGTGACAAGAAAAGTCCTAGGTCAAGCTAGGAGGTCAGCCCATGGGTCAGAGTCCAGATCAGCAGGTCCCATGGCCAGGCAGCGGAATGGCTGTGGTTGAGCTGGAGACCAGTGCTCCTGCGGCACAGTGGGCAGAGAATGGACACCCAGGGCTGAATAAAACCCATACCTGCACCCAGGGACAAGGGTGGGGATGAAAGCCCCAGGTGAGGTTGGTCAGGGTCTAGTAAGGCATATTAATGCCCTCAAGGCCCTGACAGGTTTTCACCATGCCATTAAACAAACGCCAAAATCAATATTACAAGCATTGTCTTTCACACTTGCATCTTTGCAACATACATCACAACAAACAAAAATAATCACCTTAAAATGCCTACTTCCTCTACAAAGAATTTTTTTGGTCTGACACTCATATATCTAGCTTAATGTGTTTTACTGATATTTATTCATTCTGTAATGTCCTTTATCTATTTACCAATAACAGATAAAGATAAAAGATTATAGTGCATGTGAGTGGGAATCATCTTCCATTATACTTTGACTCGCATGAGTAGCCATCTGAAACCAGCAGAACTAATAAAGATATTGACACCCAGCAATTCAGCTACTGCACTTCAGTGCACATCTGCGCCGATCCGAATGGGAAACTTCAAATCTGGCATCACAGCAGTGGTAGAGATGCCAGATCAGGTCTGAAACCAAACTGATTGCTTTGGTGTGTTATAGCTCTGCTACTTCCAGTTATAGTCTGGAGATGCCTGCATCATCAGAGAGCTATGTTGCACTGAGCCTTGCTTAGATTAAAAAACACCAGGAGCTTTTTTTGCTTTGTTTGGTTTTGCTTTGAATACTGAGTTTGTTTACCCACTGTGACCATCATCTAAAATTCAATGCTTTTCCAATCAACATCTATGGTTACAATTAATTTAAAATTAAGCTGTTTTTCGTAAGAACTTTACCTAGCTACTGCTGCTATACTTTTCGTAAAAAGGCTGTTGTCCAGAGTCTGTAGAGGCTTGTATTTTATATATAGTGATTACAAGTACAGAAATCCAAATATTTTGATGTATCAGTCTTTAATGGCTAGGAGGTAGGACATTATATCCAGTGCCGTCTCCACAGTTAAAAGATACCACCTAATTTTTTGTAAAACAGAAAGAAAAGAGATGAAAAATCCATTTTAGTTTTACATCAGCAATGATAAATACTGTCCTTCAGGATGCAACCGAATGTTTATCTTTCTGCCTTTGCTTGAGGCAAGATGACTGTGAAAGTCACAGCACTAGGAAGGATGAATTTGGAATTTGCGGAAATTTGATGTTTGATGGGAACTTTTGTCAGTCCAGTGCTATAGCTTCATCTTTTCTACTGCAGCATGTGCAACCAGCTATTCAGATAAGCTGTTGTCATAAGTTTAGATGTAAATATCTTAAAAATTGAATAGCTGAAAAGTGACAATTAAAGGCATGAAAGTTAGTATTCATATGTACAAGAGGGTTAGAGTTACAGCTCCTGGAGGAAAAATAGCTCTAAGTCTCAAACTTAGACAGGAATATTTACTAGTTAGTTTTAGTTTCAATTGCAAATATATTTCTTATGGAAAAGTCTAATACATCAGTAATGAACTGCTGCACAGATGAATCTTCCTTGCCACTGTGCTCAGTTTTACACCAGGATAATTCTATTTATTTACAGTAAATTTCTTACTGAAAAAGATGGCTAAAGCCCATGAAAATAAATTGCCTAAAATTTTATGTTAAAAAGTATTTGGGGGGCATTTTCTGGAGAAACTCTTGCTGTTGACATTAGGCAGATCTTTCTGAATCATCTGGGCTCAGGAAACACCCTGTAATACCCTTTTCAGGTTTAGCTGGCACTTAATATTGAAAAAAAAAAATCTAATTCTCATATTTGCATTGTGAGTCCAACTCATGCCAAAGAGTAGATGGACATAAAAGTTCCAGTCTCACTGAGGGTCCCCAAAGCCATCAAACAAAGCTCACCTCAGGTGAGGCAGCAGAGCAGTGTACCAGGCATGCTTTCAGGGAGCAGGTGGCTCAGCAACACAATGTGGTGCAGGGTCACAGTTCTTTCCTGGGTTAGTTCTTTGCATCAGGTGGCAGCAGTTTATTTGGAAAGTTCAAGTTCAGACAATGATATTCCCTGATGCGTCGCTAGGTTTCCTATTGCCTTCTATTAAAACAGTGGGGGAAATTATGCTCAACTCAAACCCTCATAAAGAATGCTTCAGCATAATATGCCAAATCAAAAATTTGGAAATCAGCAAATGCCAAATATAGTTTTCATGCTGCTTTTACACTTTCTGTATCTATGCTACCATCTTAATTGTTTTGCAACATCCCATGTTTCCAGAGGCACCTACTTTATTCAACACACATACCAGGGAATTCATATGTAATTGTGCAGTAAATGCTGCTATTAGGAAGTTTGTTGAGAGCAAAGTAAAATACTTGGGAAAGCAAAGAAAGGCACTGGTGTTAGAACAGTGTCCTGATATTAAAATAATCTGTGTTTTGTCCATGTCATTGCCATTTGCAGCCTTTTGGAAAAACTAAAACAAATTACACCAAAATATGAACAGCCAGAAAAAGCTCTGGGTTCCTCTCCAGTTGTACTCAGCTCAGGATCACTAGGAGTGACTGGGAACAGAGCTGACCATTACCTATTGCAGCACACACCTACAATGTGGCTTCATTGTCTCTGACAGCAGACAGGTGCAGACTAGATGAAGCAGCAAAGAGCTGTCAAAGGGAAGGCTCTGCCATTTTTCCACAGGGGCAATGACTATTCTGAGCAATGAGAACACGCTGTGGGGCACCTTACAAACTGGTTCTCGTACTCCACTTGAATACACTGAGAGGCTTTAGAGAACATCATGGCTCATTTCTAGCCCACACAGTTGTTTACCACTGGGTGCTGAGTAGTACTAAGTGGAAAAGTTTGTATGCCCCTGGACCTCATCCCACCATGAAGCTGAATCTTGGTTAGGGCAGACACCAAAACCCATGAGCTGGGAGCATTCCAAAGCTGCAGGAGGTCAACATCATCTGAATAAATGAAGGTAAGACTCTTTAATCTTTGTTTGCTTATTTATAAATATGAATTGTTATTGACACAGTTAATGATCATGAAAGTAGGACATCCATGAGTGGACCCTCAAAGGACATGTGGAACAGACAGGACTTTGAAACAGACAAGTCATCCCAGTGTGAGAGAAGGGCAGAGCACATCAGAACAATGAACTATGGTTGCAGGTAGCATGTCAGTCTGCATTCCCTTTCTGTACCTGATGTTACATAGGAAGAGAGAACATAAGTGAAAAGCATTGGGAGACAAAAGAGAAACATCAGGTGAAAGAAGTAGAGCACGGATGAAGAACAGAACAGGAAGAAGATGTAAAAGTGACAGAAAATCCATCTGGTTTCCCCTCTCTTTCTCTTCCATCAATCAGAAAATGTCCTGTGTCCCTTTCATGTATAGGTTCTGATTACCCTCCTGTTCATAATGTTGACTTTGTTCCTGCTTTCCCCACCATGAAAAAGCAAAAGCTACAGCACTGCTAGAATACAACACCAAACTGGGGCCAAAGCAACATCAAAGACCCACTTGATGGGTTCTTGTAGTATCAGAACAAAACCATACCCTCAGCTGGCAAATGCTTAGCCTGAGTGATCCCACTGGATCATTTGTATAAATGAGTGTTATTGCCCACAAAATTTCACAGCTAAGTCCTTATTGAAACCTGTAAAATATACCCAGTACCCTACAAATAGAAGAGCAGGAAAAAATAAAAACCACCACCAACAAAAAAAACCAAAATAAACAAAACAACCAACCAACAACAAACCAAATAAACATATCTTGTGTAAATTTACATAACTCCACATAGACTTCACTTCTTAACTGTATTAATTTGCTCTAGTTGCAGATCAGTCTAAGACCTTTCTACCTGAAGCTTACAGATGAAAATCCTCATTCTGCATTTCTTGCATTCCTGAAATTCACATTCAATTAAAAATTCATGAAAGGAAGGCTTAAAGCCTAAATTGAACCATTAATTCTCTCTTGTGCTAACAGATCATAGCAGATTATAGAAAGGAAACAAGACAAGGAACAAAAGGAGATTATTCTTGTGAAACATAAATTATCTTTGACTATACACTCCTTGGCAGAGCGGGAAAGGTGGGGAAGGCCATCATTGATTGTTTATTAAAGTCATTGGGTGTGGAAGTCCCAGAGCAAAGACTAATGGTAAAACCCTGTAGTTCTTTCCTATTATTAAATCATCAATAATATGTAACCTGAACAGCAGTTCAGAGAAAGAATTATATGCCCAAAGTCTTCTGTAATTTTTGTACTTCATTAATTGTCCTAATAAAGAATATTCTTTTCTCTTTGTCCTTGTTTTCAGCTAGGGTAGAGTTAATTTCTTCTCAGTAGCTGTCACAGTGCTGTGTTTTGGATTTGGAATGAGAATAGTGTTGATAACACAATTATGTTTTGGTTTTTTTGCTTAGTCTTGTTTATCCTAAGTCAAGGACTTCTTTTCCTTGTCTCATGCTCTATCAGTGAGGAGGGATGCAAAACAAACTGAGAGGTAGCATAGCTGGAACAGGTGACCCTGTCCAAAGGCATACTCCACACCACAGAACGTCATGCCCAGTAGATGAACTGGGGGGAGTTACCCTGAAGGGGACAATCTGCATTCAGGAAGCAGGGTCTGACACTGGTCAGCAGGTGGTATGCAATTTTATTGTGCATCACTTATTTTTTCCCTTTTTACTATCATCATTAGTAGTAGTATTTACCGTGATTATTATATTTTGCTCTATTTTAAATTATTAAACTGTCCTTATCTCAACACAAAAGCTTAACTTCGATTCTGCTCCCCATTCCACCAGGCTCAGGGGGAAGAAAGGGAATATTGGACGAGCAGCTGTGTGATGTTTGATGTCCAGCTGGGCTTGAAACCATGACATCCCCACAAACCTTCCTCAGTAAGAGGCAAACTGCATGTGTGTACATGTGTACTTGTTATCTTAGTAGTCTTGCTGGACTTGTATGATTGTCTCACAAGAAAAATTTGAAAAGCAGCTCAGCAATGGCTAGGAGGAGAAAGTGGAGAGAGTGAGAAAGGAGGAATGGAGACTTGTGAATGCATTTTGGTTCAGTTATCAAAAATGCAACTGAAAATCTACAAAAGACTGCTGAAGAAGAGGGGGGGGGGGCATAGGGAGCTAACAGTCATACTTGGGATAAGGAGGAGCTGCTGCTTTTGGTCTGAACTTTTTGCTGTGGAAACTGCATTTGCTGATCAGTAGGAGAAAAGGAACAACTCCCTCTCATGTGTCCATGAGCAAGGCTTTCAGCCTGGCACCGTCAGAAGTGCAGGCAAAAGGCAGGGGCAGTGGCAGATGCCACTTTCTGGGAATGCTGAAAAAGCAAACTGCCACCACAAGCTGCAGAGCAATGTCAGGAGAAGAGGACAGGTGGCAGGGGAAATGGTAAAAAGAGGAGTCTGTCTGGCTGCAAGATGAAACCAGTGTTGTGACCAAGGCAACAGCTTACAGGGCCATGGGGCCAGGTCACCTCAATGCCAGTGTGGAAGAAAAGACTGCATGCCACATATATCTATAGTCAGTGCAGTTGTGACACTATCCAGGGGCCCAAGATGGACACTAGTAACAAACCCACTACTTCTCCAACACCATCCTTCAGTCCATACATACACTCACCATTCATTTTCAACAACTAGAGCAGAGATGTTGATACATAAGCTAGTCAGATGAGACGTTTCTAGTCAAAAGAGTAAAACCAGTACTAGTAGCACACAACTTATGTGAGCTATCCTAGACACCTGTAGTATGGTGAATCATACTTTGAAAGTGCCTACTCTTCCTGTTGCCTCTAAAGGAATCTCAATTTGGTGAAATATTTCTATGTTTGGCGAGGTGAACCTAAACTTTTCAGCCCATCTCCTTAGTCATTAGGAGTAAAATATGTCAGAGATGTGTGTGAAGGGGTAGTTTTGTAGTTATCCATTTCAGTCACAGATTGTGTCTCATCAACTTAATCATAGGAGACAGCCCAGTCATTTTGATTATGCTGTTTGCCTGACTGAAATGGCTAAGACTTGTTTGCATGTAACCATGAGCTCTGCAGCTGGAGTTAACAGCTTCAGCACACATTATACAGGTGCTTGTACCCATTAGGAATGGAAAGCTTTCAATCATTTAAGCTATGTTGTTAAAATTCTATCTGAAAAAGTATTAATTAATCACTATGCATAGGCATGCCAGTCATCTGCTCAGAGCCCAATAAAAGTACACAATGGAAGACTATTAATGAACAATGCCTTAAATGCTGAGCAGAACACTTATGGCTTGATAAATAATCACATTTTATTGGGCACTCTTTTTAAATGCACCATTTGAATACAGATAAAAAGCAGAGCCAGTTGACTTGCAGATGTTGCTTTCATTAATGGATTAATGTGATGTGTAATAGATTATCCTGATTGCCATTAAATCAAACTTCAATAGATTAGCTGACA
The DNA here is from genome assembly GCA_013397565.1 of Ptilonorhynchus violaceus. Lineage (NCBI taxonomy): Eukaryota > Metazoa > Chordata > Aves > Passeriformes > Ptilonorhynchidae > Ptilonorhynchus > Ptilonorhynchus violaceus. The sequence goes on along the minus strand of VZRJ01002170.1, from coordinate 948,446 downwards.
TATTTAAGAAACTTAGTCATTTTCTATGTAATGATGACAAGATGACTCATCAGTATGACACTTTATAGACAGAAGTAGCATTTTTGTGCACTGGCTGACAGTTGGATCCCGTACCACCTCTACAGCTTGACTTTACTTTGAGATTTGCTGGTTGAACCTCTTTTATCTTGTCCAGTGTAACAAGAGTGACCAGAGGTGAGGGAATGTGGTCTTAGCAGCTTTGTCTTTGTGAGATTCCTTCCATACTACCTTCAGAGACAGTTCCGTCTGTCTAACTCTGGGTATAATGACTTGTACCTCCTTGAAGATATGTAGCTCAAGGCCAATTTCAACACAAGACTGTTTAAAACCTTATTACTGTCATCAGTGCAATGTAACAGGAGGCCCAAGAATTTTTTCTCTGAAAAAGCTGGTGCTGACATACAAACATGAAAGGTAACTTTAAAAAAACCCTGGTTTTAAAAAGTTGTTTGTACTATTTTTTCTGCAGTTTATTTTCCTTTAATGGTCCAGTGCACTTTTTCACCTACTTTCCTTAAAATTTTAGTACGTGAGCTAAGAAATACTATGTGATTTTTCAGTATAGTCTTGCACTGTGTACTGACTACAGGGACAAAGTTGAAAAGTGTATACCATAGGGTTGTTCAAACAATAGGTGTCCTTGAAGGAAGTGTTTATCTCTTAAGGGAAATATACTGATGAGATAAAGACACATTATAAATAAATATTCATAGTTCCAGCATGTTCCTAGATATAGCCTAATACATTATTTTAAAGGACAAAGTCTTCCAAGGTTCGTGGTAAGCATCCTCTGTTATATCATCCTGAACATCCATCTCACCACTGTAGCACTGCAAAGATTCTTACTAACTGCAGAACATTAATAAGAGCAGAAGTGCCTGTACTGTAAAAAACACGAACTACCATCATTTTTCACACCAGTGGGGTCCCTTTTATAAGAAGATCTGAGATATAACCGTTTAGACAGAAGATGCATTTTGAAGGGAGACAAGAGCCTTTTAAACCTTTACATCTAACAGTTTATGCAATATCTTCAAAAGAAGAAACTATATCTTAAGGGAACCTTGACATTTCACATGTGAACTTGCAAAAGAAAGAAGATAATAAAACTATGGCAATTTGTACAGCCATAGATCTCTATGAGTTAACTTCATTTTAATCTCAGCCTATTTTACACTAGGTACCTGAACATGTATTTATCCAGGTGTGGCACGAATGCACTTGGGTATTTGCAAATAGGTTCATTATTGGGCCAACTCAGCTTCCACGGGTCTATGCAGAGATGCAGATGCAGCGTGGATGAAGTGGCTTTTTCCACACATAAACCACACCACCCAGTATTTGTATATGGGCATAGGGTTACATCCCCACTTACTAACCATTTCCCATCTTCCCTCAAAGCAGATCTACATCTTGCATTTTTCATCCACTTCACTAAGAGAAGGTTCACAAAACACTGAACACTTCTGAAAATCCTGCCCCAGAGGAAAAGGTTGTATTGTGAAATCTCAAAGTGAGGATCAGTGGGGACTGCAAATTTATCAGGCTAGGTTTATAACCACCTTTTTCTGTGTCCTTGCAGATCCATTAAAAACAAACTAACAAACAAACAAACAAACAAACTCAGAATCTCCCAGTTTATTTAATTTGTTCAGAAAAATTTAAATGTGACAGTGTCATCTCTGAGACTTTCCTTATTCTATGGAGACAACATTCTCCATTTCATTCTGTTAATACCCTCATCAACATGCTTTATGTTCATCAAATAGGGCCAATAGGTTTCCAGTGGCCTGGAAACATGTAGTGAATGGCTCAGCAAGCCTCGTGTCCTTCACCCCGTGCTTGTTGGGATGTTAAATCTTCTTCATATCCCCAGTGCATCAACCATTAGTTTGGAGGCATATTTTAAAGCTTTTATTCACAGAGGCTTAAATCCTGATGAAAAATTGTCTGAAATCATCAAGGTCTCTGCTGGTTCCTTAGCCCCTTCAGAAGATGCTTTTGTCAGCATGGTCTGACTCATCAGTCTATTCTCACACTGGTGGTTTATTAGGACAAAATAAATGAAAGATCTCATGGATCCAGCAAGACAAGATTTTACAGCCAGCATGTGTTCTGCATGTAACACTCATTCACAGAAAGTGGACAGAAAATCCCTCTTTCCTTTTTTCCAGGCAAAATGGAATTTCTCTGTTATAATTCTGCCTCATTTTTCAGTCTCCAGGCTGGCATCTGGTGGCTTAGATTACCAGAAAGACCTCGAGGTGGAAGGTCAGCCAGGGACACTGCTGGAGACTTCAGGAGCACAACACAGCTGCAAAATCCCCTTTGCTGGCAAACTCTCAGCTGGCTAGACCTGCGCTAAGAATGAGCTGTGCGCCAAGGGGTGGCAGTGAAAGGATGGACGGGAGACGTGCTGATTATTCTCTCAGCAGCATCTACTTAGCATATCTTTTATGATGAGCTTGGAAGGGTCTGCATGTGCTTCTCTAAGTCACCCTATCCTATACAGTCTAGCACAAGAAGCTAAGAGCTGAGTGAACCTCACCTACCTTTTCATCTCCACAAGCAGCCTCCAAGGAGTAGCACTTGGAGTCATGCCCTGGATGAGGCCAGGCTCATTGCAAAAAAAAATTGTGTTTATCTTCTAGCTCGGTCAGCTTTCCAGTTGGGTGAAATCCCCAGGGTGTTATAACATTAAAACAGAACTAAAATCACCTAATAAAAATTATTATTTTCTTGCGTTGAGCATATTAATACCAAATATATCAGCAGCATTGCTATGTAACAGACCTTTGTTGTCAGAAGGGGTTAGCACAGTGAGCTTTAGCAGAAGAGCCCATGGTATGTAGGCGAAATTAGCATCCCATTGTTGAGAGAGGGATCCAAAAGCAGGAGGGGCAAAGTAGAACACGATCCCACAGTCCAGACGTGGGATAACTACAGCTGCAACATGTAAGAAAAGATGGCAAGATCTGACTGAAGAATTTTGCTATTATCCAGTGTCTAACATATGTAAAGTTCTTTTCCTAAAGCAGAAAAACATTCACCAATAGTGATGAATAGAGATTTTTGAAATATTAAAACAAATAGATTTATTACAGACAGAATTTTTTTCCTTAAATTTCTTGTACAGAGTCTTGTGGATTGCAAATAATAAACAGGGTTCTCTGCCTTCATACCTCCCAAACCCTGGGAAGAAAAAGGTAAGCCATTACAGAATCATCCATCAAAAATGAAAGTGCATAGTAAAGATGTGGTTTCCTGAGAAAAGTGTGTACTTTTCAATGAAAATGTGCTTCTGAAAGCACAATTTATCGATCAAAAAACACTAAACCACCTATGTGTTCTTATGCAGAAGAATGACCGTAATCACTTTGTAAAAGCTAGATTAGGTACTTGTGGATACAATAAAGCACACAGAGGAGATGCTGCTGTTTCTGTGCTAATTTTCTGATTCATAGGCAATGTTCTCTGCTTATGACAGGATACTTTTTGTATTTTTGGTTCATTAAATTTACCAGGGAAAAGGTACTACTTTGTATGAGATTCTCTGTATCATTCTGCTGTTGATAAACACTTTGGTGTGACTTCTATAGGTTTTTGTTTCCTTGAAGAGAGAGGGTTTAATAGTACATACTGTAACAGACATGATCCAAATTTGATTGTAAAGGAGTTTTTTTCTGTTCAGGTATCTGCTGCCAAACCTTGCAGATTTCTGCCTGCACTCTTCCACTGTTAGCAACCATTACAACAAAATATCAGGTTGCATTGTCATACCATATGTGAGGACACAGCGTATCACTGCATATTCTGACAACTGTTATGGGTTAGAAATATATTCTATGAAAATATTACACAGTCCTATTACTCTGTGTCTCTTGGCTGATGTGAAATCAGACATGGGCTATGGATCTTTCTATTACACCAGCTGTTTATGTCAAGCTTGGGGCAGTCACAGCAATTAGCGTGAGTAATATGCATCATCTTTCCAACTCACTTACCATCGACTCTGGCAACCACTCACACAAACGACATGAAAGACAAAGTCTGCCTCAGATGGCTTATAAAAGCATGGTCTTCCAGCTGAACCCAAATAAATCATAAGTTCACAAGAAATTCCTTCAACTCTGTTTTAGGGAAAGCAGTTTTGTTATTCATAGAATCATGCAATCATAGAATAGTTTGGGCTGGAAGGGACTTTTAAAGGTCATCTAGTCCAACTCCCCTGCCATGAACATCTTCAGCTTAATCAGATCAGAGCCCCGTCTACCTGACCTTGAATGTTTCCAGGGTTGAGACATCTGTCATCTCTCTGGGCAACCTTTTACCTGTTTATAAAATGTTTCTTCCTTATATGTGGTGTATACAGACCATTCTTCAATTTAAAACCATTACCCCTTGTCCTATCACAACAGGCCATGCTAAAATGTCCATGTCTCTCTTACAAGACAGACTTTAAGTACTTTTTAGTACTTACCAAAGTAGTAAGTACTACTCACTTTTAGTACCTTTAAGTACTAAAAGGCTACAAGGAGGGCTCTCCGGTATCTTCTCCAGGCTGAATCACTTCTCTCTCAGAAAAGTCTCATAGGGGAAATTCCCTCTGATCATTTTGATGGTCCTCCTGGACCCACTCCAACAGGTCTGTGTCATTCCTGTGTTGAGGACCCCAGAGGTGGGTGCAGCACTGCGGGTGGGGTCTCATGAGACCACGTAGAGGAGGAGAATCCCCTCCCTTGACCTGCTGCCCATGATGCTTTGTATGCAGCCCAAGATGCTGTTGACTTTCTGAGCTGCAAGCAAACACTGTTGGCTGATGTCCAGCCCCCCATCCACCAGTACCCCCAAGTCCTTCTTGGCAGGGCTGCTCTTGGTCTGTTCTTCCCCCAGCCCGTATTGATACCAAGGGTACCCCAACCCAGGCACAGGACCTTGCATCTGGCCTTGCTGAACCTCTTGAGGTTCCCATAGACCCACTTGAGACATGAGAAACAAGGCAATGATGGATAGAGAAACAGGAATATAAGTGGATCTAATCAGGGGATGGTTTAATATCAAAGGTAAAATAGCAAGTAAAAAAATGCTGGAAACATAGGCTGGCCACCTGTCTAACTATTCTCCTGAGGCCATTTTCTCTGGAGCCATCACAGTAAATTTGAGTTTTATTGTTGGCAGGGTAGAATTCTTTCGCAGGAAGAATTGGAAAGACTAAGGAAAATATTAAGTACTGTAAGTGATCTAAGGCTAAGAAAGTAATGGAACCCCTTAATGAATCAGGAAGTTTTAATTTAATTTTTTAAAGAAAAATTCAATTCACCCATATTCTGTATACCAAGGAATATTCTGCCTGACATACACAGAGCTGCATAGCTCCTGTGTACTGCTATAAATGAAAAGATAAACATATCATCTTCTCAAAGGCACAGTGAACAGCTGTGAATTGAGAATATCCATTAAATAGATATCTAAAACAGAATTAATTTTTGTTCATTATAAATTCATAATAGGCAAGTCTGTACTTTTCATGCTGACTCTAGTTTTATGTTGTCAAAGCTTTTTAAATATGCTACATTGCCTCAGCACTTCATTTTACTGCAGACTGATTGTATTTCTGGGATGGTTCTATAATTCCTCAAAAAATCGTCCCATGGTAACAAAACAAATAGGTTTTATGGAGTTATTTTTTTCCCAAAGTAAGTTTAAAAAGTCTTTTGAAGGCAGCTAGCTTTTGAAAGATTTTGTGTGTGTATTTGTTCCCTACTGGTTCATTCTACCTTTCAATGGAGGAAAAAAAAAAGCAAAAACTTTCTTCTAAGCACAGACCGATCAGCCAAAAGGTTTTGCCCTTAAAGTACACAAGTATTCACATCATGAACATGGTTTTAATACATAAAGTCTTGTATTTGTGAAGATTTCCACATTTCACTTTAAAGAGATCCAATAACATTATTTTAATACTGGTTGGTTTGGAGTTTTAGAGTCCCTGTTGATTGCTTACATTTCCCGTGGAGGACCATCAGGGATATTCATGTTCACGTTGGGAAGAACATTTGGGCCTTGAAATGTCCTCTGGGCTGATTCAACAAGCATGTTTAAGAGTATCCCGTGCTTGAAACACATTGCAGAAGCCATTACATAGCCCAAAGAGCAGTACAGCATAGCCCATACCCCCTCCCTTCCACTCCAGTGGACTTGTTCACTCATGTTCAGCACATCTCTTCAAAAAAAGTCTCTCTTTATCTGGTATACCTCACAATGCAAGCATCCCAGTGATCTTGTCTGATGTCTTTGCCCTGGGCAACAGCCACTGTTTCTGGTCCTTATTAGGAAAGAAGTATATGTCTATGGTGCCATTTTCTCTCCTGCTCTACCCCAGGGAAGGACATTATCTCCTGAACTCACACCACCAGTATGAGGTGAGGACTCCTAATTACCCCTTCAGCATTTTCTCCCCCTTCACTTAAAGTGTGCTCTCGGGCCCTCTGGCATGACCAAACCCCAGAAGTGCTTTCAGAGGTGAATTGAGAACACTCCAGTGGCCTGGGACTTATCAGGCAGACCAAGTCTGTATGAGCGGGTCCAGATTTGCCAGCCCTTGCTTTAGCTGCCTAGAAGACACAGACAAGTCTGATGGGAACAGTGGGAAATGCTGGTAGACCAGGGTGTGGTTTTGGTCCAAGTAATTATTCTATAAACCCACACTTTCTGTTTGATGCAATGTCTTGCCTTACACAAAGCTGCACGATGGTCGTCACAGGATGAAGGTTACACAGATAAGTCAGGCTGGAATGAAAACACCTGCAGCTGCTCCAGGCATGTCTAAAGATGCTGTGCCACAGGTACACCCTTGTGCCCAGCAGCAGCAGGGACTTTAGCACTGCGGTTACAGCAGGATGTGCTGCACTGAGTAAGCTTCACAGAGTCGGTCTTTGGGCGAACCTTAGGCTGATGTGGACATAGACCCTTGGAGACTGCTCAACACACTCTGCAATAAGAAGACTGCAATTATGTTTGCAGGGCCAGAGGCAGCAGCACAGTGTTTATGGCATAGGTCCTAATGAAAGGAATGGAGCACTTCCCTTCACTGAGCCAACTGCCGGTGTTCGCAGCCTCTTGGGAGCACAACACATGAGACCACATGAACTCCCAGTTCCAGTGTCCAGATCCCTGGTCCCAAGCCCAACTGCAGCTAAGATGTAGAGCTATAGGATGAGTTAAGAGGGTTAGAGCTGTTAGATCAAACCTCAATTCAATGTGAACAATTTTATAGTTCAGTCACCCAGTCAATCAGCTTTTCGTATTGGTTTGTTTTTCTTGCATGGACATTATAGGCATGAGTCTAAAGTTTTCTCTAGAAAAATTCAGTTTGGAAATAGCTGCAGGGAGGTTTTGGCAGACACAAATGCACGCACCCTTGCTAACAATTTTTCTTCTGAGCCCCATTGCAGGAAACAAAAGATAATTAAAGGTAGTTAGGGGCTGAAAAATACTGTTTCAGAAAGCAATGTGTAATGACGGCTCAGAGGGTTCAGTGATTGAACTGCCTTTGTAAAGATACAGTCTGCCCTCAGGCCTCAGTCTTCTGGGTTGAACATATTTGTCAACAGTCTACCAGCACTTTCTAGGTGGCATTTGGCACCCCACAGAACTGGCTATAAGAGCCATGTTTGTGGCAATGATATATTGTATTTATGAAGTCATATTACTCTCCCAGTGAACTTACAATGATATTGTACTGCACAGGCTCTGTGACATATATATTTTCCTGACTTCAGCATATTTAGCAATTTTCTGTGTACACTGCTGTGCTGGATAGGCTTGTCTGGTCACAGAAATTAATTTTCAAAGATATTTTAGCTTACCTATGGGAAGCAGAATCTGGATTCACAAACTCAAAAATTCCATTCATTTAAAAATAAAAGAGAGGGAGAGAAGACTGTATTTCTGAATGTTTTCTGCTTTCTAAACCGTGAGTGAAAGACATCAAAATGCTTTGGGGAGTGCTTTATTTTCAATATTCTGACCTATCTTATTGCCCAAGTAACCTTCAACTGGGCTCAGAAGCTGGACTTGAGAATCTTGTGTAAGACAGTTAATTTGTTTGGATTCAACCAATCCACAAAATAGTCAAAGTACTTTTCATGGGATTCCTAAAAACATCCATATTTTCAATAATCATAAGTCTCCTTTGACAGTAGGGAAAGTTGCCATGATACTTGGATATGTCTGTGTAATCAGATTTTCATCATCTTTCAGCATAGAGATTTTTCTCTCTCTTGAAGGTGTGTGTGGTGAAACAAAGAAGTCTGTCTACAGAACATACAAGACAGTTCCCCATGAAAGATGAGTTGCAGAAAAACATGAAGGAGGCAATGGAGATTCATAAAGCACTCTCTAGAATAATTACTAGTAATCCTTGATTACACTGCCAGGAAGTTCAAGGTGAAGTGAAGGGTCACTTGCAAAACTGAAGAAGCCAGGGAGAGCAAGCAGATTTATGCAATTTTAGTCAGCTGAATTAAAGGAATTAAATGCAAATGCGGATATTTTTTTACCTCCCTGTATTTATAGTATTGAATAGAAAACAAACTGGCAGTTACTTCTTGCTATTCTGCTTAGAAAGTTTTTGTCTGCTGCATGTTTTCGAAACTATATTGAACAGGGAGCATAAATATAGTGACCACCAAGTAAGCATCCCACCCTTGTTTCCACCTCATATCCTCTTTGAATGGGTTTTCCTCTGGACTGCTGTCTTTTCGTCTTAAAGTGAGAGCACACACATGAGTCAGAGCAAGGAATATAAAAAAGGCAACTTAATGTGGCCAATGATCAATATTCAAGACTATCAAGTATGGTCTCCAACAACACAAATGAGATGTAAATACATCAATAAAAGAGAAAGTTCTCATCTGCCTGCCCTCCAGTCCTGTGACTCTGCAGAAGGAAAAAGGTGGTTACTGCAACTGTGAGGAGTTCACAAGGAGATTCTTCCTCCCATCTGACTTTACGTGTTTGTTTATTTAAGTCAAACTTCTTCCAAATGTTCCACAGCATTAGGGAAGGAAAGCTGGGGACAATAAATTCAATCTTCATCTTGAGCAAGTGTGAATGGTACCTGTGTAGTGTAAGGAAAGGAAATCAGGGTGATAATGCACTGCATAATTAAGGCTGTCCAGGTGCCAGCATCTGAAGTGACTCACCTGTTCATCCCACTTCTACACACAGATGCAATAAGCTGTGAAGTGCAGTCCATTATGTCAGGAGAAGATTGTCAGATTCCTGACTTAAATATATGTGGTTTCAATTCTGCATAGCTCTGAGAAAGATCCCTTCCCCTCTCTACATGTAGCATATAAAAGTGGGTGAAAATTACATGCCAGCGTGATATTAGGAGGAGATATAGGAGGAAAATAATCTAATGGAAAGCTAACAATACAAAGACACTTACTTTAGAGTACACTTTCTTAAATTCACTGGTCAGAGACCAAATTCCCCTCTGTCTCTGGTTTATGATTTATTGCTCTCATATTCCTGATCTAATAATATCTACCAGTTTGGGTCAAATTCTGATTTCAGCAATTCAGGTAAAAATTGAAATCTGTCTGAAGTACTTCTGAAAATAGTAATGGATTTTTTGTGGATATACAGGGTTGTAAATTGGATACAATTCTGGTCAATAGCCTATACCTGATATCCATCTGTTCTAGGATCTCAAACTACAAGTCCTGCTTCAGAATTTATCCAGTTTCATTATTAGCATTGTTTTTATTGTGCTAGGACCCAAAATATTCCGGGTGCTTTTCAGACCAGCAGAAGACAGTGTTTCTCCTGCAAAATGTACAGTGTAAAATAAAAAAGCCAGAGTGATGGAAAGAGATATAGTACATAATCCAAGAGACGTCTGTAGTAAGGAGAGTTTTATCAGAAATGTATTTTCCTCTTTCAATTATAATTTTTTAAGTTTATTTTCCTAAGGAATTGGAACACAGGTGATTATTCATTGACTTAGTGGCTATTTATGCAGCGAAAGTGTGGAGAGTTTTTTTGTCTTAGTTCTTACCTTGCTAGGCTTGAGGGACTCCAGTCAGGCAGTGCACGCTGCATAGTTTCACTAAGGTCTTTAAAGGGTTGAGTTCAGGTTGCAACCTTGGCATTACTTAATTAAAAATTCAATCAACCATGAGACATACAGTCTTTGGATAGCAGACTTCATTAATTCTGAAATTGATATTCATAAACATATTGATCTTCCCTCTCTGGTTTTCCTTCCGTGGATCAGTTCTCATATCCTTCTGATCATCAACAGCAATAATTCAGCTTTATATACAGTGTAAACCAGCTTTACACCCTCCCCTCCTATATTTAACTGATTTGACCCTTAGTTTCAAATACACTTTTGAATCTGGTTACTTAAATGCCAAAACTACGTGTTTGAGCACTGTAATGAAAAACCCTGTCTCAACAGCTCCCCCTTGCCATCCTGACTACTGTTGGTGCAGAACAGGCATGCACTGGGGCAGTTTGCTGTCTCATTTTGCAGAATGAAAGTTATGTCTTGCCCCAGCATTATAAATAGCTCTATTTGTGAAAATTTCCTTGTGATAGGCAGGCCTTGAAGATCAAGACATGCAACCGCTGGACATCATTCCAAACACCCTAAGAACTGGCAGTGTCTGCCAAGCTGGGAAGTTCTGTGTCAAAGAAAGGGACTTTCTTGATTATATGTCGTTACTGTTTTACAGCAAGTTTATGCTGCAGCCAAAGATGTGACCTCAGCATAGCCTAAGCATATTCATGCCTAGCTTATAATAGCAAAGTTGGCAGTGCAGTGAGGGCTTCTGCAGCAATTTGTGGATTAGTGTAGGCTGTAAGTCAACTTGGGACTGGAGGAAAGTACTTAGAAAGCTAATATTAATATTTGACTGCATTTGGTAAAGCCAGCTTGGGTGTTTACAAAAGCTTCCATCATGTCTTTCACTGCAACATAGACAGATTTTTGAGTCCCTGAGGAGGAAAGTACTCAAGGAGTCTCTGCACAGTAAATGTAAAGTACATTTGAATAATTCTGTTGTTCTGATGTTGATCAAATAGTGCTAGCAGAAGTAATTCCAGGGTGTATCCCTTCATGCTATGAAAACATGTATTTCCAGATCTCAGTCATTAAGGTATAAAAGTTCGAGGGGATTTTTGGCCAGAATATGCACCAGGCTAGATTAAAGTTGAATAGTGTTTTTGATCCCCTCTCAAGCAGGACTTTGCATATCTGTGTTCCACTCCCAATCTGTCAGACGGTTTTCCAACATTAAAATTTTCTTGGCATGGCAGCCATCCATAAACTACATGTCTCTGTAGAATATAGTTTTTAACTGCCTAATATTTCATTCAAGTCTTCTTAAGGTAATAGTTACCACTTGTATACAAAAGGGGGTTTCAATATAAGGTGCTGAGGAGAAAGTCCAACCCAGATGGCATTAAAATGCTTAACTAAGATTCTGTTTCTTCTGCTGCTCCAGAATGACCCATTGCTCTCCCCTGCTTTGTTCCTGCACATGTCTGGGTGACATTTACCGCTGTCTGCTCCACTTGCAGCCACATATTACTTCCTGGGACAGTTCTTTCCCACCTGACTTTCCTATTGTATACACATCTAGGAAACAAAAGCACATCTGATTTTATTTATAAAGAGCCCTGTCATTTAAGATTTTTATTCATGCTCCTTAGGACCTGTCTATTTCTAGCCATCTTGAGTGGAATGCAGGGATCATGTCGTGTCTCTTCCCGGAGACAGTGAGAAGGGAATAAAGTTATCACAGTACAGTTGAAGACAAAGTTGCAGTAATTGGGAGGATAGCCTTGGTTTCTCTAAGGAAAGCACCCTGCTTTCTCCTGGCACTACAAGCACTGGAATACAACACAGGGATGGAAGGGGAACCCTGAATCTTTGAGCTGATATCTGAACAGTGCTCTTAAGATAGCTTTCTTCCTCACACTGCCTTGAAAGCCTAGCTAAGGGTTCAGAGCAGAGCAAGAGTTTACACGGGTCCACTTTGCAAGTAAGTACAGGAATTGAGAGAGCGGTGCTGAGGCATGGACTGAAGTAAGGACACACCAGCTCTAGCAAAGCTGTATTTTGCTCTCAAGACCTACTGAGCAATTCCATAGGAAAGATGAGTTAAGGTTCTCCAGATAAGAAGTTTAACTAAAGAGTAGGTAGAATGAAAATTTGTAAGAAGGAACAGATTTATTTTGGCTTCCCTGTATTTGTGGAATAGAAGTCTTCTCTCTTTCAGGCTGTTTGAAGAAGAAAGATGGAAATGTGGAGGAGGTGGCTAGGATGGTGAGCAAAGGGTGCTGGCATCAGCAAATGTCAGGTATTGTTAGAAGATCATCTTCACCCAAGAACCACATCTAAAAATTGTAAGCTTTAACAATTACTTTCTACACCTCAAAGGATGTGGTGGATTAAAGTTAGCTGAACACCAGTTGCCCATCTAACCATTTTCTCACTCACCCTTCTTGCAGGACAGAGGGAGAAAATACAATGAAAAAGAAAAAAATCACAGGTTGAGGTAAGGACAAAGATACCACTCACCAATTGACCTCATGGGCAAAACAGACTTCTTTTGGGGAAATTAATTTAGTTTATTGCCAATTACGAACAGGGGAGGACAGAAAGAGATAAGAAAAAAAAGAACCAAACTAGAAACACTTTCTAGTATTTCTAGCCTCAAATTCACTCCTGACTCTTCTCTCCCCTCCCCTTAGCAGAACCCAGGGATGGGGAATTGTGGTTATGGTCAGTTCACAACACTTTGTATATGCCAGTACTTCCTCCTCATGCTGTTCCCCTGTCTATCCACATGGAGTCCCTCCCACAGAATATGTTTTCTTACAACTTTCTCACATGTGGCTCCTTCCCACAGGATGCAGTTCTTAGAGAACTGCTGCAGCATGGGTCCTTTTCCACAGGGTGGAGGCCTTCAAGAACTGCCCCTGGTCCCCCATGGGTCACAGTTCCTGCCTCAAAACCTGCTCCTACATGGCCTTCTCTCCATGGGCTACAGCTGCAGCATGGTCTCTCTGCAGGCTTCAGCTTTCTTCAAAGCATCTCCACCTCCTCTGAGGTGCACCAGGCACCATGAGGTCCTCCATGGTCACTGATGGGCTCAGCTTTGGGCAGAAGCGAGTCTGTCTTGGAGCTGTCCAGAACTGGTACTGTGTGACATGGAGCAGCTCCAGGTGTCTTGTCACAGAAACCACCTCTGCAGCCCACCCACCACCAAAACCTTGCCAACACAAAAGGACAGCACTTCTTGTCACTCTGAAATAATGTAATGGCTTTCATTTCTTCAGCTCTAATTGTGACAGTGCAAATGCTTTCAGCAGCTGAAAGAAAGAGGAAAGATTGATCTATTGTGCTGCACTGTTAGTTAAAATGCATGGGTGCACATAACATGTCAGGACATCATTAAAGCCACAATGAGGTCCATGAAAGGGAATGTTTTAAAAGGCAAATTGGCCTCTTGGTTTCAGGTGGACTAGTGCCTCCCATGGTTTATAGGTACTGCCCAAGCAGAATTCCTGATTCCAAGGAAAGTCCTGTATAATCTAAGCTTTGATTTAAATCCAGCTATAAAACACTATTGTAGCTGTTACTCAAAGGAAACAACCAACCAAAATGCTACACTTAGTCCGGTGACTGCATTTTAAAAGCATCGGCTTCCTCATGCAGGTGAATTGAATGCATTCAACTCAATCATCCCTTTCCACTGATTCAAAAGACACATTTCCAGTTAGATACAGTTATTTCCAATGACAGCAATGCCAGACTAGAGGCTAAAGACATTTTGGGCAGGAAGGGGGCTCTTTTAATTAAAATATCTCTGACAAATTAAAGGACAAGATTTTTATTTATAATAAGAGTCTGTGGGTGAACAGCATTCAAGAAATGGCTAGTATCTCTGGAGTAGCAGCAAAAGATTTTTAAAAGAATCAGAGGGCAGACAAGAATACAGGCAACTGACTGAGGAGCCAATTTCGCTGTGTGTACTTGAAATACTGAATGCAGTTTAGGCTTGGGATACTGATAATTAGTGCTTATTGGGTCTCTCCATTCTGAGTTCCAGACTTCAGTGTCACGGCTACCTTGGTAATTTGTTTGCTGGACTGAGAGCCTATAAAATCTACCTGCAACAGATTCCTTCAAAAGTTACAGGGAAGGAGGAGAAAATGGGTATTAAAATCTGTTACTTTTGTCAGGGTTAAGTTTTGACTGTAAAATCTCCTTAGAGAAAGCTGTAATTTTTTTCAGTCTTTCCATAAACTATGAGTTTTAAAATGTGATTATGTCAAATTTTGCTAGCTGTTTTTTACCAAAGGAATGAGCTTACTGAATACTGATTCTCTCAGGATTCTCTGAATATCTCTTTTCATAATACGTCTTATGCACATGCACAGCTCAGTCCAAAACATAAAATTAAATATTTGTAGTAAAAAGGTTTTGCAAGGCACCTTCTGTGAGTTATTTTAGGCCTTAGATTCAGGAAAATAAATGCCAAATCTCAACGAAAACCATTTTTCTCTATTCCATCTTAAGGTATTCCAACCTGACTGCTGGGGTTAGGATGTGGGAAGATGAGTTACAAAAGAAAATGAGGTGGGTTAAAAAGACCTCTGAAGAGCTTCAAGACCACTCACAATCAGAATATCTACCTTGATTCTGCAGCATATGAAATATGATTTACAGGTGTTGGCCTGCTTAATGTTATTTCATCTGCAGAAAATATCCAGAGGAATGAAATACAAATGAGCAGTGAGCTCACATCTCTCTACAGGCTCTGGTCTCATAGCTACTGCTCTGCATTAAAAAACTCAGCTTAACCAGTACAGCAAGCACCGGTCTTCTGCCAAACCAAGTTGGCAGCCCACCTCCCACTGCCTGCTGCCCATTCACTCTGGCTGACTTTGAGAGTCTCACCAAATAAAGTCTTGGTAATGTGACCTAACAGTGCCAATACTAACATCCATTTTTAATAAGTTCAGCATAACTCCTTGGCACAGTAAAAAAGTGCTAGCATTTCTTCTCCTGTGCTCCTCCTTCCAAATGCAATCAAAAATAAACCCATGCTTCATAATTAGCCTGTGCATCAGCCCCTTGTGGTTTGAAAAATTTTTCAAGTTTTCTTTTAGCAGAAAGTAGAGGTGGGAATTAAAGTTTTCTGACTTTGGTGTGTTGGTTATACCAAACTGCTGCATTTGAGCTTGCATTTATATTTGTCTCAAACCCCAGTGAAATCCCTTTGATGTTGTGTTCCTTCATTTAATGTCATCCAGAATAGACTCTAAAAGACTTTTTTTTTCTGGTTTGTTTGGGTTTTTTCCCAATAAAATAAAGCTTTGCACTCTTCTCAATCACTCCTGACACAGGACTTGCTCTGGGTAGCTGAAGCCACTACATGGAGACAGTTTGCTTCTTAGAGGTATGGTTGGACTTACAATCTAATCTTTTGTGGTCCTTTCCAAGTCTATCTTCTGTTACACAGAGAGTGTTTTATGCCACTGCAGCATGAGGAAAGCAAAGGCACTTGGATTTATGTTTCAAATCTGAAAAGTATTGGTGTACCTGAAAACTTCTCTGTCCGTTTTCTAACTATATCAAATTGTCAAATTAAAAGACATATCCTCCCTTTTTTCATCATGATAAAGCATGAAATTTATCAGAGTCACAAAAATAACAGCTTTTTTCTTGCAGAAATATTACTTTTTTTGCACCTTTCTGATTTCTTATTTAAAGTACAAAGTAGCTGGTCACTATGCTTTCCTGAAATTCTCACTGCAAATGTTGAACTGCCCTGGTCTAGTGCAGTTAATGAAATACTAATGAACAGAAGCCAAAGCAATCTTCAAAGAAGCAGATGCAGAAATTACTGTTTGTGTATCACTGCTTTGCATACTGATATATAGCAAAAGCACACACAGAAGTCTCCATAATAATACAGGTAAAGCTCAAGCATGGTGGCTGTCGTGGTTTAGGAATGGTATTCCCCAATTTAGTGCTCCCACTAAACAGAAAACCACAAGCTACTCCCCTCCCCTGCTCAAGTGGGAGACAAAAGAAACTGGTCTTGGTAGACCTAATCATGAATTAAATTTACATCAAAAAATTGAAAGAATCTGTGGAATAGCCATATGGAAATTGTGGCATTTTCTGTCATGGAAAGCCTCTTGATAGTCGGAATCTTTTCTTTATGTTTAGAAGCACTTTCCTGAGATAAAACCTTAAAGAGAGATATGGAAATTGCTTTCAAATTTATGAAAATCAGTTAGTAATATACAGTTCCTTTCAGGTTTCTTACACAAAATCACAGCAAGGTTATAGTTATGTACTCCAAAGGATGGGTTAAATTCTTAAAAAACATGACTCTAATAAATGTCTTAAGGACTCTAGAAAATGAGTAGAATGGATTACAATTAGCAGGAAACCCTGCTGCTGGAAGACTCGTACTTGTGTTAAACTCTTGGGAGGGTGTCAGGGGTAATAAGCCTATTGATTGAGAATATACACATATGCTATGCATTCAACATCAACAGGAAAGTAGAGATGGATTCCCAGAGATGCCATTTGGTTGTTTTCAAAAGCTATTGTAGCTCAGAGCAAGCAATAGCCTCAGGTTTATTGTCTGTTGGCATGGTGCTACAAGAGATTAGTACAGAAGTAAGAGACACTACTGCCTATCCCACAGAGGTGCTATGTAATAACACTGTCAATGTATTCAATTATCCTATGACTTTACTCCTAAAAATACAATCCTCATTTCACAGGTTAATTTCCAACATGTGGAATACTTTGTTTCATATCTTCAGTAGGGTAAAAATGGAACAATTTTTTTTGTGACTGGCTAAAACAGAAACCTGTGTCTTTGACCATAAAAGGGGGTGTTCACATGCCCTACACCACTTTAATTCAGTTTAAAATACATGGGAGATGACTGAAATAAACAGACTTACACTATATATTTATCTCATATATAGAGAGGTGAATGCCTCCTGTAATAGGAGAAAGTAAATGCCACTATTAATATCTTGGTGATGATGTGAGCTGAGAGTTCATTACAAGGCTCTAATATGAAAGTAAATTTCTCTAGCCTGTCTGCAAAGGGGACTTTGGGATATCTACCTCATACATAATTCATTGTAAAGCAACTAAAGTCACATATATGAAGGAATATGGTCACTAGAGATGCTGTCTTGTGCAATAAAGGATCACCCAATGAACAGCTATCACTTATGACAATACTATTCAGATCTTTATTGCTACTGACGTCTCTTTAGCAAACCCGTTAGCTCCTCCAGCGTAGGCTATAGCAGAAGCTAAAAGCAATTCTTTTATATACACTAGTGTACTTATCAGATGTTTATGGAAGTGGGCTACTTCAATCCCACTCTCCACGACCAACATCTAATTTAGACTACTATTTTCCTTCACTTTTCCTAGGCTTTCTTCAATTTACCAAGCCCATGGATGAGGTCCAGGAAGCCAGAGGGTATTTGGGATTGTGGAGGAAGCCTGAAAATTCTTCTACCTTCTGGCTCTTTGGCTGGCTCTGCCTAGGAAGAAAAATTGTGAAGAACAATGCAAGTGACATCGAAGAATTAACTTGCCACAGTGAGACCAATGTGATTTGAAGCACTGTGGCTTTAACATAAAACCCCCCAAAAGGCTTCTTTTTTTCCAAAGCATATCACCAGTTTTCACACCTCATGAGAAAGGAAGCACTATTCCAACTCTAACAATCTTAAAAGTATACAGCCAAAAGGAATGGAAATCTGTGGAAATCTCCTTGGGCTGTCAGTCGACTCTTGTATCATCATTGAGTGCTCCCTAGTCCCGAGCTAGAACTATTCTTGGCACTATTCTTGTGTGCAGCACAGCCCAGATCCAAGTAGGACTTATTCTAAATTGAACTGTTTGCTTTGCAGGAATATCATCCAAGCTGAGCTAACAAGAAATTACATAAAGAAGAAAAAACTTACTGCAAATTCTGCGTGACCTTTCTTTCTCTCCCTACTGATTTCCTTATGGACTCACTCACAATCCAGCCAAGACTCATCTTCAAATTATCTAGAGGATTTATTTTTGTTAGCCCAATATCATTTTGGAAGGTTCCTTTGGACTTTTTCTGCCTTGATGTCTAAAAATCTTATAGTCTCCAGCCTCTGCCTATTCATGGTCCATTCATATCTATCTGTTCCTGAGTCTTTGAAAGTCAAATATTCAGGTGCTGTGCTTCAGTTTGTAGTACTTTCTTCCCAGCTTCAAAAATAGACATTACTACCCCAGTCTCTGCTGACTTTAGTCAGCTTCCTAAGGTAGTGTGTCCCTTCGGGATAAGCACCTCTGCAGCCAACTGGGAGTAACCTCCTCCGACCTTTGTCTTGGAAGTGCTATGTGAGAGCATTTTAAGCCAGTGCTGGCAGTCAGCAGGAGTTCAAAAGAGGTGGTGCTTTCACTGTACTTCTTCCCAATGCCCCTACTTCCTTCTACAGAAGACAAGTTTGTTGTCCTGAAAGCATGGTTAGACTACTTATTAGCCAAGCTGATACATCTGTTCAAAAATATTTACACTACAGCTGTCAATGTAGTCTAAGCATCGTTTCAGTTTGCTTGTAATGACTTCCTTTTTCCTTGTTCTGGCTGCTCTGCCTCCAAAGGTCATCAGCCTTGCACCCCTGCTCTGTGGCATGTGTTATCCAGGGTAAACCAAGAACAATCCTAACTTTTTTTCATGTACATGTCCATTATTGTCCATTTCTCTTCTTGGTCTCCCTATCTGATAGCTGAATAATCTTCTATTTCTTGCTTTAAGATTAAAAATTAACCTTTCTCCACCATTGCAAATCCTTGCTATATCAATATACTACCTGATTCCAGCTTTCTTTGGCCTGGTGTACAGACTTACCTGAAGTTTGTTCAGGGATGCTCGTCCTGCAGTGATTCAGATCCAGTATTTCTTAAAGCTTTTCTCATCATGACAATCAGAGTGCATTTGGAGGAAGAACGGATGGGATTTGAGATGCATCAGAAGTATATACCCAGACAAAGGAACTTGGAAGTGCTCCCAGACAAGTAAAATAATCATAGCCTGAGCTGAGCTTGCTTTTTTAGCTCCTTCCAAGCTCTCAGCTTCTTCCTAATACCTCTCCTGGGATGGAGGGAGAGATTACTAAAGCAAGGAAGCCTGCAGCTTGCTTGTCATGCACTTTGTTGACTGGTTTTTGTAACTTTGATCTGAATAAATCCCAAATAACTTCAGCATTCTAGTCCCTGGTTTCTGAGGTCGTTTGAATTTCCTATTCAGTATTCCTAGTTTATCGAAGTTTGCTCTCCTTAGAAGAATCATTGTCACTTAATCCAAGACTATCCTCCATGACCTTCTATGACATTCTCATAAGTCTTGAAACATTTCCAGTTATTGTTTAGTGAATGAATATATCAGGTACTGTACTCAGGAATGTAGAGCACTTGGCCCCATGCACACACCTGTCTAGGGCACAAAGCCCTTTTGTGCCACTGCTCGTTCCAGTACAGGTCATAAATACAGAGGCTCTGTCTTGGCTTTCCTTGCAGAAACCAGTGCAGGTGTGCAGGAGTGTTGCTATTCTGAGTAAGTGTTCTAGGTGGATTCTAGATGATGCTGCAGCAGCCTCAGCTGACTATGATGATGACTATGACTAATATGAGCTGGCCTCATTAATCAAGGATTGCTTGTCTGGCAATCAGTTATGTGTGTGAACATAAAAGTCAAGCTAGTCTTTACAGGAATGATCTTTATTCAAAGCTTGACCAAAATAAAGAAATAATCTCGGAAGTCTCCTGTGAAAAAGGGGTGGGCTTCTAATTAAAAAGCCAAAGCAAACCAAATCTTTTTCTGAGCTTTTTTATTCTGTGCACCACCACACCTTTTGAAAGAATAGTAGCCTTTTCATACTTCATATTATCACCATGCTTGCACTGGACCAAAACTGAGTAGATTATCTTCCACTATTACTCCAGTTCCAAGATGAGAATACTCCTGTCCCTGTCGCCCTTACAACTGAAGCAAACTTCAAGATTCATCTGTTCAGGAGTTCTGCCTGTCTGAGGAGACCTCCCATGACAGGTCTCGTTCCAGGGAGGTCTATGTGGCATCACATATGTGTCTCTCTCCACAGCCCTCTGGTGAGTTTACTGTTTGGAAAGGAGAGAAATGGATGGTTCTTAGCATGGAATAAGAGTTATCTGTATGCACTCTTCACTAAGATAATGTTTCTTACAAAAGAAGTAACTTTAGACAAGGGAAGAGATTAGGGACCACTATTGTGAATACAGTAGGTTGGGCTTTTTGCTGTTGGTCTCAGGATGATCAAGAGAGGAGTCTGTTCTCTGCAGAGAGGACTGGGAAGGGAAGACAAATCAAGAAAAGGATGGAGGGACTGTGGACAAGGCAGAGACTTCATGGTGTTTGTGGAACATGTATTGCATTGCACTTCAGTGTTCTTTCCTTCCCCAGAGGCTGCCGTCACTTATGCAATCCCTCAAATTTGCCCAAGGCTAGGTGGGATCCCCTGGAGAACCTGGCCTACCTTCAGCCACATCAGTCACTAGCAGCATGTGAAATGTGCAGCAGGCCATGGTGATGATGTTGCTCTTCACTCTGCCAGCAAGCTGATCTCACAGACAGTGACTTGAGCTACCCAAACACATAGCTGATGAACTCCTGGCAAGGATCCCTGGATCAGACACCATCTGTTACTGTACAGGGAATAAATTCTGCCTTTGAGCTTAGTATCATCACACCCCCCACATCAATCTTGTGCACAAGAAAAAGGTGATATGTTGTAATAAGATGAAGATTTCAGATTTCTAAAATAAATTTACAACAACTTTTAGCAAGGCTTTGACCCTTCACAACTGCGACAGTTGTGGTCTTCCACTCCCCTTCCTCCTCCTTGACAGGCTCAGACTATCTCTCCTACAAACAACCTAACAGACTGGAGCAGGATATTCTTCCTAAACGATGCCCAGAGTGTTGCGGAACACATCCAGCCAGATATGGCACATGATATTGTGCACTTCATAGCAATGAGACACACAGTAGACCCAACAAAGGTAAACCACTGGGCACAGTGGCCTGGCCAGCCTCTTGGGAATCTTATTTACCCAGTACTGGACCAGGTAAAGACACTGGCTGCTCCACAGTCAATGCTAACTCACTGCTGTGGTTCCATTCCTACAGAGTCACAGCTTGCTGAATAGCACCTTTTAGCAGGAGCACAGCATGGCTCAGGATGGAGTTGCTGGTACTACAAGATCAGGGTGACTCAGCAGGACTTTACCAATCATCCATAACCCTGTGACATTTCTACTACCCTGTAAAAGGTATTAATTTAAGGACTGTGACAAGTGGGATAAGGTAGTTACTCATCCAGTCTCTTGCTCCTTCTCCTTGCCTATGGTTCTGAGACTTTCAATTTCTCTCTTGCCAACTTTATGTCAAACAAATTGCATCCTCCTGCTATGGTGAAATGAGCAGAAAGGCAACAGGAGGCTGCACTCCTCAAATGTATGAAAGGTGCACAAGAGCTTCTGAGATACACGGTGTTAACAGCTCGTTATGCCTAAAATATTTTTATAGGCAAAATGAACACATCATACAAGCAAAGCCAATAATTTATTATTATTCTAATTAGTCTTAATAGTCTAGTCAAATAATTATCAGTACAGTTATGTTGATACTAACACAAATAGTTCAAAGTACATATCATGAAATGATATATACACAAACTTTTAAATATCTACCCTTCTTTGGTACCCATCACTGTCCCAATGGTCCTGAGGCTGCTTGCTTCTGGGGATTTGCAAGCAAGTCCTTCTCCAATTGGAATGCAATACTGATCATTGGAAAATTTGGGGTAATTTTTGCATGTTTGTCAAAAACTTCAATTCCTTCTCTTTCTTTATTGATCTGCAAGCCCATGTTATGAGTAAATTTACTGTCAATACCACAATTTACAGATGTCAGATAGAAGTCACTTCTAAAACCATTTTACCCAGCTCTCAGGTTTGCACTCCTCTGATAACTAGTATCAGAGCATGGCTGAGCTACTTATGGCCCTGGGATCACATCCTTTGCCTACACTTTCAAGATTGTCTCTTATGTTCCCAAGCCTATAGTTCTCCAAGCTGTATTTCTTTCTGGG
Source organism: Ptilonorhynchus violaceus (assembly GCA_013397565.1). NCBI lineage: Eukaryota > Metazoa > Chordata > Aves > Passeriformes > Ptilonorhynchidae > Ptilonorhynchus > Ptilonorhynchus violaceus. The sequence goes on along the minus strand of VZRJ01002170.1, from coordinate 926,183 downwards.
ATCAAATATCATGCCGCATGAAAGAACTATTTGTTATTACTATCAGTAGATAATATTATAAGCATACATATAGCATAAAGTGTTATACCAGAAATCTGTACCATGCTAAGCAAAACCCAAAACAACATAAGTTATCTTAAGAATTCCCAGTATTAGATAAAATAAATTTCCAGGAAGGTCAAACAAAGTCCAGACGAAGCATGAGAAGTCATGGGACCATTGCTGCTAGTTAAGAGGAAGCCCGTATTCTGTTCCAGGCAATAGAATGCTATATTCACTAGGTTAATATGCTGTGATAGACCTTCCAGAACAGTCAACTGTAGAGGATGGCCCTATAACACAGATGAGAAATGAGTGCTTAATTGTGGGATAGTTGCCTAACAAAATCTGTGCAGGCTTTTAGTTTGAAGGACTAAGCACTAATACACAGCTTAAGATATAGTTCAGTTCCCACCTCAGTCACAACTTCTTATGAATTTTCTAAAATAGTGCTTGATATGGGCATTGTCTCAGTCTCTTGTTGATAAATGGAGAGTAGTGATGGTTTCTATTACTAACAGTGAGAAACTAAGGGAGCAGGTAGACGAGTATGAATCCTTACTGAGCTAAATACATTTATGTGATATTTTTTAACTTCACAGCCTCCACAGGAAGGAAACATTTCTGCCCTCATCTGACAATTCTATTTTTAATTGCCCTTTCTCCTTTTGAGTTAGCGGTTGGACTGATTTGCTGCCATTGTTAACTGCCTCTGACTGGCATAAAATTGGTATTTTGACGAGGATGTTTACACATCACTTGGACAGCAATTCTTACTGATGTAGTAATTTTCCCATCTCCATCTGCATTCATACAAAACACAGGGACAGAACGGAAACAAGAAGCTCCATCATCCCCTGAGTCCCTGCCATATGGTCAGAGGGACAGGGTTGGGCACCAAGCTCAGCACTGGCTGAGCAAACATCGTGAAGGTGACAGAGATGTCGCCACTCATGCTGCAGATGAGCAAATGATGTCCTGGGAACATCATCTGTGAGTTCTTAGTGTAAAAAGACGGTTCTACTTTATATTGAGCATCCCCTGAATTAGCAGCCTGTAATTAGAAAAAAAAATCCCAGCCTGTATCCCTAGAGAGAGCCCTCACTATAGAGGTTAAATGAAAGTCTTGAACTATAGAGTATTTATTTTTAATTTACATGTCTGTATTAGTTTTTAATACTATTGTGGTGAGAGACGAAATGAGGGCTTAATAATTAATGGGCACTGCTCTCTTTAGCTAGCTCTTGTCCTATTACCTTTGGGCTTCAGGGTCTCATCCTGCTTCTCCTTGGTGAATTTTATGATTGACCTCAAAACAAGAAGTCTCCAGCCCTTACTTTGTCTGCTATGTTAAAATATATTCCAAAGACATCATTTGTTCCAGTACAAATAATTGTTATCTTGAGTAAGTGTGGAGAAATCAAGACAAATAACTGATAAATATGGATGGCCTTATTGGTAGTCCCAGTGGAAAGAGGTTAAGGAGTGAGAAGCTGGATGTCATTACAGGCATAGGAAAAACATCAGTGCAAGCAATTTGAGAATACAAGTGTGTCTCAGCAAGAGGTAAGAATGCATAATTTTTCTTTGAAGAGAAAGAAAACTGAAAACATGAAGTCCCATCTACACATCAGCCATCTTTGGACCTTCCTAAAAGAAAATGAAACAAGCCCATTGCACTGATACATACCTAACTCATGTCATAACAAGAAACTGAAACAAAAAGCCCATTGCACTGGAACATATCCAGCTCCTGTCATAACAGCCTTGAAGGAGATCCATGTGAGAAGAGTGCCAGTCCTCTGCAGAGATGCATTGCTGGAATGAGGGAGTGTCCTGGGTTAGTTATGTATTCTATTACCACCCACAAAAAGCTGGATAAATTTCATAATTACACACCTGGGACTCCTTATCTCAACTGAGATAAGCACTCCAGCCAACAGCAAGCACCACCCACCCTGGTTATCTGATCTCAGGTAATGGCCCATTAGCACCACTCAGCTGACTATCTGATCTCAGGTAATGGCCCATTAGCACCACCCAGACTGACTAATTAACCTGAACCCCATCGAACCCTGGGGAGCATCTCAGAGGAGCACAGGGCTCATCCAAGCTCATTACCAAAGCAACCAATAGAACATCGGGAAGATCCTCTTCCATTGTGAAAGTCCCCGCCCCTGGGGGAGGTGCCAGCCAAGAAACACAGCATAAAACAAGGGGGTTGGATCACAGAAGGGCACCCTCGACTCGATGGGACTCCGCTCTCGGGACTCTCCTCTCGACTTGACTGGACTTCGCTCCTTGGAATTGGATTCAGCTAGCTACTCCACTCCACTCCTTGGAATTGGACTCAGCTACTCCACTCCACTACCAGGGCTGGACTACCAGGCCTTCCTGCAGGACCAGTGCCTCACTGGACTGCACAGCTATCACCCTGCTCAACAGGGTGTCAGGTTGTACCGTGACTCTGTCGGTTTGTTTGAGCCGTGTTTCTGTATTACTGCATTTATTTTAACCTTTTTTTATTAAAATTGTAGTTTTGACCTAAAATCTCTCAAGGTATTCGGTGTGGGGTTAATTTCCCCTGCTGGTTTACAGCCAAAACCAGCACAGGGAGAGAGACGGAGCCAGTGAGGAAGGTGGAGCTCAAGCACTGTTTTGCAGTGTCCTTTTCAATGAGTTCCTTGTCCACCAACCAGACAACCTGAAGCAATGTATCTGTGGGAACACACAACTTCTGAGGTCCATTGGCTACACAGTAAGTGCTCCGTTGCTGCATTGCAAGGCAGTTCAAAACACTGCACCTTAATTCTACTATTGGTTTCAAGCTGAAGGGACTCTTCAGATCTAAGCCACCGTAATTCAAAGGGAAATTTCAGTGTGGAGAAGAAGTTTCCATCTTGTTTTACATATGTGATTCACATGTAGGAAAGTCTTGAAAAAAACTTCCATCTTCCTTTACCTATGTGTTTCCTGCATTGGGAAGTCTTGGAACAGCCTTCAGAAATAAATCTATTCCCTCAGCTTCTGAAGTCAAATGACCTCAGACTTAGGCCCTGTCATTTTCTTTCCATCTCTCCTCAATAGTTTAGGGTTTTTTCCAAAACATGTAACACTCTGGCTCTTTAAACAAGTGTGCTCATCTGACTGTAAACCAGCAGGGGAAATTAACCCCACACAAAGAGATTTTAGCTCAAAATTACAATTTTAATAAAAAAGGTTAAAATTAAGTGCAGTAAAACGGAAACACCGACTTAAACACACCGACACCCTGTTGAGCAGGGTGGTAGCTGTGTAGTCCAGTTAGGCACTGGTCCTGCAGAAAGGCCTGGTAGCCCAGTCCCAGTAGTGGAGTGGAGTAGCTGAGTCCGGTTCCAAGGAGTGGAGTGGAGTAGCCAGCTGACTCCAATTCTGAGGAGTGGAGTCCTGAGAGTGGAGTCCCGTCGAGTCGAGGGTGTTTTCTCCCACCCTAAACCATTGGTTTATGCTGTGTTTCTTGGCTGGCACCTCCCCCAGGGGCGGGTACTTTCACAATGGAAGAGAATTTTCCCGATGTTCTATTGGTTGCTTGGATGGTTCCCATGGTCCTCTGAGCTTGGATGATCCTTATGGTGTTCTGACATTCCAACTCCAAGATCGCGCCATTAACCAGGATGGGTGGTGCTAATGGGCCATTAGCTGAGATCAGATAATCAGGATGGGTGGTGCTTGCTGTCAGCCGGAGTGCTTATCTCAGTTGAGATAAGGAGTCTCTCAGGGACCAGGTGTATAACTGAATTTATCCAGCTTTTGTGGGTGGTAATAGAATATATGACTAACCCAGGACAATAAGTAGGATATTTATTACTTCCTCCAGTGAGACCATTATTATCCAATAATTAAACATCTTTGAAAATGTCACCGGTACTTTATTCTTTACTAACATGATATTTGTGTTTCCCCAACATGATCATCTCCTCCAAAATTTCTACTGAGAGTTACACTAATTTTTCATTTCCCTGGTGTACCCCTAAGCAGGAGACATACCATGAGATATCAAAACTAACGCTCATGTTCATTAAAACAAGACTGAGAACTGGTGAAATCTGTAACAGCCACCCACCTACCAAGCGTGGTGACTGAGTCTCAATTACTCTGTAGCCTGTAGAAAGAGCTATGCAGCATGATAGCTGTGGAGCTGATGGGAATGCCATATTGGTAGTTCTTTTGCATTTATTATCCTAATCTTGTTTTCTTCAAAATCTGGAGCTGTCAAAAATACATTTTCAAAACATTTCCTGATAATAATTTGACAAAAGTTACTGTGCAGAAATTTAAAAAGAAAATGTCTTGACATTTTTATTTTGAAAAGTTTACAGATTTCAAAATTCTAAATGTTAATGTTATGACATAGAGCTGTTTTGACTTGTATTTCTTTATACAATTTTCTGGTGCCCTTGATTTTGCATTTTTTATGATACATTTTACAGTTTACATTTCAAGCTCTGATATGGAGAACATCATAGCTAAAAAAAAACCCCAAAACATGTCTACTGCCATGGGAGACATTTTAGGGATCCCACTTGACCTTCAGTTGTCTTTCCGCTGTGGCCTGAGCTACCTGTGTGTCTTTTGTTCTACCTGCTTGCCCCATGAGGGTTTTTAGATATGCCAGAATAGCTCAACTGGCATGAGGTGCCTAAATTTAAGGAGCAAGATCCTGCCCTTAGGTGGCATTAAGACACTTCCAGATTAAGACACCTAAATTTAAGTTTCTATATGTGCACCAAATGTCCAAGCTTCCAAAGGATTCAATGCAGGCAACAGAGCCCAGAGAGCAGTCCTACTGTCTAAACGTAGCAGCTGCGGTCACTTGGGATCATAGTATCATAGAATCTGTAAGGTTGGAAAAGACCTCCAAGACCATCAAGTCCAACCCGGGGCCTCGCAGCTGCAGACATGGGCTGCTACTTCACAACAGCCCACCTCTCCCCTAGGTGTTGTGCCCTCCCTGCCTGACCTGTGCAGATTGTTCAGATACCCAGGGGACTTCAAATGGCTCCAGATACCTCAGGGTGGGCAGTGTCTGCAGCTCTACAGGGTATGCACTGGCACTGCTGACATAGACGTAGGTATTGTAATGTGGGGCTGATGCCCACCCCTATAGCTGATGAAATAAAAACCATACCTTGGTCAAAATATTCACCACTGACCAGATAAGACCTTTAGATCTAGGAAAAAAAAAACCCCAAGGGGTGTTAATTACAGCTCTCACCAATAGTTATAAAATAAGAAAAAAAATTCAGCAACTTGAATAATATAGAGGCAGTAGTAAAAAGTCTTTGAATTAAGGGAAAACAGAACAATTTCAAAATGTTATGTTGCTCTGTGAGAAACCTTGAAAATTATTTCTTTTCATTTTTGCAGTGAGAAATTCTAAAACATTCAGCTCAGCATCTGAAAAGTCTGCATATTTCAGGCTGGTCTGCTGTGGGGGACCCGCCCTTTACCTTCACAACTGCACCTCCCTTCTGAGAGCCACCTTAACACACAACACACAGTGATGTCATTCCTAACCTGTTTTTACTGGAGACACCGTCATGAAAATCTGGACCATTCAAGTTTGAAAAATGACTTCTCAACTATTTTGACTCAGCCAGAGGCACCAGATCTTGCTTAGATTTTGCTGAATCAAGCAGGCTCTGGGCTTATATACTGTAATTTTGGAGACACACTCATCTTTCAAAACGTTTTTTTCAAAGACTGCAGTCCTTCTGATTTTTTTTTTGAAGCTACAGCTCCTAAAAAATAATCTGTCTGACTTTCTCTATGACTTTTTTCGAGGTATGGTCTACTAAAAAAGTGTATGTGTGAAATTTTGGATAGATTGCTTAAGTTTGGGGAAAAATAGAAAAGGAGAAAATTTATCTTAGTTACACAAACATTACTACAGAGAAACTCCGTCTCTGCAACAGGCACAAGAAATGGTGATTTGAGATCCTGAAAGAACTGCTGAAGAAGGAGAAGCTAATGAAATGTGGATTTGGAACATTTACTCATTCCAAAAAAGAAAAAGAAAGGAAAAGACCTGCTTTATAAGCAACCAATTGGAAACATCACTCCCCAACAAGGGAAAAGCTTAAGGATCAGGCAATGTATAGTCACAGAACTGTGGTTATCCAGAAAAAATACAAGCAGCGTTTTAATTTTACATATCTCATAAATGGAGCTCCGAGGAAAGTTTAGTACAGAATGAGAAAAACCACATCTAAAATTAATGGAAAAATGAAGATTTGTTAGATCCCATTAACCTGCTCGCTGCCAGTATGTGGCTTATACTGAAGACTTGCTGATGACTTTGGCCTCCAGTCTGGAAAATAACAAGTCAAAGAACTTTGAATATCTGCACATTATTCCAGAAGGTAACAAAATAAAAAGAAGCTCATTTACGATTTTATATTCCTAATGTCTAATCTGTTTTTTCCATTTCTTAGCCCCATTTACCTTCCTTAGTCTTCCACTTCCTTTGAGCAGTTACCACTTATTACCCTTCTTTCCTTCTCTTCCCTTCTCTTCTTTTCCCTTCTCTTCCCTTCTTCTTTCCCTTCTCTTCTTTTCAGTGCTTCATTAAATAAGATGCCTCAACTGTTCCTATATCCTTCAGTCTCATAACCTGTGTTTCTGCTTCCTCAAACTTGTTGGCATCCTTCTCGTTTTAGGATGCATGATTTGGGCATAATAGCTTGAAGACACTGCTCGAGAATACAAAGCCAGACATATCATGTGCTGTGTACCAAGCACTTGCATACACAGCATCAATTTGCACAAGTATTTTTGGCTGCCATCACATATTTCAAATTCATGGATGCTGTTTTCTATCATCTTTTTGTACCTTTCAGCATTGTTGCCTCTCATTTTTTTTCTTCTTTTCATCCTGAACATATGTTAGGTTAGTAGGGGTAGTCTTCAATTGAATCTGACTTTTAAAACTCTCTAAATCCCTTTTATTCTATTTCTACCTATCTTTATGGTACTAAGCTGGTGCTTGATTCGGTTACTGTAATACAAATTTCTGTGCAGTATGACCTGCAGGCTTTCAATAATGTGCTGTTTACTTTCTCATTAATAAGGTGCTCAGTTTAAGAAAAAGTTCTCCAATGTCAGTAGTGTACAAATACAGTGCTCCTGAAACTCATTCTGGCACTCAGAATTTTTTCCAGGTTTTTGATACAGAAGGTATCTTCTACCTAGAGGAATTTTAAATTTTTTTCCAGATAAGACCTTGTGAAATGGGATGATTCATACTAAAGTAAATTTACAAATATCTCTTGAATTGCTTAATTTTAGTACTTCTAGAAAAGCCAATCTTCTGGCCAGTATTTGTTTTCTAGCACTTCATATGCTGTCTAGCATGGGGATGACTGGACCCTTATTTTGATTAATTCACTGACTTTTCAAAATGTTTTATTCCACAATTTGATGAAAGAAAAGCAAGAAGATAAATTAAAAAATGAGGATCAACTCATGTAACAAAAGTGAAAAAATCCAGCCCTGTGAGCTGTTTCTTACAGGATTTTTTTCCCCTCCTTAATTCTTAAAAGATTCTTTTTCACAGAGCATTTCCAAAGATTATTCCCTCCTAGTCTAAAGGTAACTGTAGTATTTCTTTTTATTAACTTGTAAAGTAATTTACTTTTATCTTAGTTTTACCCTAGCCACTTATACCTCTCACCTTCTAGTTTACCTGAGACAAATTGGGAATCTACTTATATCAAAGTGAAATATGCCACTCTTTAACTGGAAAAGGGGCACCTGCTTTTTAGCTTTAGTTTCTGTAAATTGGTTTTATGTTGCCAGTGAAAGTAATAGACATTACTTAGTGGAGAGCACACAGAGCCAGTCACCACGGCTCAGCTGGCATGAAGTAACTTGCTTACCTGCAGCAATTCAATCGTGCTCAATTATGGGGCCACATCATCAATTTTATTGCTGCAACTTTCAAGAGTAGGTGAAGCCTACAGCTTATATAACTCTGGGAGGTGATTGCCCTAAGATATGATCAAGACCAGCTGGATTGTATGCATTCAGATTTCCAGATGTATTTGAGTAGGCTTTCTCTGTACCTAATATTTCAACCTTTTTTGATGTATATTCTTACTGATGACATGCTTGATACCACTGTAAGTTATCTCAGTCACTTTTGAAACATTATTAATTTCATGTCTTCCTTATTTATGGGTAGACCTGCTTTCTTCCCTCTGGTAAGCTTCCAAAAGCTGTTCTACTGCTTTCATATCTCTGGCACATATTAACTCATTTTGGTGCTTTGCTCCCAAATACCAAATTTCACTGCAAACCTGCAAAATTTAGCAGCAATCCACTGAAGAGTTGGTAACATTTTCATGAGAAGTAAGATCCTGTTTGCAGTGACTCAGCTCCCATAGGGTGTCATATTATCAAAACATAAACAATAGTTACGATTAGTAGTACAAATCTAGATCCTTCCCTGGGGTCAGGAGAGTTATGAGTCTGGTCTGCTAAGTTCTGATGGAACCTTTCATTTCCACTTGTTTTCTATGCACAAGTAAGCAATGGTGTTGATTTTTTTCATAGAATCACAGAATATCTCAAGTTGGAATAGACCCATAAAGATCATTGAGCCCAACTCTATGTTTGTCACAGGACTAATCTTTATTTTAGGAGTGCTCTAATACCAGTCTTAAAACAGAGTCCCTATGGGAACATTTACCTGAAGGACAGGGTGAAATTAGCTTTCTCATACCTGAAATGGTGGTTCCTGCAAAACTGTACTCATTTTCATAAGGGTTATAAGTTCTCAGTCACACTCCTTTACATGTGTTGGTGATGACCATCACCTTATGTGACACAGTGCAGATGTTGAAGGGTTTCAGGGGATCTTGGTGTTCATGCTGGCTATGAAAAGGAGCGGTCATACTTTAAAATTTCTCTCAGGCTCCCTCTGAAAATATTAGGGAGTCCCTGCCCCACAGATAGAGCAATACACACCATTTGGATACTTCTTAACTTTGTCTTGATCCAGTGATGTATATGCCTGTCCTATATCACTTTTCTCTGCCAGGAGAGAGCTTCATCAACCCTGACATTGTTATGGATATCAGGAAGGATCTGGATGGTTCAGAAATTGCAGGAATGAGAACAGGTACTATTATTTTCCAAAACCCACCTATGGGAGCTCAAGGCTGCAGCCAGACCCCCTCTCTAGGCCTAGTCTTCAGCTTATGGTTGCAGAAAATAGTCACTAATTTCTTCCACCTATGTCTTCTGCCATGCAGCCTGTATCCCGTTGATTTGAACTGCCAAGCAGTGCTAAATGCTTTGGAGTTGATCTTCCATCTTGATGCTCCCTGTCAGTACAAGTCCGTTGATGCCAAGGCACAAAAGAACAGGTTGCATCCTATGCCTGCAGTCTGCTTTGTGTACTGAGAACTCATTTTTCATTGTTTTGGGGGAGGTTTTTTTTTTTGTTTGGGGTTCTTTGTTTGGGGTTTTTGGTTGTTTTGGTTTGGGTTTGGTGTGTTTGGGGTTTTTGTTGTTGATTTTTTTTGGTGGAGAATGTAAAACCTTTACTTCTATTTCCTTCCCATGTAGATTACAATTAGGGGGATCAAAGTGTCTAAAAAAAGCTAGGAGATAACTGCATTATTATTCTTTGACTACAGCGTTTCCATTCAGTTTGAATACATGTATTGAAGATTATTGTAGTATAACTATAGTGGGGTTTGAGTCTCAAGAGGGCCTTACAAGTACCTTTTTAAATGAAAATTGTTCAAGGCTAGCAGCAGGAATAAAAAGTCCAGCTATAAAAATTTTTGAAGTCTTTTAGGGATACTGAAGTTATATGTATATTTTTTCTTTTACCAATTCACTGAGTGCCCAAAGCTTTGCTGTCTTCTGGGGTGGAATCTCTTTTAGCTGAGAACCTTAGAAAGAGAACCCTGAATGGATTCATTTTTCTAAATGTAATTCCAGTTAATAATGGTGTGATTAGACTTTTTCCTTTGAATTCAAAAGGACAAAAATTATTGCTAGTAGTTAAGCAATTTTACATTAACTACTTCACTTGTAGGAAAAATACAGACAATTTTATTAGCTAAGTATTTCACTTAGAGAAGAAGTCAGAGTGGGGGAGATAACGTCCCTTAAGCCCTTGTCCTGTTGCATGTACTTTAGGCTGAAATATTTTGCTGTATTCTGTTGTTGCCCATCATTTGATATTTGTCTTGGAGGCATGCCAAGCTGAGTGCCATTCTTTGACCCCTGTGGAGAGATGACTGCTGTATCATACCCTGCTGAAGCTGATTATAAATCGTTCCCAACAAAAGAGTATACACCCTTCCCAACTCTGTGTGCCAGCCAGATGGTCCTGAGAATTACACAGGCATGATGAGATTTGTTTCTTGGTCAGGTTACACCTTTTCCTCCCACCCATGTTTGCCTTACTCCAGTGATACACAAGCTGCACTACCAGCTGCATTGACTGAACCATAGTGGCTGCCTGAGGTAGTGTTTGGATACACAGATGAGAAGCTTGGCCAAAGTGCATCCTGCTTCTGTCAGCAGAGCCACTTGTGGAGAAAACTCCTTCACTGCAGGAACTTGGACTTTTCCAGGGACCTGAAATTACATCAGAAACATATCTGCTAAGGCCACTTCTTCCTGGCTTTTAGTGCTGTCTTGTCATGCTTTTAACTTTTCTTTCTTAATTGTTTCCATTGCTACCCATCTTCTCTTCCATTCCCTCCCCATTTGTAGTAGTTCAATCATGGTGAAATAAGGCTCAGAGCTTAATTAAAGTTCACAGCTGCCTTTGGTCTGGAAGACAGTGTAGTCTTAGTATTGGGTATGACATGACCCCAAAACCACTTTTCAAGAGAGGGTAGACTGAAGTAAATCAAAGCATCATCAGCCCATCATTAGTAAATTAATAGTTTGTTTCCCAAATTATACGTCTATAGCATCTGCCAGTCCCTCTGTCTTTCAGGCCTCCAGAAAGGGAAGGTTACCATTTTGGTATAAAAGAATCAATTCAGGTGCCTCATGAAACTAGAAAGGTTTTTCTGTTTACCTCTGAAGGGAGGACAACACTGTGAAACATGGCACAACATCAGAAAGGGAAGATTTCTATTGTGATTGTTTCCCATCAGACCATAGGCATCATCACACTATTTCTTTGCCCTCTATCTCCTTGACCTTTCAGCAGCCTGCCTGGAAGTCTCCTTTGTATACACATCCTTAGATATACAGGTCCTTAGGACTCTGTGAGGAGTCTTCATTCTCTCTTACAGGTTATTTCAGATATTCTGTTCTTCATTTCCAAGTTAGAATGAAAGCAAATATCCAAGCACCTGACTGCTCCAAAGCCTTTTTCTGCTTAGTTCTGGAACTGAAAATTTGAGGGTGATTAATAAGTTGTTTGAGCTCTTCACTGAAAATGACACACATAACAGCATATGGATGAGCCTGTACTACCATCAGCTCCATTTACAGTCAATAAAGAGAAATAGGCACTTTTGGCTTATGATTCATCTGATCTTTTCCAGCAATCCACTTAGGAGGAGACGGCTTGTGCCTTGTAAGTGTTTATTTCTCTCTGCTGAGAAGGCCTAAAATCTAGGCCTTTGTCTCATACTTTAATGCATTTATTGTAAGCATCCTTGGAAAAGAGTGATGAATGCCAAAGGATTAGGACTCTGATAAGTTTCTGGAGAAGATCCTCTTGTGGACAGCACATCTGTCCTGGAAAAAGTAAAGAACTGATACGAAACTGCTTCTTACTTTTCAGCAAGCCCTTACACCAGCTTCAAAGAAAGTAGACTGACTTCTGTGTGTTTGCTTTTTGTAATCAGTTTCTTACATATGCATTTGTTGGAGGAAAATTTCCAGTTATTTTGTGAGGCCTGACATTATTCTTGGCTTATTACACCTAAAGCATGCCCTTCTCTTGAACTTGGATCCTATTGTCCTGGTTTCAGCTGATATAAAGTTCATTTTCTTCCTAGTACCTGGTACAGTGCTGTGTTTTGGTTCAGTATGAGAATAATGTTGATAACACACTGATATTTTGGTTGTTGCTAAGTGATGCTTACCCTAAGTCAAGGACTTTTCAGTTTCCCATGCTCTGTCAGTGAGGTGCTGCACAAGTGGCTTTGAGGGAGCACAGCTGTCACAGCTGACCCAAACTGGCCAAAGGGATATTCCATACCACAGAATGTCATGCTCAGTATACAAACCAGGGGAGGTTGGTCTGGAGGAGACAATCGCTGTTTGGAAATGGGGTGGGCACTGGCCATTGTGTGGTGAGAAATTTTATCATTAATTGCTTGGGGTTTTTCTCGAGTTTTATTCCTCATTCTCTTTCTCTCTCCTCATTTTTTATTGTTATTAGTATAATTTTATTTTGCTTCAATTATTAAACCTTTCTATCTTAAGCCATTAGTTTTGGCAGGTTTTTTTTGCTTTTTTCTGATTCTCCTTCCCATCCATCATGGGAGAGGATGTGAGCAAGTGGCCGAGTGGTATTTAGTTGTGGGCTGAGTTAAACCAAGATACCTATATATCACAACACAGAGAAATCTCAAGGCACACTCATGCAACTGAATGCATTATATGCCCTTGCTTTCTCATTACCTCTGTCAAACTCATAAACAAAAAAGTAGAAGGCCATTGCTTGTCTCTCCTACTAACAACCTCAATACCCTCAAACTGTTCTCCTCTCAGTTATCCTCTGTTGTACTTTTCCTCCATGTTCTCCCTTTCAGCCATCACACTGTTGCAAATGCTTTCCAGCCCTGCAGCATTAGGGTGGTCCATTGTTCATTGTCCTAATATAATCAGATGCCTATGTTTGATCTATTACAAAGACATGGTTTACCCATCCCATTTATAAAGATGCAGTTTCCTAGTCTGACACCTGCCTTGTCACCCAGATTTTTGGCCATAACTGAGATATAGAGAAATTATATGCCAGTCTGGCCATTGTGAGTCTGATTAACTTAAGAAATATTATTTCCTTCAGCCAGGATATCCCTGAGATGGTACATGATTTTGGGATAACAAGTGCCACTCATGTTTCAGTAGATACAGAGAGTTTTGGTAGCAGTGGAGGCTTGGTCAACATTTTTATCAGCACAGGATGAGGCACACCTCATTTAAAAAACAGTTAAGGTAGCTGACTCAGTTTTGATTCATTCTTCTCATTTCCTCCTTTTTTCTTGTCAGTTTACCCAAGACTGAACATATCCATTTCTGTCTTTCCATATCTTAAAGTTACTGCTTTCTGCTGCCACCATCCCCCACCCACAACATATTTCAGTGTGAAAAGGCAACACATTCTCTCTTTGACATGGAAATTGTTCTCATAGTTATTTTTATTGATTAGCTGAATAGAACATGAAGCCGACATATGCCCAGTGTCTAACAGTCTGTTACTATTTCAGTTGCCGAAAACAGTAGCAATCATAGATATGATGACATCAATCACCTTCTCTCCCTCTAAGCTGCACCAGAAAAAGCCCTCTCATATAAAAACTAATGCAGGACTGGGAAGTGTTTTTTCCTCCCTATTGGGCACTGTGCACTACTGTGAAGGGCAATGTGCTATGTGTGACTCATACTCCAGTGTTGCAATGAAAGCTTTGCACAGCTGAAGTGACTCATGCATAACTTTCAACAAATGCATAACTTCACGAGTCCTACATGGAGTGTTCATGCCTCATGTAGGTATTTGTATGAGCATGCCTGAAATAGAGGGGTATCCCAAGCCACGGTTCCTAGAAGTGTTTTCACATTTCTGTGTTAAGAGGGGACCTAATCTGTGTCTATAAGGATCTGGAGGGAGGGTGTCAAGAGGGTGGAGGGAGCCAGGCTCTGCTCAGTAGTGACAAGCAATAGTGCAAGAGGCAACAGGCAGAAACTGATGCACAGAAGTTCCACTTGAAGATGAGGAAGAATTTCTTCACTGTTCAGGTGACCACACACTGGAATAGATTGCTCAAAGAGGTTGTGGAATGTCACTGGAGATATTCAAGAACCATCTGGACACACTTCCTGTGTAATGTGCTCTAGGATGACCCTGCTTGAGCAGGGAGGTTGGACCAGATGACCCACTGTGGTCCCTTCCAACCTTACCCACTCTGTGATTCTGTGATTCCCTTTAAAATTTAGTGGCCCAAGTGCCAGAAATGCACTGGGAAGAGGAATTGTGATTCTTCCAACTACCCAAGGTAAAAGAGTCAGTCTGTATCTTCCTCAGGCCATCAGACCCTGTCAATGGTTCAGTTCTAGTTTTGTGATGACTATGACACATTCAGAAGGTGTGAACATAGTACTTATCTTCTTGGGCTTGGATTGGGAATGTTCGAGGTCCTGGGTATGTGCTCCAGACCACTGAACAAAAGGCAACTGCTAAACTGACCCTGATAAACCTGCATCATCCACAAGTAAGGTATTTTTGGAGGATGTGTTACAAGCTGACCACAGTAGGTACACCAGGACAAGCCAACGTGGCAACCGGACCAGCATGGAGGTACAGATTGGTATAAGGCTCCTCAGTGGCATGTAAGAGTCATCTCTCTCCAAGGGGAGGTTTTAGACAATTTGCTCAGGCTTAGAGACATAGAATGTTAAAATTTTAAATTTTAAGTAGTGTGTTGGTTTTGCAGGGCCTGGTTTTTGGTAGCAGGGAGGCCACAGAGGTGGCTTCTGTGAGAAACTGCTGGAAGCTTCCACCATGTCCAGCAGAGCCAATCCCTGATGGCTCTGAGGATGGACGTGCCACCGTCCAAGGCTTGGCCAATTAGAGATGATGGTAACGCCTCTGTGATAACAGATTTAAGAAGAAACCAGAGCAAAGTGTGTGGGCCAGTTGTAATTATTCCAGCTAGAGAGGAGTAGGAGTGAGAATATGTGAGAGGAACAACAATGGAGGCACCAAGGTCAGTGCAGAAGGAGGGGGAGGAGGTGCTCCAGGTGCCGGAGCTGAGATGTCCCTGCAGCCCGTGGTGAGGGCCATGGTGAAGCAGGTTGTCCCCCTGCAGCCCATGGGGGTCCACAGGGGATGCAGAGATCTAAAGCTTTAAGTAATTTCCTGTGTACTGTGGCTGTTATATTGCACCCCATTTCCCTTATATTCTGCCCAGCAGCTAAAGAACACAATGTATAGAAAGCTGCTCTCTTACTTGAAGAATAAGTTCCAGTGTCTGGTTAGGACTTTTTTTCAGTTCCCACGTACCTTTGCTTTCAATAAATAAAGTCATTAACAATGTGAATTTGTCAGCCTTTCATTCCCATCACCAATTCTTGCTAAGTCTCTTCTCAGATACCCAAAAGACCCCTTTGGTATTTTCTCCCCATGAGGTACTCATATACTGTAATCAAATCACCTCTCAGTTTTCTTTTTGATAGCTAAACAGATTGAGCTCTTTAAGTCCTTTACGTTAACAGAAAAAGGATATTTTTCTGAGCACCTGTCACTCCCATGTGGCACTCTCACATCTAAGGACAGTCCATGCATAAAGCTGAGAAAGCAGCATCTTCAGAATACTTTGGGCAGTCATTCACTTTTATTTATCTGTCTTCTCTTAAAAACAACCAGGTAAATAAGAAGGTATTCCAAATTAAAAGGTGTTTCAAAATCTCTGTGTCTTCTGGCAGGTAGCAGCGAAGCTACTGCTTTGGATTTGAGTGGTTTTTAAATTGTCTTACACATTGAACAGTAATTTCTACTTAAAAAAATCCAAAGTAAACTGTTTCAAATTCTGATTTCCATCCATGCTGCAACCATTTGCAACACACTGCTGATGCAATGTAAGAAAATTAGACTTTTCATTTCCTCCACCCTGTTGATTTTAGCATACATTGCAAGAATTTGACAGGCTGAATCCTGAATCAAGGATTAAAAAATCTTAAAATGGAGCCAAGATTAGGTCACTTAAGAGTTTCTGCCATTTCAGGACCTTTTTCAGGTTTGTCTTCCTAAATGCCATGTGTGTGTTCCTGTATCAGGTTTGCATGAGCAAGGTTTGGTAGCAGGGTGGCTACAGAGGTGGCTTCTGTGAAAAGCTGCCAGAAGCTTCCTCCATATCTGGCAGAGCCAATCCTTGATAGATCCAAAGATGGATGTGCTTCTGATCAAGGCTGGGCCAATTAGAAATGGCGGTAATGCCTCTATGATAACATATTTAAGAAGAAAGAAAAAATGTCATTGCACTGTTGTAATTGCATCCAGAGAAGAGCGGAGTGACAGGAACAACTCTGCAGACTCCAAGGTCAGTGAAGAAGGAGGGGGAGGAGGTGCTCCAGGTGCCAGAGCTGAGATTCCTCTGCAGCCTGTGGTGAAGACCATGGTGAAACAGCTGTGCTCCTGCAGCCCACGAAAATCCACTGGGATGCAGAGATCTACCTGCAGCCTGTAGGGGAGACCCACGCTGCAGCAGACGGATGCCTGAGAGGAGGCTGTGATCCTGTGGGAGGCCCATGGAGAGAGGAGCTCCTGCTAGAGCAGCCATTCCTTGGAGGACTGCACCCTGTGGAAGAGTGACCCACACTGTAGCAGTTTGAGGGGTACTGTTGCCTGTGTGATGGACTCACGCTGCAGCTGTTGGCCAAGAACTGTTGCCTGTCAGATGGACTCACGTTGGAGAAGTTCATGGAGGGACCCTATGGTGGAGCAGGAGAATGACTCCTCTCGCTGAGCATGGGGGGCACCATGGGTGATGAACCGACCATAACCCACATTTTCTGGGGGTGGAGGGAAGGTGGTTTTTTTAAGATCTTATTTTACTTCTCATTGTCTTGCTCTGATTTTGTTAGCAGTAAATTCAATTAATATCTCTAGTTCTACCCTGTTTTGCCCATGATGGTATTTGGTGAGTGATCTCTCCCTGTCCTTATCTCAACCCTTGAACCCTCTGTTATATTTTCTCTCTCCTGTCCAGCTGTGGACAGCAGTGATGGAGCGGCTTTGGTGCGTGTCTGGCACCCAGCCAGCGCCAACTCACTACTGTTTCATATTTGGAGTTTTGTTTTGGTTTGAGTTTTTTATCGCTCCTTTAGTATATTGGTCAGCATATTTTTGAGGTTAAGGCTCCTCTTACTCTACCTGTACATTTCCAACATCTGTTCTGGATTGATTTCAAATTCCTCTGTTCAGTATCTTTCAGTTCTTTATCTCAGAGCATAATGAATCGTGGTTTACCCTTTTCCCTCGATAATACAAGCAGATCTCTACTAATGGTAAATGATAGTGATACCTTCTGTAAAGCTCCAGCACCAGTCTCAGTTAAAAGAGGAGTTAATTCAAAAATATTAAAGTCTACTGCAAGTATGGTTTTGCAGCCATCTTCATTTCTATTTCTACTTCAAACTTTCTGACAGACCATTAGTTTTGGTAATATTTAGTCAGAGAGCTTCAAGAAAAATCTGATATGCTGAGACACTGAGAGTGTGAAAAATGTAACATTAGGAGTCAAAAAGGTGAAACAAAATGATTCTTGCTAAAATGCAATGTAAAAGAAATGTATGTATGTATTACAAATGAATGTAAAAGAAAACCTTAAGTGTAACTCTACCACATGGTGAGTTGAAGCTGTAAGTTGGATTTGTATGCCCTGTCCTCATGGTTAAGCACTCTAACCTGACCTAGAATTCCCTCTAGCCCAGTTTTCTGGTCACCAAAAGTTCTCAGAAACTGAAAATATTGCCAATACAGTAAAAATATAACATATTCTCTCATTCTTGTTCTATGAGGGTAACAAGAGTTGGTCTGTTTTATAATTTTTTCCATCAGTGACAATAAAAACTTTTATTGTTTTTCAGCTCATTCTGGGCACAAAGTTCCCCATTGGGGAGCCAAATAATAAAATCCTTCCATTCTTGCTCAGAGGCTCAGTTGGAAATGGCTGGGCAAGATTCCCTGGATGTGGCTTAATATTAGACAGCTGTAGATGACCACCCTAAAAGGAAAGAAGTTTAAAATACCAGTCACATGTCCATAGAAAGATGTCATTCACTATCCCATTTGAATCTGCATCCTGCAGAAGCATACGTTTCTGTAGATTACAGGTAAAGGAATTGCTACTGTCTGGTTTATTAAAATGGTTGGGTGTTCACTGGGGATTTTTACATCCAGGATAGCCATCTGAACTCCCTCTCTGTGATTCATGGAAGTCATAAGATGTCTCTGAGGACTGACCGGTGGCAGTAACTTTTATTGTGTCGGTCGTGTATTACTGCAGAGTTTTCAAATTAGCAAAATTTTCTGGTTAAATATAGATGCAAACATTTTGGTCCCTTTCCTGTGCTCTAGATGTAAAAGAACCACTTAATTTAGCTAATTAGGATAACTGAATCCCTAGGCCATAAGAGTCCTCTCAGTTCAGTTCCTTGGGAAACTGCAAGGTAACTGACATGGGTTAACATGGTCATTATTTGGCACAGTGCTGTGGAGAAGTGAGGGCCGTGGAAAAACCTCTTGGGACAGCATCTCACATGAATTACACTGGAATTATTTCAAGAAAAACTCCTGTAATGTTCAAGCAGAGTTGATTTGCACTCATGCTTTCTTCTTCTTGTGCTTGCAAATTTGTGCCTTTTCTATTACTGCTTTAGTTTGATTTCTGTCACATCTTTTATTGTATGATAATTGCTCTTTCAATAAACCCTATCTGCTTGAAGGTCTGAAGCTACTAAAATACTTATAAAAGACCACATGTTACTAGGCAAAAAAAAAGTCTGCAGCAAAATATCCCTGAACTCTAGGAAGGCATTTGCCACCACTTTGCTCTGAGCTTTGGCAGATGGTTTGACTTTCTCCTCCCCACTTTCGTGCACGCTGCTTAGAGTCCTTGGTTTCCTGGACTATATGACTCCATACAGCTTCTGAAAATGACATGGAGTTTGCAGAAAAAGGAACTGCAGGCAGATCCACAATCACATTACTTTAGCAGCACAGCTTGATGTACTCAGCAAATAAAATATAGTCTTCACTGGTGGCAGAAGACAAAATTTAGCTTCCACAAGAATGCCCTAATTTGCCCTAATGTTCTTTCGTCTCGGTCTTCCTAGTGATCAGTAGCCTTTCTGCCAAGGATCCATGCTGTGCTGGAAGGAAGCACACAGAGTTCAAAGCACTTCAGCTTTAATGCAAAGCCCTCATTAAGAAACATGAAATGCACTATTTGATATTGTAAAGTTATGGGTAATGGGAAAAGCGAATGCAATAGCTACAAAAAACACCACAGATAAAAAAACCTTCTCCTTCCAACAGTCCAAACTTAAATTTTACTTTGTTGTCTCCAAGAAAGCTCCCAGATATTGGCGAAAAAGTTGTACTGGGCCAGTACTTTCTTCTTGGGTACAAAAGGCAGAAGGGCCAGGATGGAGATCTCCCTTAAGGTCATATTTTGTTGTGTTTGTACAGATGGGCTTGCATCATAGTCTCTATTCAGTCTTGCAGATATTGCAGGTAAAATTTCCGGAGTGGAAGGTAACTGACAGCAGATAAATAGGATTTATCAGCAAGATCTGAACACACAGAACACACAAGAATTTACTTGTGACACTTGTATGAGAGACGGTAGCTGGTTTTCATTTTGCCCCTTGTCCTTTGCCTGCTGGAGGCTTCTACACAACATTTAAGGTGCTGCAACTTGTTTCATTTCAGTATCACATCTCATCCCTTGTTAAAGTATTTATGCTAATTTAATTAAGCACAGAAAACACAGGCAATGATAAATATGACCCTATTTCAAGTGGGTCTTGTATGTGAATTTCGCCCAAAATGTTCATCATTAATAATTGGCCTTAGTTATCCTAATGGTACCCTTAAGTCAGATGAGCTATTGTGGCAAATGACAATCACTTAGCTTCATTTCATCTTGCTGGATGAAATGCCTTTGAATTTAACTCACTGAAGAATCACTCCAAATATTTTAATCATCCCCAGAATCTACATAAGCCAAATGGCTCCTTGTAACTTTAATGGCAAAATTAGAAAATGTGTTCCCAGGACCGTGCAATGACCTACATCTGACTGTTTCCTCAGATGTTCCTTTCTTTAAGCCTGGGGACACTTTTTATTTAAAAAAAAAAAAAACAACAACCCACAACAAAAGCATGGGACTATGGATGGATTGTTTTCAGGTTTTTTCCCTTTGTTGTGCAAATATACAGATCCACCAGTCTCTTTCATTAAACTAACAGAATTGACAAACATCTATAGAAAGGGCATAGAACGAGTTAAGGGAAGGTTTTACATCGTTTCTCCAGATATCAGAACATTTGATTCAGCTGCAATGAAACATTGTTAAACCTCAGGTCATTTGAATGTTGAAGCAAAATATTCCCTTAGAAATTTCACAGCTATTAGCCTTGAGTTACTAGTGATGAATGTTTCTGGAGCTGTAAAACTTCTTCTGGCCCAAGAGCACATTTTAGCCTAGTTTATTGTGGTCTTTTTCTCTCCTTGAAGGGGGACGATCATTACTGATTGGCTGTGCTCAGACAGTGCAGTGTAATAGCTACATATAGGGTGTCCACTTTGCTCAGCTCTAAATTTAAAAAATTGTTTTCCTTTCATAATGTTGGATCCTGAATGGATATAAAACTTGAGAGACTAGGCCCTGATGGAAATAGGCTTTCAAAAGTGAATACAAGCTATCCTCCTTAATTCTGCTTTAGCCTTCAACATGTTCACAATATGTATGAACATACTGGGTACGTGGTTACATTTCTCCTTTCTTGATTGCAGAATGCAAATTTTTTTTGTGTTACTGGGATTATACTAAACCTTCTAGGTGTGTTTATACAACAGATTAATTCCTTTAGACATTGTCACAGACGTTATTAATTGGCTGGAAAAAGGTTTTGATTATTTTTCACATTCTCATAGGCATTATTAACCGGCTAGAGAAAGGTCCTTTTTCATCTTATAAATATGTTGTGGTTTGGGTGGGGGATTAAAATATTTCTCATGATATCTTATTAAGATATTTATGTTCTCAGGACTCACAGATCTGCTTTAGCATGTTTGGTCTGTCCCACCTTCCATGTCCTCATTCTACCTGGCTATTTAGATCATTTCCAATCCCAGACATTTTCTTGTCTACAGCACTTAGCAGATTGTTTTGCAACCTGTTATGTAAAAATCACATCCACTTCTCCTCCTCACAAGCATGTTAGCCACACTCTTCCTGTGCAAAACTTAACTTTTGGGAGCCCTTTATCCCCATGTTGTCCACTTGAATATACTGGGTGACAAAGTGACTGCTCTGCCATACCTTACCTAGCATCTAATTCCCAACAGTTTTACTTATAGCTCATCTACAATCTCTGTTGCAAGCACTGGAGTATTGGGATATCCAGGTCTCTGCCTTAGCACTCTAAAACATAGAGAAAAACATAATAATAATAATAAAAATGATACAATAATAATAATGGAAAAGGAAATTTTCCACCTGTAATTGATTTCCATTACAATACTTACTTGAAAATTATGACAAAGACAGAATAATGGACATGACCACAGATCACCAAATGCCACTGCTGACACCTCTGCTTCATGAACTAACATTTCTTGGTGGAAGACAAGGCAGTAGCTCTCCATATGCAATAGCTGGTATTTTCATGTCCATGTAGGCATCCATTACATGGATACTGACAATAGGAAGGTGCTAGATACTTTTTCCTTGTTGTTTGCGGAAAGGTAAATCTAGACAGGTTTTCTGATCTGTTTATTATTATTTTTCTGTTGTTCAACAACAGCAGCATCGTGGCTATAATGTGGTGTTACTCAGATGCAGAGAATAAATGAGTGTGAGGAAACCACTGCAGCTCTCATCTGGCAAACAGAAGGAGCCTGGAAAAGCTTAATACATTATTCAATAGCAAGTGGTGGAATCGCAGAGCTAGCAGATGTAAAAGATTCATTGTACAAGATCCTCAGCTCTTGAGGGCAAGCACTTGAAGCCCTTTAAAAACATTAGTATGCAAAAATGGTGATGAAAATCTAAACAAAACTGTGGTCAAAATAAACTTTACTTGGGATTATACCTTTCCACAGAGATTTTATTTGTTTGTTTGTTTTAGTAGCACTTAAATACTTTAAGTACATTTAATTTAGATTTATTAAGATATTTAATTAATATAAAATAAATAGTTTATGAGAACATATTTCTTCCATAACAATAAAACAGAAAGAAATTAATACAAAATAGAGTCTGCTAGAGTGAAAAATTGCTAACATGGAATAATTTCATTATAGAAATTAAGCTATATTTGTTAAATCATTGGGGAATTTGCTTTCACATGCAGGCTTTAAATTTGCTTATGGAGCCATGCATAGCCAAAAGCATGTGTGGTTAAATTTGTACCACAGAATGTTTAGTTTGCCCTCTGATTAGCCAGCTTCTATGGACAAAAGCATGCAGCTTGCTCTAATTCACTAGCTGTATAATTATTCCCTTGAAAATTTGGCCAAGTAGCCATCAAATCATATTTGTCAGGCCTTAAATAATTCATATTTACCAACTGTTATCTCATTAACAATTAACAAATATTTACTAAATGCAAATTATATTGTAAATTGGATTATGGATTTCAAAAAAGTAGTTTAATTTTGACGGTTGGGCAGGTTTGCTGTCTAACAAGCAGCCAGAGAGTGCAAAGGCATTTCAGTGAGAAACTTCACCTCTCCAAGTCACCTGGAGCAGCTTCTGAGTGGCAGCTGCAGCTCCAAAGAGCCACCCCAGTAGGTGCCTCGGCTCCCTGTGGGCACACAATCACAGAGCCCTGTGATTTCGTGTCAGTAAGTGGACATGGAGTAAGGCAACTCCATTGGTTTCCATGGATCCAAGCAGGATCCTTTGCTTTCCAGGTTGAGCCCTGTCACTCAGCACCACTTAGAGCTGTCACTCAGTACCATATAGAGCTGTCACTGTCCCAAAGATTGATCCTATCTATCCTGGACTATCCTGTTTAGTGTAAAGTGACCCTTTCCATGGCAGGAGGGGGTTGGAACTAGATAGGTTTAAGATCCCTTCCAACCCAAACTGTTCTGTGATTGTATTTCTTCTAAAGTTCATTTGTTCCTTGGGTTTCCTCCTATCCCCAGATGGTCACAAGGCAGGGGGTTTGCCTGCAGATACCAGCATGAGGCACCAATTCACATCATCATGCTGGTCTGAGATACAATGTAGGAGGGAACAGACAAAAGAATCACCAGGAAGTACTTACAGGAGTTTTGTAGTCTATTGAAGAAGGCATACCACTGTCAGAGGGCAAACCTCTCTTCTGAGTTATTTTTAGGTTTTATTGAATATCCTGCCTAATACACAGGACTTAACATCCTGGGAGCCAGAACCAGACAAAGAGAGAACAGATATTCAAATCACTTCTTGGTTATTACTTGAACTGACATTGTCATTCATGTGGACGAAGTCAATGATCACTGGCCTGTGAGCTCCCCTTCCCCTGCATTTGGTTCTCTTGACAGGCTTCACAAGCCTGTCCCATCTGCAGGTTCTACTCTTCTCTGTCCTGTAGGACCACCTTGTGTCTTCACCACTGTTACACATGCCATTGGAAACTAATTGGCAGAGCAAGGACCTAGGCTAGAGACTGTTAATTTTGCATCTCTTCTACCTGTGTAAGTAAATGCTGAAAAATTGTTCTCAATTTGTATTTTCCTCTAAAATCTGCATATTTTCTTTCATATCTGAAAAAATATCTCACCCAAAATCTGATGTCATTTTTCCAACAATACTTAGCTGGCTTAATGACAAACATTACATGATGTAAAAAAATCTTGCCCTTTCTTTCTCTGCCTTTGTACCACCATAGTAAAATAGTACTGTGTCTAAACTAGCTAGGGGTTCCCTTTACAGGCAATAGAATTTAAGGATACAATTCAGATGACCTAGTTTACACAAGAATGTTATCAACTGCTGTCTGGTAAGAGTAATTTCTCTCCACTAGCTATGAAGGAAGTCTATAGTGATTAGCTCTGATGTAGAAGTCTATGCTTGATCAAATGAATCCCAAAACTACTCTACAGATGTGTTGCATCTAAAAATAAATTACAAGCATGTAGCAAAATTGCTGTAGAATATCTTTAGCAACTCTTTTCTTAGCAATAAGTGAGGTGGAAAGTCACATTCTCTTTTGCATATCCCTGGTTAAGTATGTTACTGCTAATTTTCAGCTACTTGCTATTATTTATTTTAGTACTCCACAGAGGGTTCTTTCTATTATTATAAGAGAGTCATTTAACATCATGTTAGCAGATAGATAACATGAGGTAGCAGATGAGTACTGAAGAAGCAAATGTCCAGGAGTATGTGAGAAATGAAGGAAAGGGAAGTACTGTTTATAAACAGAAAGCTGGGAAATAATTTTGAACAAAAGCAGCACATAACAGTATGGACAATATTTCAAAGTGATCATCCTTACTTGAGCATACTGAATACAGGGGACCTCATCTTGATGTTGCTAGCCCTAAGGTAGCAGAGGGTTTTGAAGTGCCAGGTTTTACTTCATCCTTAATCTATAGATGAAGGTTCACACAAGGGAAGTTGACTCTTGTGTCACCATCCAACTCCCTCTTTGTACTGCTTCAGTACTGCCCAACACTCTCCTGAGGCACTTCAGCAAACTAAGTGCATTTTTTGAGATGGTTTTCTGCTGTATTAACACATGTGAATTGCTCTGTAAAGGAACAGACAGGACCAGAAGCAAAAGTGCAACAGGAGAAATTGTAGAGCTAATAGTTAAATATATGGGAGGTCATACAACAACCTAAGCCAAACTCTCAGCTTCCACTTCAAAAGGTATTTCCACCCTATCCCATTTTCAGTCACACATTCCCAGCACTTCATCTGTGTGAGCATGAGTTACATGCTGCAGGTTTAAAGCCTAATCTAACAACAACAGCAAACAATTAATTTTCAGTCAGCTCAGCATTCTGGTGACTTTGGTTTGGAAGATATTGAAATGCTTGCAACATTTCTCCCCCTACTGCGAGTAGGGGAGAGACAGCATCAGGGTCGGAAATGCCAGAGATCAAGCTTAGAACTGTAGTCATTTAAATGAATAGTTGAACCAGGTCAAGGCCCCGGCCCAGACAGAGAGGCAGTTTGCACCCCAGGGAGCTGCAAGACAAGGCTTTCAGATCGTGCTGCCAATTTATGCACAGTGAAGTTAAGAGTTTACATGATTCACCCATCGAAAACAATTCTCCAAAACAGATTTTGCACTTAATCTATAATAACCTGCCTACTAGAGTATCAATCAACAGAACAGATATTTTGAAATTCAGTTGTTTGTTCCATCTTTCAGTTTTAGCCTAACAACCTGCATGTTCACATACATCACCCTCTGACCAGCAGCTGCAGGGAGGCAAATCACCCACGAGTGTCAACTGGAGGCTAGAATTTAATTTCCATGTGAAATTTGGATATTCCTATGCTTGTTTTAATCCCATACTACAATATGAAGTCATAAAATATTAATGAAATTAAGAAAAAAAGCCCAAAACTTTACTTCAAAACTACTAGAATGATCATTTGTTTCAAATTAAATTTGTCAGATATGCTGCATCAAATGCTCCCTTTCAGCTTGGTCAAGCCATCTAGAAATGATTCATGACTTACGACAAAAGTATGAACTTGAGGCAGTTTAGCTTGCAAAGAGAAGCCTGAGGGAGGTTGCAACAACAATTTTCAAAGATGGACAATGTTACTGTAAGGGTGAAGAAGAATCAGTGCTCCATGGCCATAGTAGGCAAGACAAGAACTAATGGACTAAACCAGCAGAAAAATGGATGTAATATCATAGGAACATGTGTCCTTTCTAGGACTAGGTTAAAAATGAACTGACCTATTTGGGGAAGCCTGAGGTTCTTTAATAACATGGGAGATTAACATCTGTCAGTAAGTATCAATTATGTGCCTTATGACAAGGCGATTGCACTGGCTGAGCCAGCAAAGTCTCTTCCAGACTTATGAATTTGTTAAACACTGAACTGAACCCATCCGAGCTGCTTGGTACCTGGCAGCAATTAGTGTGCTCTGTGCGGTGGTGATGTTCTGGTCAGGGTCCATGGCTGCCCAGCAGTGCCATCTCCTTGATGGAAATCCACTGAGGGAAGGATTGGGGTGGACAGCCAAGACAGGTGTAATGCATCCAAAGTGGAATAATTCAGTGAAATTGCTGTCTCCATTCAAAACCAAACAACACCCTGAGAGAGTGAGTTCTCACCCAGTTTAATCTATGTTGTGCCACCTTGAAAATCTAGCTTTTCAGCCTAAAGTGCTTTCTTTTTCTGCTGCAAGGTCCAAAGGTTAAACCATTTACATTTTAGTTTGCCAGTATCCCACAATGGCATCACTAGATGCTGAGAGAGGTGTTTGTTCTAGCAGAAAGGTGGATAGCAATCAGAGCCTCCTACAATGCAAGGACACACACTCTGCTACTGATGTTGGTCCTGGGAGCATTCAGTTTCCAAGAGTCACTGAGAGATTGTTTTGGGAGGTGAATGGGAATGCAGTCTTGTTTTAAAAAGTCTTTCCAAGGGAGAGATTATGTCATTCTTGTGAAAGATGGTGCGTTGCTGTGACAACATGTACTTTCAGGAATAAGCTGAGAATCATAGCAAAAGAGAGCTCATCACAGCCTCTTATCTCTGCAGAGGTGTCAATGCAGTTCAAGCACAGTTTGAGCAGCTTGGTTTCTCCTGCTGTTCCCAAGGGAAGAGTGCATAGTTACACCAACAGGTACATAAAAGAACACAAAACACCACAGAGACTTTATGCTCTTCAGGGAGAAGAGCTTTCCAATTTGTTACCCAGAGGATCAACTGGTGTGTTGATTTCACTGATACATCACAGCAATTGAAATTGCCATTTGCATTGACATGCCAGTGTGATCAATCTGAGGCATGCGTTGCCTTTGGGTTTCTCTGGGAGAGAGACGCTAAAGCTTTCTGCTGCTGGGAATGCTGTGGGCAGTGGAAAGATGAAAAAGAAAATAAAAGTCATTTCTCTACACTTGATACTTCCATGACTGAGCTTAGGGTGAAGGGATGTGTCTGTCTGTTTTCCATCACTAAGTTTAACTAGCTAATATGAATTAAATTATTTCCACCATTTTCTGCACTTGTTTCACTTAGAATAGGCCCTTGACTAACTCTTACCTCGACATTCATCATCTTTGAAGCAAGATGCCTTCCAGTCAAAGGAGATACATTTCTTTGCTGCAGTTCGAGGTAGGGAGGTCAAGTAGTGGAGCAAGACTGTCATTCTTTCAGCTGAAAGGCTCCTGAGAAGAGAAGTGCCCTTGAACTGACAGGAAGGAATATTCTTTTCTTCTTCTTCAGATGTATGTAAGAAATTTATGTTGTTCTCTTTGCAGGATACTTTTCGGGTTTTTTTCTGCATCTCCCTTTCCTTAACTAACAGTAACATTGTGTGCTTAATCATGGTGATGCGTGACCTCTCTGCTAATATTACAGGAGGTATTTGTTTTTATTATTTTGCTTCACTCTCTCTGGCTCAGTAGGTGTGGTCCCTTCTTGCTTCAGCATTCTCCATGTCTATAATAAGATTTTTCTCATTCAGAATACAGGAGGGCTTTTCGAAAGTAATTGAGGGTTACAGGTGGTTTGTTCAGTGACTAATTCCTAAAAGCCTACTAGCAGTGAAAGTTGCCTTCATTATGCTAACATGAGCAGGTAGGAGAATCTATCTCCTTTTGAGAAAGA
Source organism: Ptilonorhynchus violaceus (assembly GCA_013397565.1). Taxonomy (NCBI): domain Eukaryota; kingdom Metazoa; phylum Chordata; class Aves; order Passeriformes; family Ptilonorhynchidae; genus Ptilonorhynchus; species Ptilonorhynchus violaceus. The sequence continues at coordinate 898,372 of VZRJ01002170.1, read as the reverse complement.
TAGGTCTAAATCAAAATCCTCTTGGAAGCTTTCCAAAGTTTATAATGAAAAGTTGTTTGAAAAGACAAAAAGGAAATTGATGCCTTAGCTGGAAGTGTCCAGGAAATATGCCAAACTGTGTTGCCGTATTTGTTGACACTTTCAGAAAAGCAACCTGTCTAGGATGCTGTTTTCCTGCCTTGAAGCAATGTTGCTTTTCAGCAGACTGACTTTCTATCAAGGTGGTATTCTCTGTCGTAGAATTCCCAGGATTGCCCTCAGAAATATTTCAAAGCATGCAAGCCCCTTATGTGGCAACCAGCTTTAATGAGGTGTCATGTTTGTAAGAATAGGTAAGTAGTTCCAACTTCTTTCCTCTTTTTTCTGTTTTTTGACTTTTTCAATTGCACAAGCAAAACAGATACATAAATGCAAAGACATCATAATTATAGCTATTTCAAAAAACAGGTTAAAATCACCTGTTCTTATATATTGTTGCAAATATTTTTCACAGTTTTCATGTCAAAACATTAATTCCATTTGCCTATTTCTGAAAGCCGATGAACTGCATGTAGAGAGGAATGAAAATACCGACAGATATGTTCCGCTTACGGATTGAATGTATTATTTTATCTTGGACAAAATTGTAAATGAAGGTGGTGCTTAAGGAAATGAAGTATTATCAATGCTAGCTCAAGCCAGGCATAGTGCCAGAAAGTTGTGGAAGACCTATAGGGGAAAGCTTGCTTAAGTACCTAATAGCCTGATTTCCAAAACTCTTTCTACTTCAGTCCTGGCTCACTCCTGATCAAATAGTGCTTAGTTGATGAATTATGATGACATTTATGGTGATATGGTAATAAAAATGAACGAGGATAAGTATGAGGCCACCAAAATCAGACCCAGATATCTGAAGCATTTTTAATTATTCTCAAATTCCTGTCGAACTTTAAAGAAAAAGATTAGGAAATTAAACACCTAAAGTGTCACCAGTCTTAACAAATGAATACCGTTAGAGTATATTCTTCTTTCCTCAGCTGGAAATCACATGATACCGACTCAAAGCTATGAAAATTGCTCTTTCTATCACAGCATCTGGCTTCTTGGCAGCCTTGACTGGCTGGTTTCATTGGCTATTTCTGCATTGCCTGCAAATTTCTTACACTGTTTTTTGGCTATTTGGTTTACTTTGTACTCTTAGAAAATATTTTATTTAATTCCATTTGAATTTAGAGAATTTCAGGACTTCAATTTTATTGAAGAATCATGCAGTGCATGAATCACTCATCTTTGACTGTCAAGCTTCCTTTAGAGTGGAAGAAAAAGAGTGCTAAAGAGAAAAAGTGTTAAGTATGAGGTGTTTCAAGGCAGAATTTAAAGAATACAGTGGACAGATCAGGATGCTAAAAAGCCCTGCCCTTCTCCATCATCATCTAATGGGTGATTTTGAGCCAGCCAGTACTGCCCAGCTCAGGAGGGGAGTGATACAGTGGCTTTTGTGGGCATCTGGCATCCAGCCATGGTCAACCCACTACGTTTTCCAGCCTTCTGATATACTCTAAGGCTTTTGATATGTTCTATAGTGAATAACAATCAAAATAAAATACCATGGTTGATCACAGGCATCAAGCTGTCATGTACAGGCACCTAAAGCTGGAATGATTTTAAAGATACTGAACCTATGTTATTGGTAACAGGGAGACCAAAATCTGCAGTAAAGAAGTCAGTTAAGTGAACACATATGGAAAACACAGAATACTTTTTTAGGCGTTATGGTGCAAAAGACTGACCTTATTTCCCATTTGCTTTGAATGTTGTGATTGAAATTGTCCAGATTTAAGTATTCAAAGAATGTGTCTTCTTTCCCTAATCCTCACACTTCAGAGCAATTAACATGAGTGAGTGCACACACTTCTACAGAATTTCTCAGCAAAAACCATCTAACATTCATATATCTGTCATTATATCACATTTCCAAACAAAGCCATATTGTATTTCCAAATATGAAACCTGATCCCCATAATCTGATAGCTGCTTAGAAGCCTGGTGATATTCTCCTGGCTTTGAGTGGTAAGAAGATGTGAAACTTAGAAGAGCTCCATCACTTTCAGTCCATGGATCAAAATTCATTTCAGGTTGCCCAGGATAAAGTCTGCCTTGCATGATCACTACCAAAGCAGCAGGTTGTGGTGCCAGCTGATGGCCTGGACTGTCTGTAGCGCAGTTGCAAATTCCTGCACCTGTAGTGTATGTAATTCATTGTACTTGGAAATCTCTGTTGCAAAGAGTGAGACTGGAGGAGTCAAGCAGCCTAGACTTCCTCAGATATTGCTGAGCCCTAGCTCTCAAACTGGAGGTTGCTCTAGGCTAATGTGGAAACTGGTGTCCTTGAGTGACAGAATCAATGAAGCCCTCATTTCATTTCGTGTCCTGCAAGCCCACAGTCCCATCACTTTAAGAACTTTCCTATATCCTGCCTGCAACATCTTCAGTCTTCACCAGAACTCCTCATCCCTCCACCTGCCCACAGCTCCACCCTTTCTGCCTTGTTTCCCCTCTAGTTACAACAAAAATAGCAGTGTTGTCATCAGTTTGATGCTGTCTGTACAAGCGTACAAAAGGAGCTCATCTCTTTCAAGCTCCTGGTGGAATATTTACTTCTGCAACACATAATTTCAGGACTCTTGCTCCTTCATACAACCACCTTCCATGAACCGCATCAAATTTAACTATCTTTGAGACATCTCAGTGAAAGGTAATTGAAATTACGCCAGCAGATTTGAAAGATATTAGTGGAGGATCAGCAGACAGATGGATGGAGAAAATTATTCCTTAAGCCTTGTTTCTTGAGGAAGTTAAGTTAAAATGAGGCTATTTTCTCTAATTTGGCAGGAAAAAAAAGTTATTTTAATGTCAATAACTTCTTTAGAAAAATTTGGCAAAGCCTGAAATGTCCATGTAGACTTATCTTCATGTGACAGTGTTTGGAGTCGTGACTACTGTCTATGTAAGGATTTATCTCACCATGTGTAGAAGTTGTCATGGCAACAGCTCTCTGCAAATAATTATATAAATAATAAATGAAAGATTTTATGAGCATACATGAGAGCTGTAGTTCTCATATAGCCACCTTTTGCTGCACAGATTGAAGAACAGGGTCACATGGAGTTTTTCTTGGTGTGCATATTTATTTGCCTTGCTCAAAAACGTAAAACATTTGCTTTAGGAGGTGGATACTAAAACTTATTAATCCAGAAAATAAACATTGGCCAAACCCCAGCTGAGAAATAATACAATTTATGTTTCTTGAAGCCAGAGGTCAGAAGCACAGGTTCTGAGTCTCTTCTAAAACAGTGAAGCAAATTGAAAGCTGCCTTAACAAGACTCCTGGGATTCCACCTCTACAGAAAAATTCCCAGCAGATGCAGAACCATCAGAGAGCTGCTTAATGTCCTTCTTTACACCCCAGACAGAGATTGTGACCATACAAAAGTTGCCTAACTAATGTATCTGCTCTCTTTGCTGTCTTAATCTAGCATGGGCTGCTTAAAGTTACTATGAATTAACCTGCTCCCTACCCTTTTCTGATCTTTCTTCAAGCACGCATCTCTGCTCTTACAAGAGGGAATTTGAGTAATCATCCATATATATTTCACATGTTCTCAGGGCCATGTCCTGTAGAGATTCTCCACACAGAGCTCTGGTTGAACACATGCAGGGTTGCCTACTAAAAGCACTGAGGAACCAGGTGTTGTATGAAGTCTCCTCATTCGAACTCGGGGTGGGGGGTTGTGGTTAGGAGTGATCTTTAAAACTGAGAAATGGAATCAGTGCTTTGGTAGGAGGGGCAAGTGGAAGACTATTGTTCATCACTTAAAACTAGTAAGGAAGAAAACGTGCATATGTTTATTAGATGGGTTCATTGGCGATGACTGTTAGTTTCAGTAGTCTTGGTGAATCACGAGGCATTATTTTCATGCGCAGCCTGGTTGGCTAATATTATTCTGTATTATCCTTAGTATTTTGGGTTAATGAAGAGATAAACACAATGCTTGACTCATCAGTTCGACATTTCAGGCAATTTTTAACCATGTTTTCCTTAATTGTTTCTTTAGGTCTATTTATAATTACTATAAAGCCTGTTACATTAAATAAGGCAGATCATATTTGTGTGTAAGTATACGTATATTTATACAAATATTTATATTTTATACATCTGTAATGTCTATATAGAAAACATATTAAAAGCACAATTAATAGAAACAAAGATTGATCCAGCCAGACTCAGTTATGAACTTCGAATAACATTGATGAAAGTATCTCCTGCTAATGTTTTGAGATTTTTTAGGCTCCTCTAAGTAAAAATAAAGATCTGCTTTTCAACATGTTTTTAAAGTATAAAAAACAGGACTAAAGCTGAAAGTGAGTTCTAAGCCAGGATTTTCATAAGCACTGCCCTGAAACCAGCACCCTCTTTTTAAGCCAGGAGACCAACAGCCTAAATATCTCCATAAAGCAAAGTTGGCTGTCTGTCAGACAAGCAAATATCAAATTGCAGGAAGGTTGAATTCAGCAATGTGTCTAATTTTAAAACATGAGCAATCTCACTGACCTTATACTTTTAGTCTAAACAAACATATGATGGTCCTTTCAAAAATATGCTGGAGACCAGTCCAGAATGTTAAACATTGCTGCAATAACCCTACTGAGAAAATGGTAGATTAATTGTTTTTCTAGTTCAGACTTTTGAATCAAGGAGTTTAGGTGATCAACCAAGACATACAATCATAGCCGACACTAATGAAGTCTGTCTTTTAAATAAAGATGTGTATCTGATTAAATACAGCCTCTGAAGATGTGTTCTTTCAGGTGACCAGCATCCAAAAGTGAACCCTTTTAAGTTCATCACCTTCTAATTTCTTGTGGATGATTCTCAAAATGTTCCACCAATGATGGGTTTAATTCTGTTTGCTAAGTTTGCTTTGCTGTGTCGTATAACGGTAAGACACCACCTGGATCAATATGTTAAATATGATCCAGGTGCCCCCAAACCAACAGACATCAAACCCTCCCTGACCCCATGTAACAGTCTTCATCCCTTTAGAACAATGACTAGAATTTCACAAAATATCTGGTTGCAGGATGAGATGACTTGCAATATTGTGACATTTCTGGACTGAAAATGGCCATATGATCCTAGGAAGTGGACCACAATACAGAAGGCAAAAACCAAAAATAAACAGTCCCTCATGGTATAACAGGGGAAAAAATCCTCCCTGTGTCCAATAGTTCTAGCCCTGAATGCATAAACACAATTGTTTTAGCCCTGAATGCATAAACAAAACACACCACTGACCAAATGACAGTTTACTATTGCTACAAACAGATGCCAATGAAATGCCCCTTTGCTAGTTGTGTCTAGTTTTCAGTCCTCCAAAGGAAGCAAACCACCAAATTCCTCCTCACTCTTCATCAAACCCAAGTTATATATCTGGAGTGAAAGAAAACAAACCAAAACCACAAATTTCATCCTCTGCCCTTCAGGTGGTCAAGAACCCTAAAATACAGTTTCAGTTAAAAGCACTAGCAATATGTGGAATAAACATACATGACCAAATCTCTTCAACCCTCACTAGCATCTACCAGTAAAGCAAGCATTGGAAACCTTAATCACAGGCTTGAACTACAAGCCCTGGCATTATTCTCACCTTATAATAGTAATACTATCAGCTATTTCAGAATTTGACCCTATTCTCATCTAATTGGAAGCCTCTCCCAGAAGCATTCTCCTTCAATGTTTATAAACTTTCTTCATCTTTGCTTCTCCTTCCCCAGCAAGGATCTGCTAGATCCACAGGAAAAACCAATACGGTGATCAATGTGCAGCTTGTTACAAAGCAAATACATTAAGTCTTTATTTCATATTTTGTATTGGCTTTTAGGGATGTTACTGCAGCAGATGAAACTGCAGCATGCTGTCTCCCCAAGAGGTGCTGGTCTGACCTAACTGGCCATTGAGATCAAAATATATAACAAAAAAATTTGCAGATGCTATCAGTACATTCCCTAAAAACATCACACTAAGGGCAAAAATATGTAAACTTCAGAATGAAAACCATAGAGATTATTTTAGCATAAAAATTGTTTCCAGATCCTTTGCTGCTTTCCAGATTCCAGCGGCTCTAACCTCTGCTAAAATATTGTTGTGCAAGCAGAGGTCATACCCTCTGCTAATTGACAGCTCACTTGTCCTCCGGAGAAAGGAAAACTGTGCATGCTCCATGTAAGAAGAAAAACATAACATAACCTGGAGTCCAGAGTAGCTTGAATTTCATCAAATCCACCAGGAAATAAGCTTAAATGCAATACTGAGGAACTGACCTAAGTCTCTTGTGCTACTTCTGACTTTTTCTTTAACTGATCAAAAGTCTTTACTTTTGACAGTTTACTCTGTCTGGCACTTTTTGTCATCTATTGCTGGTTCACATTCCTTCAGTTCCCCAATGCAAATAAAAATCCTAATACTCTGCTTTAGGGTAGAACAATTCAGATGCCATTTCCCAAAGAAGATGTTTCAAAGAGAATCCAGCACAATGAATGGCAGCACTAAATTATTTATTCCTTGAGATTTTCTTCTTTTTATTTGTGATGGTCTAACTTGGTGCCTGTATCATAAAGCTGATTCCAACAGCAGATGGTTAACAGCACCGATGAAACCCACACAGATCAGATAAATTTGTACAGGTCTAGATCAAACAGTAGCAGAATGTCAAACAGCATAACAAAAAAAAAAAAAAGAAAAGAAAATTGCATAGACAGTGGGGTTTTTTTCCCTAAGAGGACAAAGTTGGATCTCATATTTATGCAGCAACCCAACAACAAACACATTTATAGAATTTCAGTTTATTGAATAGTAGAATATTTGGTGAAATTGTTTTCAAATGTCTTTATGTTTGTTCCTTCACACATCAGTTTTCTGAGCAGTTGTGTTTTTCTGGTTTCCCACATAGCTGGATCTGGCACTGGGACTCTGGTCACTGCTGTCCCTGATGTCTCAAAGGGACAACAAGTCTGAGGTATTGTATGTCTGAATTACAGTGGCAAGCTGTTACGCCCAGGTTACCCAAAAAACTGGGACTGAACCAAGATTCTCTTCTCTGGGTAGGCACAAAGAGAAAATTCAACCAAAATTTTCCCAAGAGGTAAAAATAACACACAAAAGTTTACTGGCAGAACTACAGAAAATTAGGGGACATAGGTAAAAGAATAAAGGGTACACAACATCACTTTTCCCGGCATAAACTTAGCCCATTAAACATAGAAAACTTTACAGCCCATCCGATGTTATGTTCCATGAGAAGAAAGTTAGAAAAAGAAGAAAGGGAGGAAAACAGGAAGATAGCACACATATAGAAAAACAGGCATAGCTACCAACACCTGGTTCCAGCGATGAACTTCTCTAAGATGAAGGTAAGTGAAGAAGAGAGAGTGACCCACATGCTGATGGCTTCTGAAACCCTCGGCCACGCCCCCAGGCCTGCCCCACCAGGTGGGACCTCTCATGTCTGGGCCACTCAGGAGTCAGTAAGGTGACACCAAGGCCTCTAGTGTCTCTTGATGGACAGGTACAGCAGGGCTGGGGCAGGGGTATGGGAGCAGGCTGCTGCCCCACCAAGATAGAGCCCAACGCGCCCCCTTCCCCACAATTCCAAGCACCTCAAGATGTCTTGAAACAGCCTCTATCCTGTCTCTGACACAAACACATCCCAAATCCAGCCATTTTTTGCAGTGTTATGGATGCTGCACATTTCTAACATATTTAAAAAGAAACATTATTTTCTGAAGTCAGGTTTATTGCCATTCCTTTCAATATTTATAGGTTTGGATTAAAATCTTGTAACGATATCCATTAGAGAGTGTACACATGTGGAAGATAGTTGTGCCAGGTCATCTATTCAGCACTTGGGCAGGAGCAGCCAGTTTTGACAGGACTTTTGCCAAAAAAGGAATTCTTCCACAAAATATATTATGCTAGCCATCATTTGTTTATTTATCATATGCAGTTTATATCTGTTCATAAGATATAAATGTGACAATACCCTGTATTTTCCCGTGAAGACTTTGCTAAGACTGTCTCCCTTTCAAGGCAGGCCAGACACACTGCATTACTGCAACACTCCTGCTACTCAGATTCCTACACATGATTCCACCATGGCACTTCAGATGGTTTGCAAGCACCCTGTGCCTGAGAGGAAGGCCCAGAAACTTGGTCTTCTAAAAGAACTGGCACTTGCTTTGGAAGAAATCTATGCACATAAAGATCATGGCTGGTCAATCCAGCCCTTTGGGAAATTGCCAGACCCCTTGTGAACTCGAAGGGAAGGGAAGGGAAGGGAAGGGAA
>VZRJ01002170.1:830792-889961 GCA_013397565.1 Ptilonorhynchus violaceus | reverse complement strand
AAGGGAAGGGAAGGGAAGGGAAGGGAAGGGAAGGGAAGGGAAGGGAAGGGAAGGGTCTTTTTCTGCATCTTCAGACCACTATATATTATCTTCAATTTTGATGCTACTGACTGTGATAAGGGAAATATAGAAGAGTGAATTTGTCAAGTTTAAAAGATGGAAAAGCATCCTCCAGCTGTGTACTTTTCATTTTATACTTGTTGGAACTACAAACACTGAGAAAATTACCACCTTCAGGACTTACACACCATGCACATGAAAATCAATAGGCTTTCCTAAATGCAGCAGATCACCCTGGAAGCTGGCAAGCTACTGCAGGGTGGAAGTCACCCAAAAATCTAGCTTGCGAGCTCTTCCTGGGGACAAGCAGAACTGGAAGCACCCCTCCATGAGAACTCCATGCGGATGGGCAGCTCCAACCCCATGCAGGGATGGTGAAATGTCACTCTCCTTCTGTGATGATGGCATCCAAACAAATCAGCTTTGGGACTCCTCTCACAGCTGGTGTCTGTGTCCTGGTTGAGGACAAAACTTCATCCACGCTGGTTTGGATTTGTTATAAATTATTTGTTAAGCTCCTTTTAACGAACATCTCTTTTTCTTCTCTCTACAACTCAGTCTTTAGGGTTTATAGAGAACAGAAGGGATATATTTGAGAGATGCTACTTTGTCTTCTCAAAACAGCTCCTGAAATCATGAGCTGATTAAAAAGCTGAAAATATACTCAGTGTCAAGGGCAATTCATTTGCATGGGCTGTACTAGCTAGATAACCATTGCAGTCCTGTTTTGGATTCTGTGCAACCAGAACACACTTTCCAAAATTGTAAGTATTCTGAAAACCAACTGAAGAGCCAGGGATGAGCCTCATTCTGAGAACCAGGCTTTATTTAAACTCTCATCCTGCACTTAGCACCTGTTTCTCATCCACACCTTGTCTCTACACCAAAATGATGGTGCATATAATCTGTAGATACAGACTCTGAATTAGCTCCTGGCATAGCACGGAAGGTGATTTACTCAAAATGAGTCAGCAAGCATTTGAAAGTCTGCAGTGCACACTGAGCTCAGATCTTTTATTCCCTAGACTTCCATGTGGTGTTTAATCTGTGCCAAGAAGGAGGCATGTGACTGACTTGAATAATACAGAGAGATAACCGGCACATCTCTGGGTTAAAGGCCTGTCTGGAGAACTTCTCATCAGAGCACTTAAAAACTGTCTCTAAGCGCAGAGTCACAATGCACATGTGCAGCAACACTGCGAGGGGCCATGCAGTGCTAGCAGGAATCCACAGACACCCCGCAGCTAGAAAGCAAAGGCTTTCCCAGAGGCATCACTTATGCTGCTGTTGCTCCATATTTACCTGTCCCGCAAAGGGCTGCAGATCACCTGGAAAACCCTCAATCAAGGCTCCTCTCTCCTTCCCTTCCTGCTGTCAGGCTGCACAGTAAATAAAGGTGCTAAGGCTGCTGTTAGGCTGGAGCTGCCCTTCCTTCCTTCCCATCTCTGTGACTGGAAGGGGACTCCCTGCCCTCTGTGCCACTGGGTACAGGCAGTGAGGTACTTGCTGAAGTGCAGACATTGACTTGCCTCCAGGCAGCTCAAGAAAGCTGAGACGATTTGTACCAGCATAGGATCTGACCCTGTATTTACAATCGATGCAATTCCAAGTGCTCATGAAATGTTAGTTCTGTAAGTTATGCCAAGAACATTAACAAAGCTGAAAAACTGGTTGAAAATATGTAAGCCAATTTGTCCCCAAAAGCTCCAGAATAAACCAAATATGCTTCTCCATTACAATTAAATGAGAGCTGGAGCTCTTTATTATGTAAGGGAAAAAAAGGTGATTTGTCTGTGCAGCCTTGGATTAGATTTTCGCTATTGTCCAGAGTGGCAGGTATTAGCAGTGATTGGATGCTGGGAAAGGAGAGGGGAACAGAGCTCGAGGCCCTTACTTTCCTGCCAATGGAAACATCTCTTCAAGATGTACTGGCACTACCTGTCCTGAACCATAACTCAAATGCAAGAACCAGTGTTATTGTTAAAAACACAACTCCTGTCTCCAGCAGATATCCTTGAGCAAACATATATTGTCGATCAGAGCAGTTGCTGCTCTTTTCGCAAAGCTGACCATTCAGGTTTTCCTGCCCTGCTGGGGTAAGTCAAATAAGCAAAAGAAAATTTTAATTCGCTTGTCAATGGATAGGGAGTTTTCCTGAATGTTTCCTGACTGATCCTCTGCCAGCTCGTCCTGATAGCTAGGGCTCACCTCTGCAGCAGGAAGCCTGGCAACCTCAAAGCCTGGGAATAAAATCAAGGGAGGTAAAGGCTTCCAGATGCTGAGCTTCTTAGTAGCTCTGTAGCCAGACAGCTGGAAAACCCAGGCAGATCAGGGAACCTTGTCAATTATGGTTAGGATTGTTTTGACAAGGTATAGCGTTTTGATATAATGAGACAAATTATGGATCTCTTCCTATGCCATATGAAATTCCATTTTGCTTGTTGCTGCTCTGATGTAAAATTGTTTGGGGAAGGAGGGGCAGGGCTTTCTGAACCACAGGGATTCTGGGCTTTGCCTTTCTTTAGCAGGCAAGAACCCAAAGTCTGCTGTCTTAGACACTTGTCAGCTTCCTGCAAATTGTGCTAGGTGTTTAACACTTGGTTTGTTCAGCCTGGAGAAGAGGAGACTGAGGGGACACATCATTGTGGTCTTCAACATCTTTACAAAGGGAGGCAGAGGGGCAGACACTGATCTCTTCACCCTCATGACCAGTGACAAGACTCAAGGAAACAGCATGAAGCTGAGTCGGGGAAGGTTTAGGCTGGATATCTGGAAAAGGTTTTTTATCCAGAGGGTGGTTATGCATGGGAACAGGCTCCTCAGGGGAGTGGTCACAGCACCAAGCCTGAATTCAAGAAGCATTTGGACAACGTTCTCAGGCACATGGTGTGATTCTTGGGTTCTACTGTGCGGGGCCAGGATTTGCACTCAATGATCCTGTTGCATCCTTTCCAACTCAGCACATTCTACGATGCTGTGATTCTATGATTCTATGAATATGTCTTTGAGCACTAAAACATATTAATACTCTAGTTCTAGGGACCAAAATTATTTTTCTTCAATTCAGGGCCCCTTTACACCCCTTTGTGAATAATCATTTGGCAGCTATTATAAAACCCTCAGGTATACCGATAAAAATAAACTACATTTAGGTGCTAATGCCATAATTTTAAAGGTAGGAGTATCTGCTCATGAAGAATGGGAATATTTTCTCTTAAAACCAATGGGAAATATGCCTTTAAAAGTTTTAGGCTAAATTCCTACACTTAGGCTATTCTCGGTGCTATATTCTGCTTTTGGAATGAATCCATTTTTTGCTCTCCTTGAAACACATAGCCCCATGCTGACTTGCATATTGTTTAGACAAGCCTAATGCTCTACCCTTTGTCTGGTCTATTTAAAGAAAATCAATCAGCATTCCTCTGATGAACTTCGTAGGCACTGGTGTCAGACACTCGCTTAGACTTGCCTGCTTAATGGAACACACTGTTATTCCAAGCACTATTTTTTTTAAGTAATAACGAGGCAACCAAGTGTTTACCAAAAGGGGTTCACAGGTGAATGACAATTATTGGGCAGGAGCAAAATCCTTCTTAGGCAGTCAGTGATTGCAGATAGGAATTCCTTTCAAGGTTGAGCAATTGTCTTAAACACCTACACTTGCACACATACAGGATAAGCTGTGCACCAGACAAAGAGAAGGAAACAGATGCTAACAAAAACCAAGGAAAAGAGAAGAAAGGCAGGCAAAAAAAGCTGTCAAAACAATAAACATCACTCTCAGATGTTTGGGAAACGATTGGACTGAAAGCAGTTCCTTAATTCACCCTTTGAATTTGTGCTGAGCTACCTGTCTCCTAGCTTCCCCTCCCTAGATTTTTGTCCATCTGTCCACCCTTTGATTGCAACTCCTGTGGGTGAGGAATTTACCTCCTTATCTGTCTGGAAACCGCCTGGATTTAATTTAGTCTCTAAAACCTGTCAAGACTGGACAAAGTAAATCTATGCAGATAATTTGAGATCTCAGACCTTCTGGATGAAGAAATCCTCTTCTTGTAAATTGGCTCATTGAGACCAAACAGTAAAGTGACTCCATGCCTCTGTCTGATCATTGTTTAGGAGTGTTTGCTGGTTCACACAGCATGGAATGTGTTGTATATGATACTATCTATGCATCTTCACATTACTATACTTTAATACTATCTGGTAATTACATGAATTTCTAAAGGAGAAACACTTATGCTTTGAAGGCAAAGGGAATTAATTTTGCCTACATCTTTCCTTTCCTTCTGCTTGTTTTCAATTGAAAAAAACTCCAACAAAAACCAACCAAGCCCTCAAGAAAAAATAGCCTGTGGGCAAACCCACCCCCAATGACATCAAAAGGATGAATACTGGTTAATTTCTGTAATAAGGTTTCTGCTTAGTAGTGCACTCCCAATTTCTGGTAGTCTTTTAAAACCCTCTCATTATTCCAGCCACGTTCATACCTGTCAGTTTTGCTAGAAAATGAAGGGGAAAGAAATTGTTTGGGGACTGCATTCAAGTAGCAGTGCACTCTGAGCCATCACACTCTCCTGTGCAGGAGGATGGCAGCAGAGCCAGTGCTCACTGCTTCCAACACAGCTGCAGCCGCCAACTGGGACTAATCTCTCCATAACACTGAGGGTGAAGATAAATAAATCTTCAGAGGTGGAGTCATACCACTCTATTAGTCTAATGGCTGGAGTCTGTCCCTCTCACAGACCCGTGGCCACTGTATTCACTCTCACTGTGTGAAAGAGAGTTGATAACACATCAGTGAGAGGCTTTTCATCTCCAACACCCACATCTCCTATGCACTGCAAGTTACTGCAGTCATGGCATGAGCTAAGCCATCAGTAAAGGAGAAAACTACTGTCTCAACTGTCTCTCTTCTAGTGGATCTTCACAGGCTTTGCCTGTGGGGAGGAAATGACAATAAAATTGTGATTTTGCTTTCCAACTGAATATCAAGGAAAGGAAATTAATATAAAGGGAGCTGTTGTTTGAAAAAGGCTACATATCTCTGAAATGCTGTTGGGCTACTAACTGGCAGTTCATGAGAAGACAAAAGAGTTTGTCATTATCAGCTGAGTCACCTCTTAAACACCAGGAAGCAGTGAATGTAGTGATCACCTAAGTAGTTTTTGCATACTTTCTTTGGGGATGATTCTGGGTGATGAACTATTCGATCCACATGAACTGATGTCCTAATTTTCTCTAAGAGCGGATCCTGACCACGTGTTTCCAACATCTAGCTGCCTGGATATTTTTACTAGGTTGTACCTGCATGTACATGAAAGATGGCAAAAAATAAAAAAGGAAAAATAAACTGCTCTGTGTTGACTGGATTAATTTCCCTTTCAGCATTCACAGAATGCACATATCAATGCCCCGAAATGGCAAAATAATTATGTCAGGCAATGGTGGACTTTTCTAAAATCAATCTATTGATCTATTCATCCAACTACAGCAAAGATTTTCTTATCTTTTATTCAGTGCTCTGAGTTAAGCTTGATCAGTGCTAGCAAATCATTAGAAAGGAGACTCTCACCATGCAGAATGGACTGCCTGGCATGGATGCATGGGAACCAGTCTAGAACAGACTGGGTGATCTTCAGATGGGTCCAGTGTCCCAAAAACAGAATTCATATCACAGAGAACACAATACTGGAGATGTCATGGGGTGGTTTGATCAGAAGTCAGTCCCAGCCCCTGTTTGAAGTCTACGTCCATCTACAAGGTAATGCAGCTTAGCTCCTTGGAAGTGTTCCAGGCCAGGCTGGATGGGCGTTTGAGCAACCTGGTCTAGTGGGAGGTGTCCCTGCCTGTAGCAGGGAGATCAGAATTAGATGGTCTTTAAGGTCCCTTCCAGCACAAAGCATTTTGTGATTCTGTGAAAAAGACAAATAGGTTGCAGCAACAAGAATTGCTGGGAGAGGTCCAACTACCTGGAGTGGAACTGGGAGAAACAGGTTGAAGGCAGAACTGTAGAAGAAATAGAAAGTAGAAAAAATGAAATTGGGGACATAAAATGAAAACTATGGGAGAAGTAAAAGATGAAAAACGTGTATGCATGGAAAAAGGGCAAGAAATCTCTGTGAACAGGTCACCTCCATCCTGCCCTCAGCTACCAGCCATTCCTGATCAATATTCTGTACCTGCCAGCAGCTGAGGGCAAGGGCTTTAAGCAAGAGTGAAAGCCACCTGTAATGAGCTATTGCATTGTGATACAACTAAAGGGAAGTTTCTTTTTCACTTCAGGGAGTTATTTGCCTACAAATGTCTTGTTTTCCTGATAAATTTGATCTTAACAAGTGTAACTGAATGATATTCATCTCATTCACCTATCTCTGTCTAATCCTTTTGCAAAGTGTTTTTCTTGAGTGATATCTGTCATGGGGTTACAGAACAGAATTATGGATTCTGGTTTCAAATGTTAGTTTTCAAATGTTTCCTTTTCCAACTGATTTTTTTTCATTTTAGCTCTAGCATCCAACACATATCTTCCCATTCATTTTAGATGACAGTTTAATATCACCTTATACATTTCCTCTCTAGACTAGTCATAACAGCAGCTAGCCAGGAAAAAAAAATTTCATAAGCAGTATCTGTTAAAATATTCCTTTTTTGAACAAAAACATTAAAAATATGGGATTTTAGCATTCTTCCTAATACTGCATACAAATCTTTCATGTCAGTTATCACTTCATTACTCCATCTGGACTATAGTTTTACCTTTTAGTGACAGGAATGACCCAAACTCCGTAAGATGTAAAATGTGGAAACAGCACTGACTCACAGATTGTTTTCAAACCCTGGTATATGGAGTATCTTCTAATTATCTGGTTTTATATTGCTTCTCTGCATGGGGCCAATGTTTTCCTGGTATCTAGAGACATACTTTTTCCTCTCTATTTAGATGGCAAATTAAAAGACAAAAAAACCCACTTCATGAAAAGTGTTAATATTTCCTTTCAATATGAGTTCCCTTCTACCGCAGCTTACATTTGTCACTATCCTGGCTACTTATCTAACTCTGGTAGATCCCTCAGACTTCCATCTGAATCCTCTGCTTTGGTCATTAATAGCATTGATAACACTGTCACACAAAGGTTAATTACAATCAAGGAAAGAAGATAACAGCTGGTTTAGCAGAGTGACTATAACATTGTTAATTTTAATTAAAAAGGGAGAAGCAAGACTATATCTTTTGCAAAAGAAAGGAGATGTATTGTGAAGAAAAAGATTAAATTGGTGGAATCTAAAAGTAGGATTAACTAGGAAAGCAAACATGTCCTATCAGGAAATACTTTTCTCTGTGGCAGATGCAATCTGAGACAATAAAAATGCAGAGACAAAATCTCTAAGCAGGTAGACTTAGGAATGTCTACAACAAATCAGCCAGCAGAGAGGTGAGAAAAAAACCCTTGATTTAAATTAGATAGAGTAAGCATGTTCTTTTCTTTCATTTCTTGACCCATGTCTTTTATAAACATTGGCAGCCGTGTTGTCAATTTTGCTTGAGTAAATCCACTCTTTCCACTCTCTCCCACATCATTCTACCTTAACTCAGCTTAAATTAAGAGCAATTTTGGCTGACATCAAAGCATTCCTTCCCTAGGGACTTACATGAATTTACAAACCAGGGTAGTGGGACACCTTACCCAGATACCTCACCCTCCCTGGCCCCAGTGCATTTCTCAGCCTATTCAGTGGGTCAAGGACCCCCCAGACTGTAAGCCAGTACATGACCTGGTCTCATGGGGTCAGGAAAGAAACTAATAGGGGCAGGCCAAGAGGTCTTTCTAGCATTTATCAAGATGTTAAAGAATATGCCAGAGCCAAGCCAGCCCTGTGTAATACTTCTATAACCCTGAAGTGGAACATCCAGTGTCACTGTCAGTTTCTTAAATTCACATTTAAGCTCTTGAAAGGAAATACTTCAATGCCAGCACATTCAAACTCAGAACACAGCGCTGTCTGTTTCTTTTCAGGAAATTATCCAGGATCTGATCCCAGATATGCACAACGGCCATCTTAGCATTTCTTCTTACCAAAGACAGCCACAAATATTTCATGGAAGCACACAGGGCTGTAAGGAAATAGCTTTTTTTAGACAAAAAACTATAAGTAGTTTATTAGGCAGAGTGTTAGGCACACTTGTGTTTCATATCTGTGGACAGGACTGTCCCCAAAACGTATTTGTGTTGCCCAGCCTGGTTTGCTGATCTAATCAAAGTTATTACATTTCCCTATAAACCCGCTCTCACACCTATCCTGAGACCATTACAGCTATTCAAACACAGTAATTCTTACCTGCCTACAGACAGACAGAGCAGGAATTTATGTGTTTAGACTTGAGCTGAGAATAAGTCCATTTGTAAGAAGAAATGAATGTTTTGGTTTTATTTCCATTTGAACAAAAAACTTTGCTGTCCAAAGTTAAAAAAAAACCTGGGAGAATAAAGTACTGTACCCCACATAGCTCTGGGAACAGCACCTCACTTGGCTGGACTCCTCCGAGTCCTTCCCAGGCCATGGGCACTGGCATCTATGACTGCTCCGTGTCCAGGCACCCCCTCCCCTCTGACACTCTTCTGGCCACGTCCAACCAGGGGGTGGGTAAATCACTATAAAAATTGGACAGACTGCCACTCATAGTTTTCAACAATCTTCCATTTTATTTAAAAAGAAAATTTTTCATTTTTTGTTGTGTCTGACCACATCGTGTTACATAGGCTGGAAAAAGATAAATCTTTGCAATACATCAGTTTGAATAATGCTATGAAGCCAAACATCTGGAAATACATATTTTACCAGTGTAGCCTGTGTCAGACAAGTTAATGTTGATAGTTTAACTGTTCCTACCCTTATTTCTAAGACCTGGATCATGTTATGGGAATTGCAGTGCTCATGGCAAAATGACTGATATGAAACTGCAGGAATTTTAAGCCCTTGGGAATAATGGTATGCTTTAGTAATCTGATGCAGAACTGAACTTCATGCTGATTAAGCAGAGTGGCCATCTTAAATTGATCTCCAGAAAACATTTAGCTTCTAAAATGCTTTTTTTTGCAAGAACTTTGTGGAGGGAGCACAGAGTCTGCTTCTGGCATGAATTAATAAAGAATTGGTTGGTGTATTAACAAAGGCACCCATGTCCTCTTTGTCCCTCCCTTTGGGCATCCCTAATTCAAATGCATCACTAGCTAGACTGTCCTTTCTGACAACATAAAGAAGTTCTAACTCGAGATTATTTTGCTTTTCAGTGTTACCCTGCCTTCTCTCCTGTTTTTCAGGGAAGACTAATTATCACTGATATTACAGCTTGACACACAGAAGGATATCTTTACTATTTCTGTTTAAGTGAGAGAACTGGATCTTCCACTGGGGAGGTGAAGAATCAGACCCCTTTCTTGAAGACAGCCTATTCATGCGTCCCTAACAAGGCTCCAACACCATGATACCTGCAATGTGTCCTGCAGTTCAGTGAATACAGACATAAGTGAGAATTTCAGTAAGTCCTACAGGTAGCGAGTTAAATGACCCAAGCAAAACATACCAACCTTGTAGATAGCAAGATATACTCTCTCCTGTAATGAATCCCTAATCTCTCTACTAAGCAGAACATGATTTTCTGCTAATAATCCAATGGCCCACTCCAGGAGAACATTTTATGACTACGTATTTTAAATTTTGATCAGTGGGAAAGCCCAAGTCTTGGCACAAACATAAACAGTGATGATAAATTAGACATAAGCAGGGTGTAACTTTTCAAGATCCCAGGCTCTGTCTAAATTTACAGGCTGTTTGCTGAGGGTTTGTGACTAATGGTGGTGTAAAATATTTTAGTCAACTGGCAAAGTGAGAACTCAGAATGATTGAGAAGTTCTGTAACTGGCTGCTCTGATTAACAGCAGGTAAATTACTATTAATGCTGGTAATAAATGCCATTAGCAGTAATTCACTGAAAAGCCCTCTATGAGCTCCAATCATGTCAAAGTTTAGCTAAAAACAATGACTGACTAATCTTGGCAAGTTCCAGGCTTTGTTGTGCTTCCCGATGGCTGCTTGAAGATGTTGCAGGATGCAGTGGGCTCTGCACACTCATGCCTTGAGAAGGATTGGAAGGACTTTCTTATCAGCTATTACTCTTACCTTCAGCTGGAATGACACCTGCAATATATTTATATTTGAAAGCAAGGAATGCTCCCCTGCTGCCTCCAGTGAGGTGAGATGCTGCAGGACCTGGGAACCCAGCACTACTGCAAACTTCAGTGCTGTGCTGTGAATTTGAACTTGCGGGGGAAAAACAGCAAGGAGTCTGGCAGAATTTTTTGGATCCCCAACAGGGTTATCTTCTCCTGCTCCCTCCCTGACCTCCCTCCTCCCCACCCCCCACCATGGAGCATCTTCTTTGCCTTTGCACCAGAGTAACAATGTAAATCGTGTTACTCTACCAACTGAGCACAGCAAACTCTGGCTGTGAATGGATCCATCCTGCTGTTCCTGTCTAATATGTCCTTATGTGAAGCACAAAGGTAATGGTATTATGTGTTATTGTAATGAGGAGAATCATTATTCCCATAAGTTATGATGAGGGATATTATGCAGTAAAGTTGGATCTTTAATTATTATATTTAACACTCTCCAGTGACATAAGCTGCTACAGAGGGTCACTACACAGCGTCTTTACTGGAACCTCAAGTATTTTTTCAAATAGTTTATCATACTCTCTCACAACAACATGACAAAAAGCTCTTGCCTTCTCATATGCACACAAATTCGTGATGAATTTCATAATACTGTGTTGCTTCAGCTGAGCAGGTCTGGTACTCGACTTCAATTACAAAATATTACCTAACCGCTTTCCTAGTCTTGGGCATTTCTAGCACATATTTTTCCACGTGATTTGATACAGTTCTGGTTTTTGGTGTTTTGAGATGCACGTGAACCAAATACACCGTAGTTGATTCACTGAGTTATCCAGGCTCACTGGGAAGGGAACACGGCAATATGCACACAAAGATTACGCGACTTTTTCTTCAGGAAAAAAAAAGCTGAGTCCAACACAAGAATTTGGTCAAATGCATTTTCCCCATGAGAAATGAGGTGATCGTTTGCTTAATCAACCTAAGGAACCACTGGCTGTTCATAGCTACACACATTTCTGCTGCCATGGCTCTAATAAAACAGCACGTGAAACGTCAAAAGGCATTTGAGCAAGTCATTTCTGGAACTGGCAGAATATTGGTCTTTCAGAATATTCAGATATTGAATAGCAGTGAGATGTCAGTTAAAGCTTCAGGATAACCATAGTGAGGAGTCTGCTTGGGCAAGGAGGGAGATTTGTTTCATAGACATGAGAAGGAAGGATACTGTCAGCACTCTGCATAAATGGTGAAACAAAAGAAGGGGGAATACTTAAAGAAGCACATGCAACACTGAAAAAATAACATAGTAATTATTTTAACCAATTAGACATACATTCCAACAAAAGTAAAATGGCTTTTTAGCTGGTAGCAATATATTCATTCATGCTCATCGTATTTTCTATTTTCATTAGAGGAGAACCAGTGTGCATGCAAGTCATTACAAATAAAACTTCAGGCTCCTAAAATATGCTTATCTCATAAGAAGCTGCTGTTAGAGATCTTAATCTAAGCATGCAATATATGAGATAAATACAATACATTCTTAATTTTATAGCTTGCCATGTGATACATTTTTAATAAGACATTTCCATTAAATTTTACTGTTTCCACTATCTGAAAAAAGTGTTCAGATATGAGACATCTGATCTTCTCAGAGCTGAGTGACAAAAAAAGACTTAGGGGGTTTTTTAAAAGGTTTTGAAATGATATTTTGAAAAGATAGCTGATGCTCCAGCTTTCTTCTCTCCCAAAATCTCATTCTTTACAGGAACATCCACATCTCTCTCATGTTTACACATCCTTTCGCCTGTCTCAGTAGCCCTCAAATCTTTAATGAACTTTCCTCCTTCACCGACAGCCTCATAGCAAGTCTGCCCCACATTGTTTCACATCTTTCCTGCCACAAAAGCTTTTAATGTGAGTAGCCAAATTTCTTTGTCCCTGTTCCCAGGCAATTTAGAAAGCACATTTGGATTCACTGGGATTCAGTCATGGTGTCAGATGATTTCATGGAAGAAGAGCTGCTCTTTCATGGTGTGTAAGTCTGCCTCAGTATTTACACAAGTTACTATTGTATTTCAATGCTCAATTGTAGCTAAGAAATGGCAGCAAACTTCCAGCTAATGCTCAACTTTGTCGATTTTTGGTTGTAAAAGATGCAGAGTGGTTGTGTGTGTTTGCTGGTCTGGTTTGGGGGTTTCTGATGTTGTCTAAAATACCTTTTCGCTTACTGTTAAGCTATGGTGAAGCATAAAAGAAATAATAGCTAAGAAATTACAGTTCCACAGAGAAATAAGCTCTTACAACAAAGATTTTACTGTAATAAGACTTTCTTATAAGGGTTGCTTCCAGGTCTCTGACATCCTCTAAGAAAATGAGAAGTGAAATTGTCATACAGCATCAGTGCAGTTGTCACACAACTGCATGATCAAACCAGCATCTCATGGCCCAATCGGTGTTTTGATGTGGGAGGTCATTAGGCAGACATGGGAAGAGAGGTTAGAGAAGGCTAGAGCCTGCCTGCTTCTGCTATAGAGAGCTGTAAGTCCAAGAACAACACTATTTTGGTCAGTTGTCATTTAGATGTATCCTCTGTTTTATAGGCTGTCTCCCTACTGTAGGACATTAAATAACAGTTTGTGTTTGCAGCACTAAGTGGATCTAGTTTGGGTTCCTTACATATACAGGTCACAAAAAGTTGTCATGGACATAAGGTGAATTTCTGGGGCGTTTCTAAAAATTAGGACCAGGTCTACTTTCAAGAGGGTATTATGTTGGAACTTAGTTAAAAGGTTTTCTGTGGTATTTCTTGATCCCTCTGTAAATGCAGTTTTAATGGAAGAAAAAGAGAGAACAGCTGAATGGAATGCATAAATTTACGGTTCCTGCTTACATCAAATTCCATTTAGGAGCATGGTAATATGATTATTACAGTAAGTTCCTATTTTGGGTCAGTAAAATTTTCAAAAGCTTCATTTAAGTTTTTCGTTTTTCTGGGATTTTTCTTCAGGAAAGAAATGGAAAGGAAGAGGACATTTACATAATGTGACTTTTGGATGTAAGAAAATTAAAGAATCAGCATCTTCAGTTTTAAGGTCTTCTCAGTAATTATAATCACAGAGATTTGAAGGACAAGATTTGAGGTGACTTTGTTTAAAATTCAAGGAAAAATAGATTTTTTTGCTTATGCATTCTTATCCTACTCTGTTTTACTAATTAATTGCATAGGCTGGGAAATGGATTGCTTGGATCTAAAGTACTAGCTGAATGAAGTTAAAATTAGGGCTTTCACTCTTCATTGCCCTGAGTATTGCATGTTTAGTTACTCTTAAACCAAGTGGGCGTAAAATGCCACTGCTGTCATTGTGTATTCTGATTAGATACCCAAATTATAAATTAATTTGAGGTAGTTGCAGGGATCAAAGCATGTTTTATGCTCAGGTTCTGTTAACATATGTGTATGTTTATTTGAGGTATATTACCTAAAATATTACCATGACCTCTCATGTAAAATACTTGCAAGAAGTGGGCTGAGCTGGGGAGATAACAAGAACTCGGGTGTAGATATTTCCAAAATCGAAAGATAAAACTGTTGAAAACAATGCAATGCCCTATGAGCCTCATATTTTCTCTCTTAAAAATATCTATTTTGAAAAGAGATACTTTTTAGGCTGTTTGCCTGAAAAGCAAAGCTAAGAAAGAAATTAGCAGAAGTAAAGTAATCCTTTAACATGCTTCTCTTGCTGTGCTTAAAGGCGCAGGTGACAATCTCACCCCTCAGACAGCATCCATAGTAATGTAGGTACAAAACCTACCCCATAAAGAGAGCTGAAGCATGAATATGTGAATGCTCCTACTTATCTCTCATGTACAGCCACCACGGTCTTTTATTTCATGCTCAGCTAATACAAATCTGCATATCAAAGAAACTAATAAAACTTCATAAACCACAGAATTTGCTTTATTTAAAATTAACACAGTTGCCTTTTTATAGTTTCAGCTAAATCTATTAAAAACATACAGAATGACCTCTTACAAAGAGGGCAGTTACTTGAAAAAGTAACTTACCATGACAATGCATGGCCGTACACACTTTGGAGAAGTGTCACTTTTTCAGGCAGAAAGCATTTATCATATCAAAACAGCTATTATCAAATAATCTGCTATGGACCTCTTAACGTGGAAAGGGAGGGAGAAAACTTCCCACTTGCTTTTTGACAGCATCTGGTTTGCAGGGAATAGAGTGTGGCTTCCCAGCCCCTAGTGTGAATATTCTTTTCTTTTGCAATAGACTGCCTAGGCCAACTACAGCCCTTGGCGATCTTGTCAGCAAAAATGACATTCAGACCAAAAAAATGCTATATTTGCACAATGTGGATCCTTTTTTTTCAAAATCTAAACCTTTAACCTGTTCATGTAATATCTCAGGAGACAGACTGATATGGAGAGAAATAAATGAGCAACTCCACTTGACACTGAAGTCCAAGTCTCACCCTCCTTGATTCCTCACCCTGTTTTTTACTGAGCTCAGTGTAGTCATCTGCATACCCCCTAAGTGGGAGTGAAATAATACTAAGTTAAATTTCCCCATTCATTTTCCCTACTTGCTGTTTCTATATCACCTTTACAAATGTAGAATTCACTGAACAGGAGACACTTCACATCGACAAATCAGTGGTGATTTCTGAGCTGTCTGGGACTTTCTTGTGTTTGCCTGCTGGACCTTGTCCTGTTGCCTCCTCCAGAAGAGAAGGGTCTCAGTGAAGGTGGTTAACTATCCCTGGTCACATTGCTTCAGAGGTTTCGCAGTTTTCTCACTGAAGAAAGGGGCATGACTCTTTCAAAGGCCATGTGGGATGGAGTGTCACTGTTGTATCGGGGACAGAGAAGAACAGGACACAAAGTACGATCCAGGAAGAAGGTGAAAATGCAATTATTTATTAATATACAGACCTGTTTTATACCTTAGCACACATTAATGCCATAAGGTCATTGGTCCCTTGGCCATCCACCTCTCAGGGTGATTGGCTAAGCTTTATAACACCCATTTCAAAATATTTCTTTAGTCGATATCATAACAATACTGCATAACAACTTCACAGGTGCACAATAAGGATGTTTTCTGAAGGAAACATCTCACTGTTTCTCATAACTTGTGTAAGAAAAGACAGGCTCTCACAGAATACTGTGAAAGCTGGAAAATTTCTCTGCTAAAAGCTTTTCAGTATCCACAGGATGGAGTTGGTGGCTTCTCTGAGTTCTGCTTTGGAGAACAAAGAATAAACCACATAAGCATTATATGGTAACTTGATTAACTCTCAAGTACATTTTCCACTCCATATTTCTAGACATACATTGTGCTCTGTTGATGGTAGTTATGGGGGGACACCACTGTTCCTCCATGAATGAGGAAGAAGCACTGCTGCTCAGGGAGATTCTAAACACTTGTCTGGAAGCTGCTGCTGGCCAGCTCCTTACTGAGATGACTCACCAGAAAAATAGGACTTTTTGCAAATGGGGGATATCAGTGACATGTTCAGGGCCCTCCTAAGCGGTGATCCACCAGGACTGAGGTCTTGGGCCATCCTTATTCCAAAGCAGCACTCAGAAGATATCACTTTGGCTGTGATAGGATTGCTGTGTGGGGTCACAGCTGGTAAGTGTCTGACACAAAGGAATGAACAGTGTGTATGCAGCAAGACCAGACACAGTCCATGTTTGTGCACTGTGCCAAGGACCTCCCTGTGACATCCCTGCCACTGCTTGAAGGGGACCTGCATACACTGATATGTCATGCTGTCACATCAAACATGGATATACAAGAATTTTTTTGCTAAAGGGAAAAAACAATAGGGAACATACCTTACTCCTCTTGAATTCCTACTTCAGTCCATGCATAAGTGTATAGAAATAAATAGATAAAATCAGAGAGGCTTTGCCTGTAATGTCCCACCCATTTCTGTCATATCATTTAGAGCTGAATGACCAACTGCTGAATATGCATGGATGGCTGTTGGATTTTTGGTAAAGGTTGGACTTTCCCAGTTTTCCAATTGGCCATGCAAAAGTTCTTAAGTCTATTTCAGTTTGCTACACTGTGGTTGAGGAGGTGTTAAATCTTCCATATGACCAGTGACAGAATCCATGTTATTGAGTCTGCTGTGCTCTCTGCAAAGACTTTAATACCTTGTACTATCAATATACTGACAAGAAACAAAGCCTACTTGCATTTATTAGTTGAAAGACTGAGGCCAAAAATCAGCATGTACCAGACCAGTTGTGTTGCAGTCAGGATCAGGTTAGTCTACAACCTGACTACCATTTGCTGCTTTGGTTTCACCTGATTAATGCTAAGCCATCTGAAGGAGGGAAGCCTTCACACATGTCCATCAATTGTTTGTTCAAATATTCCAGCTCATCCAGAAGAACAAGTTTATCTAACATATAGCAGAAGGCTGAGGTGATTGCTATACCAGAAATGTTTTTGTCCAGTTAGCTATCAGATAAGATCCCTTCTGAGCCCTTTTACAAATTCCTAGGGCAACAAATCTCTGGGAAGTGCAGTGTCTGGGCCAAACCTGGACTCCAGGTGCTCATTCAGGACACTTCACTTTCCAGAGTCTCTGGAGGCAGGGCTGCTTCCTCTCTTCTGCTGTCTCATATCCTCCTCTCTGCTGAGGTGCAGGAAAAGCTCCCAGACTGTCCCACGGTGCTGCTCTCTGCTGCTTCAGCAAAACACCTTAGGTGGTGTTGTCCATGCAGAAACTACTTCAGCTTCTGCTTGCTTGGAAAAACTACCTCTTTGCAATATTTTATTAGAGATTACTATAGTTACATCATGAAGTGCACTAGATTTCTTTTCAAACTGTAGCAAGCTGGAAATTCAAGATTCCTGGTGCAGAAAACATCACAACATTAGCTTCTTTAGCCACTAGATCAATTTTCCATTTAATGTGGAATAACTTATGTCACTTGATGGTCTTCAGGGACCTTTTCATAACAAACCACTTGACAAGTGAGGCAAGTAAGCTTTGCAAGATTTATAATTGATCACTGGTGCTATTGTAGACATGATGGAAATACCATATATAACATAAATACCTTTTAGCAAAAAAATATTATTGCTTCATAATCAGGTGTAGGTGTTAGTCTCTGATTTGGCATCGCTTTGGCATAATGAGCCTGTGGTTCTGCATCTACAGAATATAAAAATAATGATGTTTTTATAAGGGTTCCAGGCATCTTGCCTGTATATGAAATGTAAATACTGTGTTCAATCTTTAGCCCTTGAAATTGGGTGTGAAGGAGGGATTCTGTTTGGGCCTAAATACAGGCAAAGCTTTATTTGTGGGCTATATTCCTATGGAAGTGCAGCTGTTCAAATGCTCTTAATATCCAACAAAGACAGCATTGTTCTGTAGAAACACGTCTGCCAGAGTTGGTGAGGCTCTGGCCAGCTGTAGGTGGGATGACTGCTACAGCAAGAGTCTGTCACTCAGCGGTCCAGTGAGCGATGCCTGGTGGCTTCTCACAGCTACGACAGACTGTGTCTGGCCAGGGGTGTGAATGGCAGGGCAAGGAACACCTTGCTCGGACACAGTGTGTGCTGTGGGTGGGCACTTGCACTCATGCAGTCAGCAAAGGAAGGCTTCCAATGATTCCAGCCAGGATATGTGACTGGTGTGGCCTCTGACGCTTCACCAGTATCACTTTAGCAGTCATGCTATTGTACTAATTATTGGTTCAAGGCAATGAATGACATTTTTGAGAAACTGGACTTAGGTTCCCCTAAAAGAGTATTGATACTCAGACTCAGACCCTCATTCAGACACCATTTTCTCAGATGCTTCTGACATGGAGAGAAAAGGCTTCACCTGGTCAAAAAATGGTAAAATTTGGGGACAGTACATTGATTTAGCATGAAGAAAAGTCAGTGGCATGGAGTACAAGGTATAGTCCATCTTGGTCTGTTTGTATTCATACACGAATTTCACAAAACAAATCACAGGAAGGAAAACTTGTAGGAGTTGCAATCTAGCTGGCAACTCCTGGTCCCCGAGAATCTGTTCAGTCTGGAGAGTTGCCTACAGACACAGATACAGACAGCAGGACAGACAGAAAATGTCATCTGTTGCATATAATTTCACCATAAAATTTGTAATCATGCAGTATTTTCTGAATGAATAAATTTTCACTAAAATACCAAGCAACTATGCAACAATATTATCTAGTGGCACTGCTATAGCAGTTAGAAATGTCACTAGAAAACTATAAATCCTCCTGATTTGAGGCATAGGTCTAATACTAAGGAAGGGGAAGGAATAGGTTATCACAAAATGCTAACAAGGATTTCTTGCCCATTTATTGGAAATATTCAGCATTTTCTGAAAAATAATATCAGCCTAGATGGACCACTAATAGAATCTGTGGTGATAACAGTCATGTACCTGCACAAAAAAAAAACCCCAAACCTTCATTTGAGGATAACATTTGATTTCCAAGAAAGTCTTCCTTTGTATTTACTTGTATAGTTATTGAGTTTGCACCAGGAGAACATCAAGATTAACAGCATTTCCCTGGACCTTGGCTAAGGCTATATACCACACTAGTCTGTGAGAATGATAGTTGGGAGGTTTTGTTTCTTTGATTGATTATTTCTTTGTTTTCCGGAGACATGGTGAGTAAAGCACATTAACACTGTCCCTCTGTCTTTCTTCCAGGAGTGGTTAGATTTCACCTGAAACTTTGAATCTGCTACTGTCTTTGAAGTAATTAATTTATTCTCTGAGTTCTGTTGGCTCATCCTCTCACCTTGAGGTCCTGAGTGCCTGGTTTGCAGCCCAGACCAAACTGCCACTACATCGGCAGCATGAGAAAAAATGTGTTTTAGGAGAGGAGCAGAGGAGAGAGAATAAAATTAATTTGGTCCACTCTCTAAAGTGATGACACTTAAAGAGAAGTAACTTATGCAAGGGATTTAATGAACATGGTGCCCTCTTCAGTACTTCACCTGCAAGTTCCCCTAAGGATTGACTTGCTGCAGCCAAGGGTAGAATGGGTATTTCGCCTTTTGGCTGCTGCTATCCCAGTATCATATCCAGAGGCTAAGCCACATGATTCAGCTCCCTCCCCCACATTTTTATTTCTCTCTTTTCCATCCTCCTTTCATTACAGAAAATTAAAAGAGAACACTGTAAGGTCAGTCCCTTTGTTGACATTTGTTGCAACAGCTGTGGGGGTGGAAACACAGAATAAAGTCTGTTTTTTCTGGTTTCTGTATCTCCTATTAGTTTCAGTCAAGATCAGCCAAAACACCTTTAAGAGTATCAAGGCACAAAGTTGAACTTACAAGCTGACATTTTAAATATGGCTTATTTTATTAGTTTGGACTGCCAGTGGTTTTGCAAATTCCCTTAGTTCTTTTGGTTAATATACCTGTATATCAACCAATTGGTCTTAAACTGTCCTCTGCTAGGAATGCCTCATGTTTCACTAGAAACAATGTGATCAACCCTATGAAGCTCACAACTTACATCTCTTTTTTTTAGCTAAAATTAGATTTAGTGGCTTCATATTTGTGAACTTGGAACAATATGATATAGCTACTAAAAATACAATGAAAGACATGGGAAATAAGTTTACACACACACACAAATTGATAGGACTGAAGTTTCAATGCGGTTATGAATAGAAGTTTTCCCCTGAATTTCTCTAAGTTTCATCCCAGCAGTTACTTTCTTCAGCACCAAGACCACCTCTGTTCACCTGGTTCATACCCTGAATTTATTCCATGTTGAGTTAAATCAACCTCTCTTTAGTTTTTTTATTTTCTTTTCAAGTGACATCCTGCCCCTGTTGCACTAAGTGGGACTTTGGCTTTTATTTCTAGAAGTCTAGATTTTCATTCCCTATGTATACCAAAGCTGTCCTGGTGAGTTGATGTGAGTAGGGAAACAATTTGCTTGGGAGAGGCCCCTCCATGGAACTTCAGTAGAGGTACCTGCAGAGCCAGAGCTGAGGCACGCTTAGCCAGGATGGAGAAACAAGTGACTCTGAATGCTCCCTAGTGGTTGTGTGTGCCGAGACCAACCAGGGCACCTGCTACGTCCATGAGCTCCTTCAGCCAGTACCAGCCAGCTGAGCAACCAAAGGGAGCCCCTCCCTCCCTCCCTGCTCACTGCCCTCACCCTCTTTCACCCTTCAGCAAGAACAAGGACAGGGCACCAGAGTAAAGATCTGCTCCGGGCCCAGCGAATTTTAATCCAGAGCTGGTTGTCTGCTCAGGTGTGCTTTTCAGTCAGAGCAACCATACTGGCTGGGGACACATGTGAGGACAAAGAAGTGGGCTTGGGAGACTGTGGAGCAAGATGAAAGTGTGTGGGAGTATTGCTCCTTTCCGCAGCACATCTCTCATGCTGCCTGAAAACATGCAATGACAGTGGGGAGAACTCCCTGCTGCTTCATGCCATATCTAAAATGTCACACCTAAGTGAGACAAACTAATTCCTATCTTCTATTATTTTACAGCAGAGAGTGTTTTACCTACGAAAGAAATGTATAATAAAAAACCTAAAAAAAATCTTGCTACCACATGTTCATGCAAGCCTACAACAATTAGTTTGCTTTAACCTTGAGGTTTTGTTCCTCAGACTTCCTAGATAATGTAAGTCAATTATCAGTTGAAGATTTAGGTATTTGTCATTCAGGATTGTAACGTGAGGAACATGGGACCACAGTGTAGTTGCATTGCTGTGACCCCAGTTCTGCAATCAGACACCAGCGTGGTACTGTGCAAGAGATTATCCAAGGGGAACTGATTGCAGAGTTAAGACCTAAATTTACCCATTAGAATTCGTAGCAGTGGTGAAGTCCTGATGAAAGGACTTTAGCCAAAACCCCTATTTCTCTGAATTTTCTGATTAAAGAATGGTTTGGCTTTTGGTTGATTATAAAATTTATTGCAAAAATAATTTTCCTCTCATGAAAAGTCAAGGTTATACTGATGATGTACATGTATACTAATTTTTTAAAACTCTTTTCTTAAAACTAAATTTCTAAAACTTTTCTTTTTTAGCTTTTTTTGCCTTTTTTTCCCCCTCCCTGTTAGTTCTTTTAGGCTTTCAAGAGCTTCTATTTTCGCAAATAGAAACCCTAAAGCTCTGGAGAGTGGTTAGTTTGCACCTTCAGGTGAGCAGGAAAAAGTGTATTAGACTCATTAGACTCATAATGTTCCCTCACCAACTCTTGCATGCAGCAGGTCTCCTACAGGTGTCTCCTATCTGGTGGTGCTTTGGCCTAACTGCTACTAGGTTTTAAGACTTTGGATAAAAATATATCTCTGACAAGGAGAGGGGCACACCCAAGACCTGCGGCAAATGTGCCTGGGATCAGAAGTCATTGTGCTGTGTGGCTAAAGGGTAGAGTGGGGGGCAGGGTAGTCTCCAGTGGAGAAAGATGAAGTTTCAGACTGCCCTGTCACATCCTACATGTGTTGGATATAATATGGGGATTTTTATTTGATACATGGAAAATATTGTTGACTATCATTGGCTTTCCAGATTTAATTCCACGTCCCCTTCCATTCTTCACCTTCAATAATGTTTTCTTTGTTTTATAGACGTGGTGCTTTTACAGACTAAACTTGGTGTTTGCTAGGAGGAAGTATTACATGACAAAAGTATTTAATTTCCTGGGGACCTGGTTGAAAAATCAATCTAATAATCTTTGTTATTTATACAAGAAAGAATCCCTAGAAAATTAAATAGGCCTTTTTTTCTTGTTAGTAGTATCTGGAAAAAAGAGTTACAAAAGGGTTCTTCTCATTCATTTCCCAGTGAAAAAATACTTCATTTTGCTTTTCTTAGCATCATTGTCGTTGTGCAATCTGAATAATTATAACAATATACTTCAGCAAACTACTGAAGGAGAAATACTGAAAGGAATGAAATGTAAAAAAATCTAGACAGCATATTTTCCTTTGCATGATGTGAAAGAAAGTCATATGAACCACATCTATTTACTTTTCCAAATCAGCTTCTATTAGTATACTAAAAAAGCTGGAGAAGTTGCTTCGCAAATATTTTTCTCAGCCAATGAGAAAAATAACCCCTTATTCAACTGTCGTAAAATGAGCCAATCATAAAATGACAAATGTGCATCAAGTTCATTATCCGATCCACTGACTTTTTCACAAGAATCAGCTTATTTATAGTCTGGTGAGGCACATCAGCTGCCAAGAGTAGCATATAGTAGTACTAAACTACTTTTATAGAAAAAAACCCTACCATTTTGTATCACATTAGTGAGATTCCATTTGTGTGTTCCTGACAAATGGCTCCCCTGCAGTTGTCTAAGCCTTTAGTTTCCAGACAAGACCCATTTATTGCTTCATTTATTGATATGCAATGCAAGTTATAGAATAAGTATCATGTCAGTGAATCTAAAGCAGTAATTTGCACTGTTCTTAGAGACATAATGTCTGGAGAGTCTAAAACTAAACTAACTCCAGGAGATGTTTATGAATATTGTGAATGAGGGATAAAAAAACCCACCCAAGAGTGATAACTTGATGATGGGATTTTAATTTAATTTGAAGTAATGCAACCAAACTGCATGAGGGGAAGGAATGGAGGGAACAATCAAGTCTCTTAACCAAGACTATTTTATCCTGCCATTAAATTGTTATAATTACCCAGTATTTGACCAGATGGCAAGTCATTTCTAAAGTCGGACCAGGTGTTCAAGATGCAGAGATAATCACAAAGCTGATGACTGTAGTGAAACTAATTAAAACGCGTGTTGCAGTGGCACAGTGGTGCTGTGGAGAGAGAGTGACCAAAAATAACACGATAGAAAAATTTTGAAGTACTACAACAAAGTGATTTGGAAAATAGTAAGCAAAACCAAACAGAATTTAATTAATTTGAATGATCAAGTTCAGAGGAACATTGTAATAAACTATTAGATAATATAGTCTACTGGGGGCTTTCCGCAATTTTATTGCTGTTCTCTAACACAAATAGGAAGACAGAAGTGAGAGGCAGAACTAATAAAGATGAAAACTGTCAACCCGAGCAGAAGGGCAAAATACAGGCACAGATGCACATCAAAATGAAATATGGGCACAGAAAGTCCTTTTCATGCGGATGAACGCTGATTACATGGCCACAGCTGGAAATTACAGACAGCTTTATTCATTAAAGGCTGACTATCTTCAATTAGGCTTTGCTTTCATGACAAAACAACAGAGTAGCAAAGAAATGAATTGCCATGCTGTGCCTGCAGTTCCCCTGAACACGCTGCCCTGCAGCCAGCACTCTTCTGCTTAATAGACACCTTCACCTCTCTGGGACCAAAAATCAGTTTGACATGAGGGAAAATGCATTTAACTGGAGGGCGGAGCTGGGGGGTGAGGAAGAAAACAAACTTTCAAAACACGTAAACACCCCACTACACAATGAATGAAATCAAAATGTCTTATTGCCATCTTGGTGCATGCTGGTCTACCCTGCCAGCTCCGTACTTTGTGATCGTCTCTGGCTGTCTGCTCTAAAAATGTAAGTGCGAATGCTCATGCTGTGCCCATGGCCCTGAGGAGATCACTAATAGGCTCCATGCTATGTCCATACATTAAGCCTGATGCTAAGGGGTCCTGGATACAAGTAAAAGCTGAGTCCTATTAAAGACAGCTCTTCATGAAGTTTTTCACTCAAGGAAAGGGGGCATTCACAGCTGCCCAGGTGGTCAGTCTTGGCAGAAGGGTTGCTCATCTCTGCAGTCTTGCAACCTATGCCAAAGCCTGGAGACACCCAAGAGGAAGGAGGGTTGAAACATCCACAGGCTGATGAGAGCCTAAAAGTCCTCACCTTCAGGGAGCACTTTTGCCATTAAAAAATGATGAAAATTGTGTGCACCCCTTCACCTTGTGGCTGCCACATTGTGCTGATGATGTATTTTGGCATAGTTGCATGGGGAGCCTTTGCTAGGAGTAGCAATTAGGATTTAGAGTCACTCTGCTGCTTGGCTTTTATCTCTGGGAGAGCTTACATCCGTGTGAACTGACCACGCTTTGGGCAAGGATGCTCATAGCCTCTGCAGTCTTATCCAGTCCTCCATCATTAGGGAGAGTTTCTCCTTCTTGCAGTTGTCTTTGCCTGCAGAAAGCTGGGGATTTGTTGGTGCAGAGGTGTTACAATTTGAAACAGGAATAGGTAGCAGATGGAGTTGATAAATCTGTTGGTAGTCTGATTAATTCTGCCAGTAAGCATTTTGCATTCACTTTAGTTCTAGCAATAACATATTGTAGGCCTTTGTCTTGATTAAGGCTACAGACTGCAGGAGCCCTGCTGCTGCAGTCAAACATTTCTTCAAACATTCTCCAGAAAGCAAAAGGGGTCAGCAAGTATGTTAATGGCTGTGAACTATTGATATCTGTTGTACCTTACTTAGTCATTGATGTCCAGACTGCTAAAACATTATCTCCCTATTATTTTTATCAGTTCTCCAGCTGGCTCAAAAACAGAAGATTCATTTTTTAATCCATTCCTCTATTCCTTTTTTTTTTGACCCCATATTTTGGAACTTCTCAGTCAACTCTGGTTGTGACATTGACATTGGGAACACATTTCCCTCACTGAAATGAAAAGAATAAGGACCCATAATTGGAAACAGGAGTGCTGACCCCAGATAACGGTTCAAGTCTATGGAAAACAGTTTACCCAGTTGAAAATACTGCTGCATTCATTCCAGGAGTGGTTCCTTAACACAGAACACACACTGCAGGGTATGAGGCTTTCCAAGTATTTTTGACCTCTTAGAAAACTGGTATTCTAGCATAAATGTCTCAAGGCATTTCATATTCAGTGCTTTGCAGTTTCTAATGGATATTTTTCTAGGGACAATTGTGAATAAGTAGACCAAGGACTGCAGCTTCTGTGGAAGCTGATGCAGGCACAGTGTCTTTTACTATTATGATTATCATTAAGTGCGTAATCTCCTGCACCAACTGTTGTTTCTATGCTGTCTTCTTGATGCCATACTTGCCCTGTGTTTAAACAAGCAGGGGGGTTGCTATTTTTTGGAATCAGGCAAATAAAGGTGGGTTAAAGGAACTTGGAAATAAAAGCTCATATATGAATTCAATAAAGACACCACAGGATTGAAGTAAGCACGCTGCTAAGCAAGGGAAGAAGAAAATTTCCTGTTAATCTACAGATTCTTAATTACAAGTTAGAGCCCACATATTTGGCTCTCTGACATAAGGTTCAAGTTTACAGTGACCTACCTACAGAGGTCTTTAAGAACCACACAATCAATTTTTAGAGTTCAATAGGCCTTGCCACCTGCTTGCACTTGCACACAGATTTGAGGGAAAGGTCCTTTTCTCCCTCTGGCTCTGCCATACAATGGCCTCTGCTGGTTAATGGCAGGTGACACTGCAGAATGGAGGAAGACCAGGTTAAAGTCTGCTGCCTTTCTTGCCCAGGAGAAAGCAGGTATGAATATATAATCCCCCAAATCAGGCATGTGCCTTTGCTGTTAAGCATGAAAAGAGAAGAAGATAAAGAGAGGGAATAAAAGGAGAGAAAACGAAGGACAAGAAAGCATTTCTTCTTTTCTTAATCATAACTGATGATTTCCTTATATCAGTAATATGCAAAAATAAAAATCTCTGACAATAACCTGATGCATGGTATGCCTGCAGGAGCCCTTCTTGTTGCCTTTCACAGCCACATTCAACCTCAGACGGGCTTTGGCTTTCCAAACCCCATCCCTGTGTAAGGAAGCTGGGAGCATTCCACCTCCTCAGCATTTGGGCTCATGGCCAGCTCAGAGCTGATATAACCAAGGAAACCCCCATCTCACTTTAGACAGTGTCTCTATATCTTGCCTGGGTGTTTTTGTCCCTGCTTACACTGTCTGTACACTTTGGTTTTATGTCCAAGTTCCATCAGGATCTCCTTGTTCATCTAGCAGGCCTCCTGCCACCTTTACTTGACTTCTTTTGAGTCAGGATGGAACATGCTTGGAAATTGAGGAGGTGATCCTTGAAAATCAATCAGCTCTTCTGTACCTCTCTTCTCTCCAGTGCCATATCCCATGGGACTTTTCCAAACAAATTTTTGGCATGGTTTTAAGATAATGCTTACTTCAGTGATGACTTTGCATAATTTGCCTCACTATTTGCTTTGAATTTCCCCTTTCAAAATAAACAATTAATAAAATTCATATTTTGAACAATACAATAAACTTTTTTCCCACCAGGAAACCTAGAAGCTCTGCACTGATCCAATGCAGTTTTCACAAAAATTCAGACCCACTAGCTTTGTGAATGGCTTCAGTTCTGCAAACCTGTTTAGCTGTGACAATTCTGGACAAGTTAAAATTTAATACATGCTCAAGGACCTCAAAAATCAATCTCCACACGAGATTAAGCTCAGTCCAAGTGGATGTAATCTACTCTTACATGTTAATTCTGTCACAAAATGCAGACAAGCATCTCAGTAATAACCACACTCATGCTAATAAACCCAAGGTGTCTAGAGAGGATAATTACTCTATGACCTTGCTGCTTTACAATGAATGACCTTGCAAGATTGTGTAGAGTGAAGGTGGTTGAAAATGTTCTGATAGAATGTTTTTCCATTAGAGAATGATCCCAGAACTGGGACACCGCAGAAGAACATATATATTGTCCTGAAGAATTTGACACAAAATTATTTACCTTGTTTGTTTAAATAATTCTGAAAATCACAACTTAATGTGATCACAAATCTCTATTTTAACTACTGCATAAGTATTTGAAATGCATAAGATACTATATAAGTTCAAAGCAAGAAACTAAGTGTGAAGGTTTTCAATAAACTCATGTCAATGTTTCTCACCCTTTTTAATTTGCTCTGTGAAAATCTTTACTTTTTGTTCACAACATGAAGAAGGAATGAAAGGGTACAATGTTTCTCATTCTTTAACTACAGGTACTTAAAGGAGTAAATTAAAATTTAAGCAAAATGCAGTCCAGCATCTCCCAAAATGGGGAAAAAAGGAGTCAGGTTTATTATTTTGGACTTCTTTTTAATTTATATAATTAAGACACTAAGATAATAGCAGTGTTCTCATGGTTTGGGAAGAAATACCTGCATTCTGCAGAGAAAACAGATGTTTTATCAAACTCTGAAGATAATCAGCATATTTACATACACACTTTTATGTTTAACTGCCAATTTCTGTTTCCCAATTAAAGTGGTTTATTTGACTGTTATCTTTAGCTAATTAGTACTTATTTTAAGGAGTGAATACAGAGTAGGTTTCATGGGAAAGTAAACTCATTGGCTTCAAGTAGGGAGAATAGCTTGATGGCTGAAAGAGAATTGCCCCAGATAATGAATTCCTGCGTGTTTTGTAATGTAACCTAATGCCTCATGCAGCTACTAAACTCCCAGATGGCCCAGCAGAGGCACATACTCATCAGGTGACATATTAGCCAATTTAAAACATAATTAGTAAGCACCCCTCTTTCTGTATTCTTTAAGCATTAGGAAGATTCACATTCCACCGTTTTATGTACTGGCCTCCAATTCAAAACATATGGAGCAATTCTTTTTTTTTTATTCCTAGAGGTGCTGCACTCCTGCTGCTCCTACTGACTCCAGCACATACTTATTTGCTAAAGATGCTGTTGTGCATTTTTACTCATCCACCTTTGAATTTTCAAGCATCTTCACTGTCAGAGTGTCTGCTATTGCAGATGCCTCTTCCAGGTTTCAGAGTAAGGACAATTTATTTTCATCTTTCTTATACCGACAGCACTGATGCTTTACTTCACCAAGAGGGTTATGGTTCAGTTACTAGAGGATGTCAGTGCTGTGTATGTGTTGGCATTAGGACAAGCCAAAAGTTTGGTAAAATTATTCACCAAAACCAGGAGGCTGTTGAGGGATGTGCAGGAGATGGGTCCAGAGTGTGTCTTAATTCTGAACCATAGTATGGACCTGGTTCCATCTCTTTAGACAAGCATCTTAAAACTATCAACCCCAAAAAACTGAGAGTGTAAATATGTATATAGACGAGTCCCAGCTCTCCCTTAGGATTTAGGCTGGACAGGCTCTGAACCAAAGGGCACAGCTCCTCTGTTCTGGTATTAAGTAGATCACTGGATTCCTCTCCCCGTAACATTCCAGCTTGATTTCCTTCCCCAAGCAGCAAACAATGAAAGGTGTGAAGTCTTGGGCCAACACTGTGGGAAGCATGTGCTGAGATCTGACCTTTTACTATCTGGACTTCAGAAAATTTAGCCTGGATCTGTTTTGCATGCCCCAGGTGCCCACTCTACAGTTAATTTTTCCACCGAATCCACATCCATTCTAGCAAGTGTTTATAACTTGAAGGGATTTTAAGTATATATATGTATACTTAAGCATGTAAGTCAACATACAGAGAATAGTTGCATATACTGGACTTGGTTGTCTGTCTAAAAATCTGTTTAGCTCTTTTGATCACAACTGTTCTCTCCTCCATTTTTTTTTTTAACCAATTTCTTTTCAGTCATAGACTTCTTTTTTAAAGTTTGCTCATACAATTTTCTACTGCTAAAATCTTGACAGGACAATTTGTATAGGTATAGGTATTACAAATAGGGAATTTCATTTGAATAGATTGTCGTGAACCTACCAGTTAGTCTCATATAAGTGCTTAAGCAGTGGTGGCAAGTAGAAAAATCCTGAGCCTACCTCTAGATCTGT
The DNA here is from genome assembly GCA_013397565.1 of Ptilonorhynchus violaceus. Taxonomy (NCBI): domain Eukaryota; kingdom Metazoa; phylum Chordata; class Aves; order Passeriformes; family Ptilonorhynchidae; genus Ptilonorhynchus; species Ptilonorhynchus violaceus. The sequence goes on along the minus strand of VZRJ01002170.1, from coordinate 860,983 downwards.
AATTATTTTGTGTTAATCCTTTATATATATAAGTTGGGCAGACCCTCAAACCTTTCCACCCACTTGCTCTGTAGCATGTGGTTCTTGTTGAGTTCAGCGACATACAGGAAGAGCAGATGGTGATCCCACTCTTCTCCCCAAATTCAGGATCTGGGGCTTTTGCAATACACTTATATTTCTGGATGGTTAGGTCTCCACTCCAGGCAAAGCACTGGGTGACACCTAAGGGTGTTATTTTTCCAGGCTGCGGCAGAGATGGCAGCTGGCTGATCAGCCTGGATGTTTACATGCTTTGCCATTGCTTCTCTTCTTTGTTATATTTACATACTTTGATATACAGCTATTTCTTCTCAGCCCTCAAGGCTGCTCCTCTCCAACAGCCAGTAACTGTCTGTCATGGAGCTGTTTATAGCTGTGCAGCCTCCATTTACAACCTGTGCCCTGACTTTCAAGTCCTTAGCTGTTATTCCACACTTAAACTCCACGTCAGACGCAAGAACTCTTGGTGCCAAGCTCTGTTTCACACAGCAGACTCCAACAGCCAGATGGTAGCAAGCCTGGCAGGACAGGACAGGGGCCTGGCAGGGTAAGGCAGAGTTAGCAAAGGGCCTGTGGCCACTGTTACTGGGCTTGCCACCTCTCATAAATGCTTATAAAGAGTAAGGAGAATTTTCTGTCACAGTGATGTACCAATTACATATCTTCCCAGCCATCACAGAGAGAGGATTCATAAGCTCTGCCCATTACAAACTCTTTATTCTGTGGCTCATCATTGCACATGCTGCTGGTGTGTACTGGCTCTTTTTTCCTCGTGAGAAAAATGGGAAAAATAGTAAAAAGTGCCCTTCCCCATCTTCAGAAGTACCAAACCTGTTCAGTCTTAGTACATTGCAATGTGCTGGTCGGCAGGAATCACTTGAGATTTTTGTGTCTGTGTCTTCTCTTCGAATAGCTCCCAGCTGAAATCACCTAGGTGCCTGCTGTGGAATGCAGGCATATGGGTAAATATCTGGGTTCCATAAGTTCCTTCTTCTGCACTCCTTCCAATTAAGAACAACCATATAGACTTCAGTGAAACGTTGGTGGGAAAAAAAAGCTCTGAGTCTTAGAGGTGAAATTTTTCACGGCTGTGAATGTATACACAAGCCAAGTGTTAAAACCTTGAAAAAGAGATTAACTGTGTAAATGAGAGGCATTTCAAAGAGACAGCAACAGAAGTCTGCACAGTAAAAATTAGGAATACTATGTAAAAGGTGTTATGTTGAAAGAGAGAATTATTTATATGTCTCTGAATGGGACAAAATTTAAACGGTAATTAGTCCTGTTGACAGACAAGCAATTTTGCCCATTGAAAGTATATTGTTTATAAAAACTGGTGTAAGAGTATTCTGCCTATGAAAGTCTAATGATCACAGAGTCAATGGCTCCAATTTTGGAAAATAAAGGTTTAACTGTGTTGGAGGCCACATAATAATTATTTGACTTACGATTTACAATGAAATTACTAAACAGGTTTGTTCTTAAAAAATCTGTGACATTCAGTATGAAAAGCCTCATAGAAGTTTTTCTGTCCTTAATATCTCCAGGGATCTGCCAGGAAAATTTACTTTGAAGAGCAAAACTATTTCTCCCTGAAATCAGTAGAGTCACCGACACTGACTTCAGTGGGAGCTGCATCAGGCACTGGTGACCAGCTCTAAAGTTCAAAGACATTTCAACAGTTTTCAGCTAGAGAAGGCATGTTCAGCAGGACACAGCTCAGGCCTTAGGAGTAAATGCACTTACATCTGATTGATGAATAATTCTGTATGATATATATATTTGCACTACAATATTTATGAATATGTCAGAAAGTAACCTATAAAGCACGTAGCAATGCAGTACCCAGAAGAATGAGGTAAGTTTCAGGGCACCCCAAATAAAGTAAGTTGAGTGATGTTCAGGGAGGTTTTGGGGAAATACTCTGAAAAATCTGTATAAATTACTCTTTCAACATGGCAGATATTATGCATAACTTCTAGGGAGTCACAAAATCATACAATGGTTTGGGTTGGAAAGGACCTTGAAGATCATTTAATTGAAACTCTCCTGCCATAGGCAGGGACAGCTTTCACTAGACTAGATTGCTCAGAGCTCCATCCAATCTGGCCATGAACACTTCCAGGGATGGGGCATCCGTAACTTCGCTGGGCAACCTGGTCCAGTGTCTCACCACCCTCACAGTAAAGAATTTCTTCCTAATATCTAATCTAAATCTGCCCTCTTTCAGTTTAAAGCTGTTCCCTCTCGTCCTATCATTACACACCCTTGTAAAAAGTCCCTCTCCAACTTTTTTCAACTGAGAACAGCCCAAGAGTTTTATTACTTTTGGCTTTGAGCAAATATATAGGAAAAGTGTTTTAATTTCAAATTTTAATTTAATTTTCAAATCTGGAATGAAGGCAAGGTTGGGCTTGATTCTGCTCTGTTTAGTGACAAAATATACCACTTCTGCATGTTTTTCTGCTGTTCCTTCATGGCTGCAACTAATGATGGATGTCACATAAGATTAGTTGATTTTCGATACAAGATTGTGTTGAACTGAAACTGGGTTTGAAAAGGCAAAATTTTCTGCATTATGCAAGGTAACAAGGCCCTTCATGTTCCAGAACTGACTTGTAATCATAACTGTAGATTCACATTCAAGTCAAATGATTCAATATGAAGTACTTAAATTTTGGAGAGATTATACGTTGAGGTTCCATTACTCACTCCTGCTTCCCTCTCCCCATTCCCCTACACAAGAGTGCTTTACAACTTTTTTATTATTATTTTCCATTGTAAGTAGTGCTTTTCTGGTCTCATTTCTCTTTTTCCTCTCATAACTCCTGAATGTATTGCTTTGTTCAGACATTAAAAAGCTGCAAGTATTATAATAAAATTGCTTAAAATCATTGTAAAGAAGCACTGGAGCACAGGACTTTGCATTTCAGATCGTAAAACCAACACAAATAATTCAGCTCGAATTGGGAGGACTGTAACTCACTGTTCACCAGAGGGGCCTGCTGCTGATCCATATTTCATGGAACGTACATTTTTAATGAAAAAGGAACAGCTTTCCATTTTGAAATAGAATGAAATACTGATTGTTCTGTAATTTAAAAAGAAAAAAGAAGAAAAAAGAAGAAAAAAGAAGTCTCTTGCCACTCCTGGCTGCAGTAACACACCTGATTCCTAATTTTGCTCATAGGTGTGTTCTAATGTCTTATTTTCCCTCTCCCTCAAAGGGCACCATGCACCCCCTCATTTTTCCCTTCTCCCTTTTACTCCTCCCTCTCCCTACCGCTTTTCCTCTGGTATATCCCAGGACTCTTGCTCCTTCCCTTGAAATGACCAGACTTGCCCACAGTACTCTCCAGAGGGCTGTTGCCTCCATGTCCCTGCACAGTGGAATAGATTTTCCATCTCAACACCCAAAAGGGCCAACCATGTCCTGGGAGGTATCAAGCACAGCCTCATCAGCTGGTCAAGGGAAGTGATTGTCCCCCTCTGCTCTGCACTGGGGCAGCCTCACCTCCAGTCCTGGGGGCACTTTTGGGTGCCACAATTCAAGAAAGATACAAAGCTGTTAGAGAGAACGCAGAGGAGGGACACAAAGATGGTGAAGGGCCTTGAGGGGAAGCCGTACAAGGAGCAGCTGAGGTCACTTGGTCTGTTCGGCCTAGAGAAGAGGAGACTTCTGTAACCCCATTGTGGTTACAGCTTCCTCACAAGGGGAAGCAGAGGGGCAAGTAATGATCTTTTCTCTCTGGCGACCAGTGACAGGACCCGAGGGAATGATGTGAAGCTGTGTCAGGAGAGGTTTAAGTTGGATATTAGGAAAAGGTTCTTTTCCCAGAGCGTGGCTGGGCACTGGAACAGGTTCCCCAGGGAAGTGGTTGCAACACCAAGCCTGACAGTTCAAGAAGTGTTTGGACAATGCTCTCTAGTGCAGGGTGTGACCCTTGGAGTGTCCTGTGCAGGTCTGGAGTTGGATTGGATACTTGTGGGTCCCTTCCAACTCAGGATATTCTATGATTCTATGACTTGTCTTGGCTGGGGACACCTCCACAATTTCACTCCCTGAACAGGGGTGTTATTCAGAAACCAGGACCCCATTCCACAAATCCATGCACTCTTCTTTGCCCAGGCCCCTTTGGACAGGGCAGTCTAAAGAGATGATTGCTAGCCTGGGGCTGGAACAAGGGGGGTTTGTGCTGCAAGCTTCATCTGTCATTGTGGGTTTATTTTGATTTAAGGTAGCTGCTCCACTGTTCTCAAATTGCCTTTTGCACTTTTAAAACGGGGTGTAGATTGATGGCATTGGCAAAACAACACAAAGAAAGGTGGACTGCAGATGCCAGCTCCCTGCCTGGTCTGAAGAGAAATTTTCTCCTTTTGCAAGCACCATACAAATGCCCAGTCATCCATTTCCTACGAGGAATAAGGGAGAAATTATCCTAGCATATGGCATGTTGCCAGCATATTACAAAGATCCATATAGTATACATAGTGGCACTGCACTTTGTATATTTGAATCACAAACATTTCTGTGAGAACCTTTGCTGGGTCTCTTTTATCGGCCATGGGCGCTTGCAAAAGGGAAAGAGAGGATTTAGAAGGCCAATTAACGAGAAGTCTTCTCCCAGAAAAGAACGTTTCGGGAGCTAAAACCAGATGAAACAAAACTCTAAGCTGCTGCTCTGCCTCCCCCTAGTGAAACAGCAGCACCTCGGAGGGGCGGCTGCCGCTGCATGTTCCACTTTGCTGCATCTTCAGGCATTCATCCACCAACCACAGCTGGTTTTCTTTTCTACTTTAGCCTTATTGAACACACTGCTATACTCTTCCTCAACAAACAAACAAGCTACCAAAAAAGCAAACAAAAAAAAATCCAAATTAAAACCGAGCACAGGACCTGCACAGTGCACAAAATTTTGTATATAGATTTTGTTCTGTTGTTCTTCTCACATTCTTTTCTTTGAGCTCACAGGAGGGGTGACTAAGCCTTTCCTGATGATTGCAAAACTCCAGGTGTTTGAAAAAGAAAAATCACTCCATAGTTAATTCTACCAACAAAATGTAAGCAAGATGAATGAATTAATAAATTTTGATGACAGCATCTCAGTAGCTGTTGTGTTTCCTGTATTAAATCTGACTAGTAAATGGGATACGGTTATTCCCTTTTAAAGAGTATCTTGGAGGATGTTTGGATCAGGTCTCTCTGTCAGCTGTGTCTCAATTAATTTTGTGTTATAGAAAGTAGCAGTATGGAGACTGGCAGCCAATGCAATTATTTATATTCTCCTGACATGGTCTTCTAGTGCAACAGCATGTCAAAAATAGAAATTCACGTTACTTGTCATATGCCTTCTCTTTGAAATGCAGACAATATGTGTACAAGGCCATGCAGCACCCTGAAACAGATTAGTGTAGTCCTACTGGTTTAAAGCCAAAATTACCTTAAAATCAGTTTAAATCTTCATATCTGACCAGCAAGAACAGCACATGAGACATTTTCCATCCTACACCAGTAAAACACTCATTATAAACGCCAGGTCGGTATTTTTTTCTGACTGCAAAGACAAAAGCAGAATCTGACTTCTTGCATTTGGGGAATTGTTCCTGCTGAAGCAGGAAAGTAAGAAGCCAGCTTGCAAACTCCACAGCTGCTGTGAGGCCCAGAGCTCAATTTTGGGCTGGTCCTTCCTTCATGCACTGAGTTGCCAGTTGTTCGCTCCAAGGAGCATGCTAGTCCGTCACATTTCAACAGTCCTACACAGAGGAAATCTGTTTCTATCTTTACATCCTTCAGAAGGGCAGTATTTTTCTAAGACAAAAATTTGGAATCAAGATGGAATGCTTAACCAGTTCCACAAGGTGGTATCTCTCTCTCCCATGGAATATGTGATTAACATTTAGCAGGTGAGAAAGTGAGTCCCAAGAGGGTAACGAGAGAAGACTAATGCTACCTTTACATCATGGTTAACCTGTAACAAGAATCCATTTAATCCTGGGGATTTGTTGAGCCTTTTCAATTGTACATTTATTCAGCTACAGATTGATTTTAAAATATGTTATCTGGCTCTTTCAAGGACGAGTGGTGCTTCTAATCTGTTCCCTCACAAAATTAGATACTGTTTACACACTATAACTGCAGACATCCTTGACTTCTGGAGATTTGCATTCCACACATCTCTGTTGGTTTTTTCTTCTGGTACTGTTATGGAATTATAGAACTAGAAGACACAACTGCCCACATTAGTGAAGTTTTTCGTTTTCTTTTACTGTCTGTCTCTGCTTTATATTCCTGACATGCATTAGTTTTTTTTAGAAACATGCTCACTAATTGGTGTTACTGGTTTGGTCTGCTGCAGGATGTACTGTAAGAATGTACATTTTAGAGAGAAAAAGGAAATCAATTGCTTCCTAGCAGTCTGTACAAAGTTTTCAGATATCTCCTGCCTTACATCCTATTCAATATCCCGCAGGAGACAAACAACTGGGTGAAGAATCAGTGGAAATAGCATTACTAACTGCAATACCACATTACATATATTATGTTTGCATAATATGCATATAGAGTTTTATATAGGTAAGTCCTCAGCTCCTCTTTCTTCCAGAAGCCAAGCATGGTGGCAAATTCTTGCAGGTGATTTTGCCAGTGTTGTAGTAGGGCTTGGAGCAGCTCAAAACCCTAGTATGAGGCAGTACGTGCCCCAGGATGTCTAAAGACAACTTGAAATAAAAATCACAAAGATGCAAGCTGGTGCTCCTTGGATTTCCAAACTGTGTCAATAGACAAGGTCATGAGTCAAATCACGTGGGATCTGCAGAAAATTCAACCGACTGTAGTGGTGTTTTGGATAGTGCTTAAAAGGAGAGAGAAAATCAGTAATTTATTACCTGTGTTTCAAATTTCAGCTTCTAGAAGTGACAAGTTTCTGGGGTTTGTGACACTTGACTAATAAACACTGTGTCTCATGTTTCATTCTGGGGCATCAGGTGGGTTCTGACTCACAAGGAAAAATGTTCCTATTAAGTAATGAACATCATGACCTGCAACTCTCAGCCCCTACTAGTCACAAAGAAAATTACTCCTGAAGAGCTATATTATTTATTTCAGCAGCCACCAGTAGAATAGACAGGACAGTGGGGTTTGCACATAAATAGATCTGAGCTGATTGCTTTTAGGTTTGTAGCTAATTAGGAAATCTGGGAACCTCTGATACTAATCTATTAACCTCGAGAGAAAATCATTGCAAGAGAAAACATTGCAGTACTGAAATCCCCTTTTCATGCAGCTCTGATTGCTGATGGGTAGGGATAGCAAAGCAGTCAGACCCGTGCTGCTGGTCTCTCTCTGCCTCGCACAGGTAAACACATAGCATCGCAGACGGAAACCTTCCCCATCCCTTTTTCAGGAGCGAGTGGCTTAATCATTTGGCCAGCAGGTGGAACCCTCCTACTTCTTTTTCTCATCTGGCTTCACTAGAAACTAAGAGAAAGGCAGTCCCCGTCCTTTTGCCGGCTCCGCTTTGCCGGTGGGGCAGCCCTGCTCATTCCCCAGTGCACTCCTCGCTCTCCTCATCTCTGATCCCATGTCACTGCCCCCAGGACGTGTATAGGCCCTTTCCAAAAAAGGGCAGATAAAGCTGTTTCCTGGGGGCAACATTTCACTGCCTGACCACAAATGCAACTCTGAAATACTATGAAAATAGAACAAGCCACTAAGCTTTTCTGACAAATGTGTGTTAGTTTTCCCCCCCTAAAGGGGCTTACAAGAAAGCTGGAGGGGTACTTTTCACAGGGAAAAGGGGCAATGGCTTTAAACTGAAAGAGGGCAGGTTTAGATTAGCTGCAAGGAAGAGATTCAAAGCAGTATCTGGTCAAAGAGTTCTAGGACACCAATTAGAGCTTTAGCTTTTAAAGCCTGAGCATTCAACACCTTTCACACAGAGATTCTTATTTAAGCAGAGTTTTAAACAACTGAGTTTTCAATATGGTTTCTTTATTATTAGTTTGTTTTCTCTTTTTCCATGTTCCACACAGGGATTTACTTACTTTTCTCCCTTCAAACACATCACATTATCAGAATATTTATTCTGCTTGTCACTATAAAAATATGTGATTGGTTAAGATAAAATAATAATCAGTTCTTTCCATTGCTTATTTCACCTGTCTATTAAGTACTAGTTGGTACCTCTGCTGAGCCCTGTCTTTAGTAAAAGCGAATTATTTTTCTTATTTTAAAACATTTACTACAAATCTGTCCCGCTTGCCTCTGGAGTCATTCCAACCATGTGTAACCAGCAAGGCCTAGAGCAGTAGGGTCATGTGCAAAGAATGCTGCAGCTTCTTAGCAGTTCATCTATGTCCTCACATCCCTCCTCTCCCCTCCACCCAGCTGTGAGCTCTACCAGCCTTTTCTGTCTAAGTGATATTGCATTGCAAATGCATCTACATCCTCTTTGCTTTTAGCACTACTGGCCCAGAGATTTTTCCTCCCCATTGCATACATGCTTCAGCTTATTTTTTCTCCAGATGGATTAGCTTCACATTTCGAAGTTCAGCATCACTCCTTCCTCAAAAGTACTTGCAACTGCTCCCCAGTCTTCTTTCTGTGAAGCTCTATCACTCCTAAGGGCTTCACTGTTTAACGCTCTTAATCCCCTTTTTATGTTTAACTTTCTTCTCTGAGACAGATCTCTTATTTCCTGGCTCGTCTCAAAAGAATACATAATGCAAAGAATGAGAGACATAAGTTTTAAGCTCTTTTGGAATTTTTGCTTCATTATTCATTGTTTTTCATGAGCTAACAGTATATTTTCAGATATTAAAAGAGATATTGCCTCCACAACTACATTAAACACACTTCACATAGAAGTATGCTTTATATAGTCTTATATCAAAATTCTCATTTTCTCCTTAAATGCCTAGTTCACTGTGTTTTTTCTTCTATTTTGTCACTGCAAATTACTTGATATTTCATTACAGTAGACTATCATTTATAACTTGCTATAAGGTATATATATTTTCTGCTAAAACAAACAGAAGAGGCAGCACAACTAACTTCATACTGCTCTGACCATCTTCCCTTTTTTTATTTCCCAATTTTTTTTTTAAACTTTGAAATCTGAAAGAATAATTCTATGCATTCATCATTTGGCGACAAAGGGGTTACAGCTAAGATTTTTCTCTTCCAATCTCTGATGTCTTCTGACTGACCAATGGCTGCACCTAAGTTCCGACTGTATTCCAAAAGAGAGTCTTAAGAAATTCGTGTTATCAATATTACTCAAGGGCAAAGGTATTTTTTGGGGGAAAATATATATATTCGTTTTGGTATATTAAATGAAATATGTGTATTACATGAGAAAAAAAAAAGTATTTTCAAGACATGTAAGAGTTTTATCATCATTCATCTGAAATTATCAAATTCTGGGGATCTAGAAAACCTCCACTATCCTCTACTCTAAATGACTTCAAGTGTCTGAACAGCCTGGTCTCCTGCCTGCTTGTCTTTCAGCTGTTTGTTGATGCAGCCAGCTCTGACCCTCTATCTATTTATTTCTTTTGACATTTCTGTGTGTTTTTAACTTGTAGATTGTCTCTAACTGGCAGCATCAGGAGTGGAACATCTCTATTTGTTCGTATAAAAAGCCTAGCACAAGCGGCAGCATCAGTGCTGCTCTGATGCTGGCTCTGCTACAGAAAGAACAGATCCAGAGTCCCCTCCACCCCCCTTCTATGGCAACATATAAATCATCTCAGCTCCAGAGGGAGATGCACCATGTAAACAAACAAAAAGCAGAGCTCACTGTTACAAAATAAAAAATATACCCTTAGAATATGTCATTAAATAATGGTGTCTTTGCTGAAGGTGAAGTCCCTTGTCAGGGAAAGGGAAAGGAGTACATGACAGATGGCAGGAACATAATTTTGGTTAGGAGCACAAGAATAAGATACCGCTGCATAAAGTAATATGTTGATTTGTAACATGTCAGCTCTGTTGTGGTAACCGTTTGTGTTTACCACAAAATAATTGAGAGGCAGCTTATCCTTAAGTGAAACTGAGATAAAGCTGTTGCATGTCTACCAAGGAAGCAGCATATGTCGATAAGCAATAGCAGTAGAATAGCTAATAGCAAATCCACTCCCTCTGGAACGTGGTGCCCACGCCTATAAAGATCTGCCGGGGTGTGTACAAAGTCATTGATGATTAGGATGCATGAGTCTAACCTGAATGGGATGCAAGTGCCCATCTTCAATGGCCAGGTCTGGATATTGTTTTGCTCTGAGGTCAGTGAAGATTTAAGCTGAGAGCCCCAGCTTATCCATAGCAGCCACACAATGCTTACAACGTGTCAATATTTTCTGCTTACATTAGGTCTGAATTTTGAATTGGAAGAAAAACAATTTTTTTTCAGATTGTACCTTGGTTTTTCACTAACTTATTTTGCTGTAAATATTTGTTTTCTCTGATAAGGTTCGGAGGCAGGGGACAAAGTAAATAGTGTTTTTCTGTCCTTTTCTCCTTTCCACCTGTGTATATAAAATATATTTGGTGAGATCCAAAACCATTATTCATGGAGGCAGTGAAAACCTGGGTTTGTAATGAGTAAATCTAGAGATCTCACTGAGGCCCATGTGCACAGCAACCGAGAGGTCTGGGCACCTTCACAACAACTGCAGAAACACTAGCAGTGTTCATGGTTTCTGCTCAGACTTGGGAGGAAGTTGATCTATTTTCTGTGCTGTGTTTGCACACATATTAATTAGCACATCAATGAAGATTTTGCTCCATTTGCTAGAGAAAATTATTCCTCAGAAAAAGAGTTCATTCCTACTGTGGCCATTCCAGAGAATGCTCACTCCCAGAAGTGGACACCTGAGCAGGTCCAGACCTGCTGGCTGCTGGACCCAGCTGCAGCAACATGCAGGGTTCTTAAGAATAGCTGGGCTGCAGCTCCATACGACATCAGTGTTTTCCAACTTGGAAGCACGTTTAATACATGGAGGACTAGAGAAGGAAATACAGATCTGAGGGAGACGGTAACCTCTTCAAATTGTAAATTTTCAGGTGTGGACAGTCTGTTTGTGCTTTTACTGGCTGTTGCTGCCATGACCCTTGCTCAGTGCCTAACACTGCATAAACAAAAGAATTGTGCTGATGACTATGGGGGGTTGACCTGCTGAAGTCACCAGACCCACCAGATATTTCTATTACCTTCAATGCAGATTAAGAGAAGGATTCTTGTAATGTAATGCAGATTAACTTCCCTTCACTAACTAGGTTGTGTGCACTATGCATAATGCTAACCATGTTCTAAGCTTCATAACATTTTACAGAAGGGGTCACCAAATGATTGTACACTTTCTATTTAAAAATGACCATAGTAAAAGTGCAACAAGAGCTGCCTATGAGAAAAACCCTGCAATCTTTATATATCACAATCTTGATCTTTCCAGTAGTTTCCTCTGTTTTTACCACAGGAAAGGTACAATACAGCATGTCTGTATGATCTTGTTATCTCAATACCAGATGGGATAAAGAGCTTATAAACCTGGTTCTATTTTTCAGTCTACTTCTAAATAAAAGGTCTGAGGAAGAAGTAAACACTATATTTTTCTTCTCTTTGCTCTCCTCGAATGATCCAAGGGATAGAAGCCATGTCATCTTATCTCTGATCTCTGGTAAGAGAACAAAAGGATGAACTCCCCATCCTTGCCCCTTTCATCCAGCTGAAGAAAGGAAGACTTGTTTCCACCAAATGAGGAGAGTTGGCAAGTTCTTTGTTTCCCCACCAGCTCTGTTGAAGGTCTTCATTGTGTGGCACTGCAGGAACAGCTCCCTTCCCTGAGCTGTGGGTGCTCCTTGGTGAGTAATTATCTTCTCTAATTCCAGGCTTCCACACTCCAGCAGATATCATACACTTGGCTGTAATCTTTACTAGTCTCAAGTGGCTCTTCTCACATGAAAGCTCTGGAATCACAGTACCTTTAAACTGCTTCTTTCTTTTTCTACTCCCGGAGGAGTTTGAGATGCAGGCAGATGCAACTTTGCTTTGTGTTCCTCAGCAAGGGACACACCTTGACCCCAGGCTCAACATCGTAGATGCATAGATGATCTCTGCAGGCATCATCTTGCAACACCAGTTCCAAATAACAGAGCATGCAAAGCTCCATCCAACCTGTCAGACTCACAGAAATCTTCTTTGGGTCCAGAATGAAATCCAGAAGCAGGATGAAAGGATCTGTGATAGCATATCCAGTTGCATGTTCTTCCTTCCAGTGTATCTAGTACCTCATTGCTGCACCATGCAGGGCCTCACCTTCAGGTGGTTTTTGCAAATCCAAAGGAAAAATCTCAGAGATTGTATGGAAATATAGTATTTCACAACCACAGTATAAGTCTCCAAAAGTATACCTGAAATAGAAAAATATTCTTAAATAAAATGGACAGAAATAAAAGTACTTATGGCAGTACAATCCTTTTACCCCTCCTCTGTTTAAATTAAATTTCAGTACCTCAAAGCAGACATCAAATGACTCTTAATACTGTTACTGCAGGAGACTGGCACTCTTAAAACACTGAATCTCAATGCTCTATTTTAAAAACACTACAAGATCAGGATTCTTGGGCCAAAATTTGGCTCTTTGCCATGGATAGAATACCAGACGGACTGGACAACAGAATATTTTTTTCAGAAACAAACTTTTGTAAGAAATGAGCAAATGAAACATTCTGCAAAGCAAATGCCACTGACTGATTAGATACAAAAGGCCGGGTTGGACTGGGCTTTGAGCAACCTGTTTTAGTGAAAGGTGTCCCTGCCCATGACAGAGGGGTTGGAACTAGATGATCTTTACATCCCTTCCAAGCCAAATAATTCTGTGATTCTAGGCTTCTACATGTGGGAAAAAATATTTTAAAACAACTTTGCCTTTCTACGCCAAATAAAAGCTGAAGAAATCAACAGATATCTACAAGAAAACCTGATTTTCCAGCAATATTGGGAATTGTCAAAGCAGCTGAATTATCCCAATGGAGTTTGAAAGGTACCTACATTTACTGAGCTGGGAGATAATGACAACTCTCTTAGCAGCTTCCCATCCCCAGTAAAGGAAAACAGATATACAATCAGGTCTAGTGTCACACACTAACCACTTGTGCTTCTCACAATCTCCAAGGTCTGAACCTCCATTAGGAATTCATTTTATAATACTGAGACATCAATTTTCACTCATGATGAGCACTGCATGTCCCTGACAGAAATGCAGCAAGGATTTTTGGGGATATGAGATCACACCTATTAATAGACAGGCAGCTCTCTAATGGGGTGCCAGTAAATAAAATATCTCGGCAGCCTACTTAGGGAAACTGGTGGTAAGAAAGTGATGGGGAGCTCCTCTGTTTGAGGCACGGGTGGGTTAAATTAGGCAAAGGCATTTAAGGCAGATTAACTGAGGACAGAGGGGAGCTGTCTTGCCTGGGACAGGAAATTAAAATTGGGAGCATATGGCTGTAGGGACACAGGGAAGGAGTGACAGGTGAGCAGGGAAATTTCCCTCCCACTGAACTCTCCTCTGTGCCTTCATTCCTGTGCTGCTGAGCAGAGCTTTCCCTGACAATTCCTATTACCACCTGGTGATTTATAGTCATCTCTCTCTCAGCTGAACCAAAACACATCTCTTCTGATGGACTGTGTTCTGCAGAGCATGAGGTTTTACAATACAGCTGCTATGTGTTATACCACACAGCAAATGTGGGAATATTTATGTGGTTTTTTTAATACAACAAATATATTTCCCCAGATGCTCTTGACCGAACATATTGCTAATGGGAGTGTGTTCAGCTTTTCAGAATAAAATGCCTTTAGAAAGGAGAAGATATTTAAAAGCTCGAGAATCCAAGGTGATTTTTTTAAAGTAAAACAAGCTTTCAGCTGCATTTGTGATCCTTTCTTCTCAAAACTACTCTAAAATCTACTCTACAGTATTTCTCATTAGCTCCTTCTTTTAAACATGGCATTACCCAGAGGAAATTGATCATATTAGAAGAGAGGTTTAGATTAGATGTTACGAGGAAATTCTTTACTCAGAGGGTGGTGAAGCACTGGAACAGGTTGCCCAGAGAAGCTGTGGATGCCCCATCCCTGGCAGCATTCAAGTTGGATGGGGCTTTGAGGAATCTGGTCTAGTGGAAGGTGTCCCTGCCCATGGCAGGAAGGTGAGAAGTAGAGGATCTATAAGGTGCCTTCCAACTGAAGCATTCTATGATTCCAGGAATTTTTAAACCTACGGATGCCAGGAACTCAATATCAAAGGGCATTTTTGAAGATTTCCTGATCAATACGGTTTCCAGGTAGCACTAAAGGAATTAGGTGATCAGCTGATGCTAAATTTCACCAGATCTGTCTATTAAATATCCTCTGAACAAATCGGATCTGAGAGGCGCATTTGAAGATTTTTTGATGGTTGTTGTTGTTAAGAGAAATTCCTGACAATTCAGAAGCTAAAGGCTAGACCAGAATGCAATACAGTCTAAATGGCATCCTGGAGCACCTTCTTGTAAATAGCCCTTTACAATAAGAATACACTATAATCTTTATATGCTTTCTTCCACTGCTGGGTACCTGCTCCTGATATCTTCACGTGCTGCGGGAAAGTTTGCATTTCCAAGGCTGTGTTCATATCTTGAACAGAAAACAGTTTTCAACTCCATACTTTGTTTTCATATCTTCACCATCACTACAAAGAACCCAAACTTCAGGTAATGTACATTAGCAAACTACCATGAATGTCATGGAAGCATGGTAATTCAGAGCAGTGGAAAATCTAGTCTTAAACTATAATTGAATGGGGAGAAAGGGGTCTGATCAGATTTACAAATCTTGCACAAAGGAATAGGATTACTGATTTTGTTTAGTATTTTAGTATTTTATAGGCATGAATAAAAGTCCTCCTATAAGCGAACCTATTTTGTAAGAATTATGTCGTGATTAATATCTTCCTTTACTAATTTATTTGCTTCTCAGATTTTGAGAATGGCAATCATCTGTGTTACTGCCACAGCCTCTGTTTGCTCAATTGATTGCCTTGTTATTGTTTTTCTGTCTACTCATCTATACAAGTGAAATGATCTTGTCCTTTCCTCTTTTCTGTCTGTTTTCTCAGATCATTTAACAATGAAATAAGCTTTCCATGTAGTCCTTTGTGATGAAAAAGGGGAAAATCTAGGGGGTAAAGGGGGGGAGGGACAGAGAACTGAAGTCAGCGTCAGATTCATACGAAGTAATTTACTAGCTGACAGTGATTTTGCTCTCCAAACGTCTTTTTCTTTTCCAAAAATTGTTGTGTACATGGTTACATGCATTTCATTTTTTTTTCCATGGGGTCATACTTCAGTGGTTCATTACCACAATCTAGCTTTATTTTAATCTAGAAATGCTAAGATTGTGTTTCTCTTTGGAATAATAAATAAATAAATGAAGCAAAAGAGTATTTTTATTGTAGTTACCATTAAAATGCACAGAAAGTTACAAAAACTTTAAAAAAATCATTCAAGTCCCACTTCTTTGACCTTTTTAAAAAATATTATTTACAATTGTATTGCCATCTTATTCCTGAAAACCCAAATTTTTTTGCAATAAAATTTAGTGAGGGCCTTCTTGAGCTGGGATGCAGGGTGTGTGCTGGACTACAGCCCAGACCATGTGCCTGCTCAGGCAATACTCACAGTTTGGTGTCACCTCCAGATACCACAGGTTGGGATGCTGGGGGCAGTGGGTGCTGTTTACCCCTCCTACTGACTGAGAAAATGGGTAAGGGTTTGGCACATATCTAACACCAGCTATCCAGGCATGTTATGTCTGCTTTTTCTCTAGCCTAGTAGCACATGGGAGCAAAGCCAGAGCCAAAGTGGAAGTATGCCTGTGTGAGGAGGGATTCCTTCCCTTCGCAGTGCCCCACAATGGCAACCACGCATCTGCCCTGACCCAAGGAAACTTGCAGACTCACAGTCTGACATGGGAGGCATGAGTCCCACAGGCTTAAGCAAATATAAATACCCAGTTCCCTGAATGGCAACATGTTAGTTTGTAAATTATCTATGACACTAAATTGTAAATGATAACTGAACAGTACAGTGTGCTGTGGGTAGTAGTTAGGAAAACCATACACAAACATCTGAATTTTATTTTTTTTTAATGTATCTATCACCTATCTAGTACACTGGACAGTACAATACCATTTTACTTCATCTAATCAGCTTCCACTGGTACAAGCCACGGCACATAAAATAATATTTCTGTGATCTGTGACTCTTCCCCCTGTGCAAGTGATCTAGCAATAAATAGAGTGAGGAACAAGGCAGGAGGGGGAATGGCCCCTCAGCATAGGCTGGCTATTGAAGAGCATGATGCAATCTAGACATAAAATGAGATTGTCTCTATTTCCCCTGAAGTAATGTAAAAGCAGAGAACCAAAATATGTCCATTTCTTTCTCTTATCTGCTGTTATTATATCTATGCCATACATAGAGGAATAATGTGGCTAGGAGGAGAATCACATGAGAGAGGAGAGGAGAGGAGAGGAGAGGAGAGACCTGCTCCATGATCCTTGATGTTTCCAGGTGGGTCTAAATTCTCATGCAAGGATTGTGGAGGTGCTCTGGGAGACTGGAAATGCCACAACAACTTCCTTATGGTGAAGAAGTAATACTTTTCAGTATTAAATGTGCGATTTGTGAACAGATAATTGAAACAGTGGGATTTTTCCATTTGCAAAATCAAAAATAAATAAATTTTAAAAATCAATGTTTCTTGTATTTCATGTTATTATCAGATTTCTAGTTCCAAGCTTACCATAGATATAACTAAATTTTCTACCACTCTGGCACTATGAGTGTTCCTGACAATGTCAACATGGCAAAACGCACTCGTTGCAACATGATGTAATCCTTTCTATACCAAAAAAAAATTTGTTTCTTTAGGTAGAAATATTTTGGTAGTGGATGGACAATCAAAATCTGATGACATCAGAAAAGCTGATGACTGCATCAGGGAAACTACCCTTTTACCAGAGGAAAAGCTGAAAGCTATGACAATTGCATGGCCTCCTTTCTGGCATACAAGGAGTTCAGAAAACAGCTTGGAACTCTTGGATAAACATCTCATTGTAATGTACTGAGATAATTTTTCATTCACTAAAATGGAGAAGTGCTGAGAGAGGCTGAAGAGAAGTCCATACCATATAACTTTGGCAGTAAGTGAAAGTGCCTATAGAAAGAGCTTAATAATGTAAAATTTCCCAGCAAAGTGAGGGAGACAGATCTCAGTAGATGCTCCAGTCCACGTCTAGAAGAAAACATCTCTCTTCCTTGGCTGTAGAGTCTAGTGAAAACTCAGCTTTTGGCTCGAATAGATCTATCAGATGCCTAAAATTAGGTAGCATATTTTCAACCTTTACCTCCACTCTTTATCAGTCATCCACCTCATTGGATGAGTTTAGAGCATCCTTCTGATTTCATGAAGCAGAACAGTTGCTTCAGCTATCTCTGGACTCTAGAGGACAATACTGCATTAATTTTTTCTGCATTTGATTTTCATTTGACTGATAGGAAGAAGTTTCATTCAAAGCAGACCCCAGATACAAAAGAGTGAGTTTTATACACTTTTCCTTTAATCACCTGATCCTGTAATGTAAACTTTATCTCCACCTTTTCACTCTATTTTTCTGTATCAATAGTAGATACCTAAAAAAGGAAGAAAAAAGGCAGTTGAATTGAAACATATTTTTCAGCTTTCAGTGTCTCTTTGAGTAATTTAAGTTGTTTCGGTTAAAATTTTTAGTGGTAGGGATGTTGAAAAAATAAACTAGGGAAGTATAATCAGCATCCAAAACAGTGAGGAGAATGTGAAGCTAAATCAGTTATGGTCTCATATATAATACTCCTGGCAGAGGCTTGTATTTGAGGTATAAAATGCATACAGAGGAAATTTAATCTGTGGACTTCTGTTATTAGGTTGTATTTCAGTATGAGTGGAAGTATTTGAACAAGTCAGATACTATCTATCATCTGACAGCAAATGAGGAGTTGTGTGGAGCTTCCCAGCAGCCTCCCCACCCCTACATGTTTAATCTTCCCAGAGACACTCTTGATGCTTTCCCAGTTGCTCGCACAGTATTTAGTGTCAGTGTTCAAGGGCTTTGTCTGGATAAAAACAGGCATCTGCAGTGGGTAAGTTTACTTCTGAAGCAGTTCCCCCAGTGTTCCTTTTTAACCACTGGAAAAAAAATCAGACCACAGTTTTCCTTGTCCTTAACAGATGTCTTCAAAGATTCAGGTGACCTGCACCTTTCACCTCGACTGAGCACACACTTCACTGACCATAAAGGGAGTCTGGAGTGACTAGGTCACATGAAGATGTCTCTAATGTTGTTGCCTGAAGTTAGGTAAGAAAGTTTCATTTTTTTACTCAGGATTGCGACAGTTGAACCACAAACACCATCTACTGCCACCACAGTACCTGCTTTTGATATAGGCTTTCATCTCACCTAATGGAAAATTTAATTATTTTCCAAGTCATTTTCCAAGTGATCTTGATTTAGATCAGAATAGAGAGAAATTAACATCTTTGACAGGATTTTGGTGTTTTGTTTGGGGCTTTTTTAATAAATGCAGAATAACATCCCTCATATGCTTTCACATTTTCTTCCGTGGGAGTCCCATCGCTCAGTTAGTCTGCCCATTGTTGGCTTTCTCCACTGGAAGAGAGGAAGAGAACAAAATAGTCTGTTGATTTGACTAGAAGCTATTATTCCATAACAATCTAATGACTGCAACTTAACAAGTAGGGAGGTCATACTTAATATTGCTTAGACTATTATTTTTAAAGATGCATCCCTTGTCATGTTTTAAGCATATCTGCAATACGCCTGACATTCAAAACAAACAAATAAACAAGCAAACAAATCAAACAAACAAACAAAACCCACAAAACCCACAAAACAAACAACAAGAAAAAAAAACGAAAACGGAAACAACAGTCCTTACATCAAAGAGTTAGCAATGTCAAAGTAGTTTATTTAGCTGGAAAAGCATGATTTACTTCATTTTTCGGTGCAGTGTGTTTTCTAAGGTCTTGGAACTTATGAGACCTTCACACACTGTAATCTTTCCCTCCTTGCTCCCAACACACGGGTTATTTGGGTGACTGAAGTTGATCTATGACACCAGCGACAGGCTCTGCTGCAGGCTAAGGTGTTTCAGGAAATCTGTCCTTTGGGAGGCTTTAAACACTCCCATGGGTGAGTCTCGGGTGCCAGCTGAACGCCGCTCGTCACCGTGGCTTCTGTCCATGGTGCTGATCCCCCCGGGCGCCTGCCTGGTTCCGACTTCTCTAAACGGCAACAAGGGGGAGGGGGAGGGGGGATAATAATAATAATAATAATAATAATGTAAAAATAGTAGTTTTACTGGAACATCAGTGAAATTTTGGTGGAAATTTTGGTGAGAGAAATTTAGTGTAAATTAATTTAATTAATCCATATTGATTCTTATAAGATTTTAAAATAACCAACATTTCATAATTACTATGTTAGTATAAATACTAAATATATTGAAGCACTAAATCAGAGTCAGGAGGTGCCTAGGAAGGAGTACTGAGTTTCAGAAGAGCCTTTCATTTGTTGATACAAGGGTTGATATTAGTTTGGTAGGTAAATTCCTCCCTTTTATGCTGTTTGAAAGTTACTCCGGGTTTGTAATCTGCTGCTAAAGCACACAAGGTCGTTTTCTTGTTCTCATTACTTCTAACAGCTGGATGGATAGCCTGTATACCACAGAGCGTGTAATAAATAATGAATCACTTTGAAACATTGCTTTCATGAAAAGTCACATACAAATATGTTTACTTGTAATTTGTTTAAGTTATAAAAACACTAGCTGAAAGGGTGACTTCCCAATAAATCTGCTAGCGTACTGGGTAATGGAGCCTAGCTTCTTTCCTTTTCTTATTTTTTAATTTTTCACCTCAGCTAATTTATGAGCCCTTTCCAAAATCATACTCTAAGGCACAATTTTAGCAAATTCCCCAAGTGAAATGCATCTATGGAATTGTCACCAGGTTTTCTTCAATTTTTAATATCAGTTTTCCCCAGCTTCAATTCAATGAACTACAAATCATAGAAAAATACCAGCTTTCATGTTATTTACATTTGCTTTCCAAATGTGTCAAGGCACTAATACCTTAAGGATTAGTTCACAAATGTAAGCTCAATTATTTACATTTTTCATAATTAAAGCAATAGAAGTAATTATTCTAATTAAAAATTGAATTAATCAAAACTGCCAATGAAAGTTGTACTGACATTGTCATTTTCACCAGTGCTTTAGTAACAGTCATGTATTTTAAACTAGATATTTCAGCATTTTACAGATCCACAAACTAGTTTAGCAAGGCAATGCAAGGTTCCTTCTTTCTTGACCTGCTCTGGCCCAGGTCCGCAGGAACCACAGATCTTGAAAGGTCACATGCTCCATTCCTTGAGCATGTCAAGATGAGCACCTGGCCACAATCATGACTATGAAGTGTGGGGTTTTGACATACAGAGAACCTAGAATGCCTTGCAAACAGAACCAAAAGCCCAAGAACTAGTGATAGGTACAAGGGTTTCTGGTCAACATTGGCCATTCTGATCCCAAAGTCTAGTTTCAAAATCCTTCTTGCTGTGATCAGATGCTCTTTTATCAAGTATTTCTGTCTCACAACCTGGAATATTTTGGTTATTTACACTCAGCTTTGCAGACCAAGAGTCTTGTAATAGATTTATGGTATCTGGGGACTCCATTTTATTCCTATAATTCACCATTTTTTTATGTACTGATACAAGTTTCACTGAAGTCAGTTACAGTAATTCTATCAGGCCCTAAAGCAGCCTCCTTGAATTGGGATTCACTTACCGATACACAGAAGACATAACAGATATGATTTGTAATTTTATCAAAATAATTTTGTGTGCCAAATGCTTTCTTACTGCATTTAAAGTACAAACACTCAGATCAGAGAAACGCAGAAACAAAAAGGCAGTTTTGGATGAAATCACACTTAAATGAAAGAGGAGATTTTTGCCCATAGTCAAGAACTTTTCAGTGAAAGTATTTTTCGTCTTCAACCAATCGGTTTCAAGATATCTGTAGGTACTGAGATTCAGAATTAAAGAAGTGTGTAAACCTGTTAGTGGAACCACTGAAATCGACAGGATTAGCCTGATGAGTTATCCATAGGAGGACCTGAATTACTGAAAGTAGAGCCCAATCACTACATAATGATGCAATCACTAAATAGTGATAGCAATGGACATCAAAACACAGAAATACTCTGCTTTAAATAGATGTCATTACACATACTGTAAACAAGATATTTGTATCTAGGCAGCACTGACTGTAAAAAATGACAAAGCAATAAACACAAAAGCAAGAACAATACCTTGTATCATATACATCTGTGTACAAGGGCTACAAAATGCCCAGGCCTTTGAATCCCCTGAACTGAAACAAATATCTTTATATTGTATTTTAAAACAGGTCAGGATTACCGTGTTGATCCAGTTGCCCTAACTGCTTCAAAAGTTTTTCTTTTCATGAAAAACTTCTTCAAGAGTTTTTCTTGAAAATGGAAGTACTTTTTTAATCCCATCAATTTAAACAAACTTGTTCTAAAACAAGAAATACTACAGTCAGCTTCAACTAAATATTATGGTACTGTGTTCAACAACATTTCTGAATGTCCATGAGTAAAATAAAAAAACCCAACAAACTAATCTACTTCTGTGAAGTTTGAAACCACTCAGCAGTCATAAAGTAATAACTTGTGACTAGAAAGGACTATCCTGGTGAAACCAGACAGTATATCAGACCAGAAGTACTGGCTTTGTGAACTTCATCATTAAATGTGCAAGTTTTCCAATTTTACAATTTTGCATAAATTCAGGACATATTTAACAAGATTTAACTACCCTAGAGCTTGAAGTTAAACATCACCTTTATAAACTACTGAATGCTCTGCCTAATATTACGACTGAACCAAAAAAACCCACCCACATTTCCTTCACTTTCCTCCAAGGATATATCTACTATGATACTATTTTCCCACACTAATTACAAACACTGTTTACAAATTCCTGGTAGCAGTACATGTGTTTATAAAATCACCTCCTATCAGTTGACATTGATGAGAGGAATTACTTCAAAGGGGATAAAATCAGAATAATTTTACCATTTACTTTCAATTTGGCTGCAAATGCTATTTCAAGCTCTCTGACTTATCAGTAGAGAAATAACACATTTTCTATTTTTATTTTGACAGATTATTTAATTTGAAAATACCAAATTTCATTTCTTGTAGATTACTTATAAATTAGATCACAGAATTCAGAAACAGCTCTGAAATGCATCCTGATGGATGTGTGCAGCTTACTGGCTGCTGAAAAGCTGACACTTTTTTTTTAGTATTACTGACTTTTACTGTAAGGATTTGCATTTTTGTTTTCCTCTGTTCACCCATGCACTTTGTCTTGTGTGTGTTCTTTAAGACATCAGTAAGTAGGTACAAACTTTAATTTTCTTGAAGGAATGGAGTAGTGGAGTAAGGGAATGGAGATGGATGTTTGAAGACATACTGGGCAGCTTCAAAGATAGAATTTAAAAGCTCTGCAGAAGACAGGTCTCGTGTTTACTCTGAAAACTTTAGAAACGTGAACAAGCATGGAAATATCATGGTTTGAGTTACTGCCTGTCAGTGGCTGACATCTACATACACTTCATTTTCATTTTCTAACTTGCATTGTGAAAAAAACATGCTAGCTTAAATCACATTTTATGTGACTTTCACAACAAGCTAAGCACATGTAGACTTTAATTAGGTTTCTATAAGTATTATACAAGAGATCTAGAAATTGTTCTGGAAAAGGTTCTGTTAAAAACTCATTTAAAGCTGATACATTTTTCTTCTTTCTCAAGATTTTTAAATTGACTGAGACTAGTTTCCACTTTTTTGTTATTACAGACCATGCACATAGCAACAGATTAATACATTGCCCAAATAGTGTCATCTGACTTGTGTGGATATTTCAGCTATACTACTCAAAAACTATTGCTTTTAAAAAAAATTAAAAGGTTTGGTTTATCTAATTTTAAAATCCTCCCAGAATCCAATCAATTTTTCAAGAGTTTTTCCTCAAGAAATCATCGCTTTTTAAACCAAAATGTATGGACATGAGTAAAGAGAAATTGAGTCCAAACAGTAGTAGTTTTCGATATATCGATTTACGCAGTGCCACAGAGAAAATAAATTTGTACGGCTTAAGATCGGTTACTGATAGTGATGCCTGGAAGGCCACTTTTTCATATTGCCCTCACTAGATATTTCCAAGGAAATTGCCACAGTTAAATCACAATGGGATTTTATTCAAATTTTTTTGTCAGTTCCTATTTGGTCCAGATTATGCCCTGAAAATCATGCTTGCGATAAGAACATGAGCATCATACCCACGAATAATAGTAACATCTAAAGTAAAGTTCATATAGTATCTTTGGATCATAGTTAACAGAATACAATTTCTGTGTGGTTTGGTTTAGTGCTTAAGATTTTATTGTATCTTTTGTTTGTTTTTAATTCAGTATGCTTTCTGATATCTTAGTAGAAGGTGGTACCTATGGATCTATGAAAGTTGTATTACTCATCTGAAGTTTGTCATGAGAAAGGACCAGTCATCAAAGGCTTTACCGAAATTCTTCAAAGGTTTTCTCTAAAGACTGAAGTCCTATCAGAGCAAAGATCGAAGCAGCATGATGCTGGGTGGTGTGATTTTTCTGATGAAAGTACAGAAGCATATTTTTCTAAACTCTCCTGAAACTGCTGTTGTAAAGATCTATTCCATGCTATCACCAAAAATAATTCTTTCCTAAACTATGTTTGAAAACTTAAATTTCTTGAAATGCTGTCTCAATTGCTATGGGGTTTTTTTCCAATACAGCAACAGAAAATTGTCTAGTAAATAATGGACCACTTGAATCCAGACAGATTAACATCAAGCCCTCGTGACTGGCAATGCAGGGCCAAGTACCAGAATGTAAACAACAACTGAGCATGGCTTAAACTCATCTGCTAGTCTTTGAGGTTTTTTGCATCCCTTTCAGGTCAAACCCAAACTCACTACAAGCCATCTTCACTGTGGTTTCAGAATGTTCATACAGTCAGTAATGGCTCCAAAAGTTGTTACGAAACTGTTCTCCTTTATTTTCTTCTTTTGCTCTGGGATCTCTTGCGATGTGACACTTGATTGTCTCCAAGGTTTGCAGACAGATCTGTGGCCCAGTTGTGCATCAGTTCCCCCACAATTTCATGACTTTATTTGCTGGGATGAAGCACTGGCACTGTCCACTCACCGCACCTCTCTTTCAGCTTTGGGTTTTATCTGGTTTTCTGTTTCCTGTGTGGATGGGAAGTACTAATGTGGTTTCAAGATCATAATGCCTGTGTAGTCATGTTCCTTGCTTTCTTTGGTATGTGACTGGTCACTGACACACTGTAAGTTGTCATGCAACATGAATTCTAAATGGTAAAAATGCTCGCCTATAGCTGAGGGTGCTCCTATGGCATGAGTCCACCAGTTCAAAGGCCCTTTGCTGTGAGCTTGATAAATGGTGGGTCTCCATTCAGATAGATTTATTGCTCAGGGACAGATTTCCCTAGAAATCCAATAAGCATTTCAATCAGCTTGATCATGTTTAGTTCATGGTATTCAAAGAAAGGTGGATCTTGGGTTTATCTATTCCACTTTATTGATCCTAACTCCGTATATTTTAAAAATTCAAAATAATGACAAGCATTAATTTCGAATAGCTTGCCAAACAGATATTTTGTATTACATCTTATATTAAGAACCTATCGTTTGCATTATAGTTTTATTTTGTTACAGTTATTTCGCTTGCTCCTCCTATTGTTCAGTAATACTGATCAACAACACAGAGAAGAATAAGGGAAAATATGCAGCTTCTCTGACAGGGTCTTCACTTTAAAATACGTTTGCATAGCACTCATTGCAATGGAGCTTTGATGTCACTGGCTTCTGGAAACAACTGGCAATATCAGTATTCAGTGATTATAATAATGCAAAAATTCGTTACTTGCTTCATTTTAATCAGTATAGTTCAAATATAACAGTTCACCATAAAGCAGTATATCTTTGATCTGATTTGCTCTTATTTACACTAAAGTAAAACAGGAATGATGCAATACAGATAGCATCAGAGAAAGAAAAAATTGATCATGCTCTATTTTCTCATTCAATCTCTTAATTTCAATTTTTTTATGACAGCTTTCTTACAGCAGGTGTTCAAAAGCTGGTTCAGTTCAGGTTGCCTGAAATTTCTCCCAATAAAAGGCTTATTTTTAATTGCATACAACTTTGCCAGCCACCAGGCTACAAGCTGAAATTTTTCATGCCAGATGTCTGACTTAGATTGAATATTGATTTTCTTTTCTTCAGAATTTCAGAAAAAAAAACAAAACAAAACAAAACAAAAAAATTAGTTGCTTCTGAGATTTGTGCAAAGCAGAAACAGAAAATGACTGGAGCTATATTTTAAATATATAAATCTATCCAAAGGTGTCACCTATTCCCTTAATGTGCTCTGTAGATAAAATTATCTGTTTCTGTGAAGCACTAATGCTTTGCACCACAGAAACACCCGGAGAAAATCACCAGTTTTCATTTCATTGCAAAGTTTGAATGAAGTGTACTTCTAAGCTGGTTAATGAGAAATATAAATAGAAATATTGAAGATTAACATTTATTGAAAGAGACACGCATCTCAATGAAAAATTAGTATGTGATCATGGACTCAAAAAGTACATGGACAAGAGGACATTAAGATTTCACACAGTCTTAATTCTGCTTTTCTTATGTTTTTAAGTACTGAACTTTAGATTCTTATAATTCTTTATTTTGTTTTGTTTGTTCGGTGTTTTTTTATACTATAAACTGAGAGAAACTATAGCACAGTATTAAAAAATGTCACATAACATTTGCCACAGTAGAAAAAAAGTGCATTTCTTTGACACTTTATCCAGTTTACTACTGAAAGAGTCACATCAGTGATCTACACTGTCTGAAATCCTAAAAGCTCAGAACTGCAGCTGTATCTTCCCTCAGAGTAACTGGGGACTGTAAATAACCATCAAATATATCTTCTGAAAGAGTTCTCAGGCAGGTGGGGGTTTTTTGAGCTGTCGAGCAAATGGATGGATAATTTCTTTGGGGACTCCATGGTTAATAAAGAACTGTGGAAGGAATCTAAGATGGATACTACCCCAAAAACCACAGGATGGAGAGGCCCTTTTTTAGAATAATTCTACATAAACCCTTCTGTAAGTGTCAGGAAAACTTTTAGTACAGGCCTTAAACTAAGCTGTAGTAAAAGCTTTTCTATTAAGAGAGCGCGCATCAAAACCCTGGGGTTGGTTTTTTGTTGCTGTTGTTTGTTTTTTTTCTTAAGAAAGCTAGTGTTTTTAAGTAACTCTGTAATCCAATCTTATAAAATGCATAATTACATCATGAAAATTTAAAGCATAGAAATCTATGAGAAATTAGAATTTTGCCTCGAAAGTATATATAGCCATATAGATATTTATTGTTTAGATGTCCTACCTCATGACTTAAAACCGTGACTTCTTTAATATTGTGAATAGTCCTCCACATGACTGTGAATGTTTACTGAGAGTAAACCTCAGTTTCTGTCCCTCACATTTCCTACTGTTCAAACTCCTCTGAGACACCAACTAGCAGGAAGCATTAAAAAAACACCAAAAACTAGGCGACAGTTTAGCCCAACTTTCGCCAAACAAATATTTTTATTTTTATCAGCTCAGCTAGTTGTACCCGGGGGGTACAACAAAGGGGGACCTTTTTCTAAGCAAAGTCTCAGTGATGGACATAGATTTAAAAATGCAAAAATCTTTACTGTTACCAAGAGGAAATTCAAATAACCATGGGCTCAATCAATCATTGTAAATATTGTAACATCTTTGCTTAAAAGAAAAGTTTTGTACATGAAAGCTAACTTCTATTGTTTCCACGAAATACTCCTTAATAGCTGTTTAAAGAAATGTGGCTAAAGGCAGGCATTCATATCAACTTTTCACAGAATCATAGAACAGTTTGTGTTGGAAGAGACCCTAAAGATCATTTAGTTCCAATCCCCCTGGCATGGGCAGGGACACCTTCCACTAGAAAGTGTGTCCTTTCTTAAATATAAATAAAACTAAATTTCAGTATTTCTCTTTGAACTGTGTATTTTCAAGCTACGCTCCTTAAAAAAAGGAAATTATGTTCAAATGCAGTACAATTGTTTTAAAAGCCACAAACTGCCAATGTATTGCCTCTTTTCCCGGAAAAGATGACCTCCGTTCCAAGCGTTTCGACAGCAGAAGTAATTGTCTTTGGAAATGTGCTCAAGTCTAGTACAGAATTGGTCTTGCAGTTGCATGTAATAACTCTAGCACCAAAGCACACCTTTTCCCAAGAACCATAAAATTTACCAGTACTCATTGTGCACACCCTCAGATATCATAAGAACTGAGCTTTGTGGGGTATGCATGACGGATGTTGTTGGGGTGCAGCTGGCAGAATGCACTCAGGGATCCAGTGTAGCACAGTCCATTCCCAAAAGAAAGCACTAGAAATCTACCTGATATAGTAGCAGGATAGTAAATTATTAAATCAATTAATATTCACTAATATAATTGTCTCAGTCTTTCTCAGCTACATCCAGGTGAAGGCAGTTTCAAGCCCTAAACCATATCAACTCAAGGAACCTATAGCTTACATGGATATCTCATGAGAGAATGTTTGATTTAACTTATTTGTACTTAAGTAACTATGGGAGAAGAGTACACATGTAAGGTAAACTCGGCCAGCGTTGATTCCTTGGGTGGAAGATTGCAAATCATTCTAGAGTATCAAAGAGACAAAACTTATCAAAAGAGTCTACATAAATTAAAAATAATAGGGTTCAGGATTAGCTTTAATTAATTTCATTCAAATATAACTAATTTTAAATTAATTATTTTCTAGAAATAATAATAATAAAAAATAGTTTTCCCATTCCAGTGCCATAAACCAAGTGTTACTATGACCCACTAAGGACAAAAGAAATTTGTTATAGTCTTCATTGAAGACCAAAGTTGGGATTCAATCTAAGAAAGGATTTTTTTTCCATTGGTTAACATTTTTTGAATTTGCCTAAGACAGACTTGAGCCATGCTTTGTGTTGTCATGACTTCTTTCTTTGTATTAAGCTGGAGAAAAACAGACTAAAATGTAATTAAAATTTTTTGTGAATTTAGTTTAACATCCATCTTAGCATCCAAGCATTTTCTATCACATTTTAATTGCTGGAGCTGGTTTTCTTCTTCCTAACAGAGACATCTTCATTGTTTCCAAGGTGTGTGACTTCTACTTATTATTTATCCATTATGTATATATAAACCTATTTCTATACCTATTTCTGTTTGCTTACAACAGGATTTCTGTTAAGGTGATGCCTTGATGCTCACTTGTGTCTAAAATGTGTCTCAGCTGCCTTCAACTGGGAGGAGGTTTTTACTGCGCACTCCCAAAGCAAGCATTGCACCACTGGCATCACTGAACAACCCGTGAGTTTGGCTG
The DNA here is from genome assembly GCA_013397565.1 of Ptilonorhynchus violaceus. Classification (NCBI taxonomy): domain Eukaryota; kingdom Metazoa; phylum Chordata; class Aves; order Passeriformes; family Ptilonorhynchidae; genus Ptilonorhynchus; species Ptilonorhynchus violaceus. The sequence goes on along the minus strand of VZRJ01002170.1, from coordinate 832,228 downwards.
ACAAAAATAGTAACGTTTCTAACCTTTAATTCTTTGGCTACCTTTATTTGGGTTTCTCAACTGAGGCCAGACCTGAAAGCACTCTTTTGCACACAATCAATTTATGAGTATGCAATCATAATTTATTGCCCGTGATGCACATAATAAATGTGCATTCGTGAGCAGGCAAAGCTGCTCTGCCAGCCAAGCTGGCCAGGCACTTGGCAAATATTCAGAAAAGTGCCAGCCCTTGGGTCGTTCCTTGCAGTGGACTGAGCTTTTCTGAATTGCCACTTCCTCCTCTCTGATTTTATATCTTCCCATATTGTAGTTTTCCTCTTGAGTCTAGGATGATTTTAGATTTTCTGCTTCAAATTAGTTCTTTTGCCAGTAGCAGTTCTGTACTCTTGTGGGCTTTTTATTTCTACTTTTCAACTTGCATGCGCCAACGGCCCATGTTAACTGCCGCTCAAGAGCTGACAGAGACTGCTACAGCTCAGCATGTTCTTCCCTCTGTCAAAACTGGGGCAAGGGCATGTGTGGGTCCTCTTTGCACGTGTACCTTTATTCTCAGCAGTTAGAAGCTCATTGTCCAGCATCATCTGGAGACAGAGAGCAAAAGTGCGGTCACAGGAAAGCTGGTACTACCATAGCTCTGTAGGTGAGGTTTATAAGAGGCACGGCAAAAAAAGTGAAACTCCCCAAGTACTAGCCATCCCACATCTGGGAAAAGCCAGTGCATGTTCAACCTTCCAAACAGGTTTGGAAGGGAGGTGTGGGGAAAGATGGTCCTGACCAGCTTCTCATAGACTTGCCTTGGCTTGGTGCTTGCTCAATGCTAGGCCCAGGGGTGGCAAGGGAAGGATACGAGGGAGGGCAAGGAGAGCACAGAGCTTGGCTTCCCTCTCCCTACCTCTGCTCTCTCCCCTACCTCCATCTCTCTTTTCAGTATGTCTCTAGATGAGCCCTTTCTTTCCTTCCTCTTTCCCACTGGTTCTATATGATCCTGTTCCTTCCAGTCTCCCCTCATTCCCTTTTGTTTTCTCACCCCAATTTCACTTCCTGACCCTGCTTCCCTGCCATGACACGACAATCAGTCTCCCTTGAGTCATCTTTGCTTCCCCCCAACGTCCCCTATCACTCTGACGTCTTTCCCCCTTCCTCCCCCCAGCTCTGACGGACGCCGTCCTCTCACCCCACTGAACCCTCCTCCTTTATAAAGGGATTTTCCTCTTTTTAATCCAAAGCCCCCCGACGCAGCCTCAGCACTCGGCGCACCGTCGGCACCGCGGGGCAAGAGACGATCCTCCTGCCTCTGCCCCTTCCCTCCCCCCGCAAAGGGGAAAACCCCGGGCGGGGACAAAGCCCCAGGCGGCTCGGCCCCGACACCGCCCCGCGGGATGGGCGGCCGAGCCCCGCGAGGTGCGGGGCAGCGCGGCGGCGGAGCGCAGGTGGGC